>KK115147.1:319672-336541 GCA_000611955.2 Stegodyphus mimosarum
TCACTTTCAGATTGAATCAAAGCAATTGTTCCGTTTTGCGATTTTACAGCTAAATATTATATTCTGTAATTTCTTCCGCTGAAGGCAAATCCCATATATCTACAATACATATTTTAAAATGGGAATGCCGCGAATTGTCTGTAAAAGCCTGTGAAACTTTGAGTTATAACGAAAGAACGCATACAAAAATGGGGATGCTACTTGTTAAAACTGAAGAATAGTTATGCGCGATAGAATAGTCGCTAGAATTTGCCGAATTCTGAAAATTTAGCGACTCCAGCTATAAAAGTCACGCGAATACCTAAGTACCAGTTTATTTAATGCATTTTCGACTCATCACATCAGGTCCGACAAGAGACGCTTACTTTTTATATCTCACATTTTCTTATTATCAAGGAAAATAGGTATGTTGATACTTAGCAAATTGTGTAACTACTGATGTGCAGTTCGATTTCCTAGAATCATTTTTAAACTGTCTTTTCGTTTTTCATGTCACGAGACGCTACTACCTCGCTGTCCACTCTTCTTTGACTTTTCGAAATTAATCATTTGGGCGGCTTGACCAGTTCAAGTTGCGCAAGATTTCTTATTTGTTTCAAAATCTACCAATGGCTTAGCGGTAATACCGCTGAACTCTGCCAGGTCAATTCGGGTTCCAATCCCGCGTGCAATTGGGATGGCTGCATTGGGAGTTTTCACCTAGTGTGAACGTAAATACGAACGCATTTTCCTTAGAAATACAACGACGAAGTTATCTATCACCCGAAGTAGATAATCTCCTTGGGATTCTTTGCCGTAATCCAGATAATCTATTTCTCTCCAGCATGGCCGCCTGTCAAATTGCCAAATCGTGTCTCGTATGATCATTTCATTTACTTTTAATATTGCGTTAGGACTTTATAAGACAGATCTTAATAGTTAAGACATACTTTCTAAAAGTTTTTTTAAAATTTTCTTAATGGATAGGATGTAATTAGACCATTTATTCCTTACGTGTTTTACCCACCCAAAAAATGAGTGAGATTTACGATTCGTTGCTGATACATGTAAGAATTGAACATAAATAGTTAAAAAAATAGGATAATTAACTTTGCTGCTCGCAGGATTCAATTAAAATATTAATAAGCTCTTAATTTTCTCGGCGTGATGTGCATCTCTCCTTTTCCCCTAGTCTGCGCCACAAACTGATAATGTCGTCATCTTCAACAACTAATCAATTTGTCATAATCGAAACTATCCGTAGCGTAGAAACCTCATTTTCTTTAATTAGTCAAAATGGGCAATTTTCACTGAAGGACTATAAATTTCGTTTTGGCATTTTGCGTTGATTCACTACGAGTGTTGTTTCACTTTTCAAATTGTTACCACCCAATATTATCGGCCTGTGTTATATATAAAGAAATTAAATAATGAAGAATCTGCATAAATGTGTGTATGTTTCTCGCATTATGATAAAACCACGGTACCTAGAGCCATCTAATTCTGAATAACTTAATCCTCCTACGAATATGGGCATCTGGAAGCCCAAACTTGAAATTTACAATTTGCTTTATTAATCGATTTCACATTTTGTAAAACTTTAACGAATTTTTGATGAACAAACTCAAGGATTTCAAAGCGAGCAATGGCAATGTTGTACAGAAAAACATTTTTATCTCCAGAGCGCGAGATTAGGTATCCGAAATTCTAAAGATATGCTCATTTTAAAATTATTTTGAGATATTGCTCTTGAATTGAATTTTATGGTTTAAGTGCGAAGAACGTGATATTTAATAAATAAAGGTAACGCACAAAATGTTAAAAAAAGCCCGTTTGGACATAATTTAAAATTTGAAAACCTTTCAGATTATTTTTATTTATTTATTGTTAAACTTTTCTCGGTTATGAATAACTAATGTCAAGATGCCAGGCTGGCTGCATGAGAATTTTCTTGGGGTTTTCCTCATGTGTATTTGACCTATGTTCGAATCTCTGTGAAGCGGATTACTGCCTAGATGTTTTTGTGGTTTTCCACGCTCGTAGAGCCGACGCAATATCCTTGACTTCGAAAATACGTCTACCTATAACCTCAAATTTTTGGCGCCCCTATTGGTCACTTTTAACAAACATCTGAAATTTGACTTTATAAGCATAATTTTCTTTTTTAGAAGAAATTTTAAATTTAGTCATTAATTACATTCACGTAGGCCACTTGATTGAAGTTCCGCCAATGGAGGAACGGTTAATGACTCCTGCATACTAGTAGTTCATCCTAGATTCAAATCCAAGCGAGCGCAGTTTCGCTTAGAAAGTCCACCACGAGGGATCCCTCTCTTTAGGCAGATAGCCCTAAGCTTTGCCATATTCAAATATCCTAACCTAACCGCTTGATTGAGATTGCGGTATAACAGTTTAACGTCAATTACGTCTAGTATTGGCCACTCGTGTCAGAAATAATCCGTAACAAGTTATATTAAATCTGACTCTAAAATACAATTGTAACTGATCGTTTAAAAAGAGGAATATGTGTATGGCTAAAAGTAAAAGGACTTCCAGGCGTTTGTTTTATTTACTCCAATTAAGTTGTTGACCTTTAGTCCACTAATGTATGTTGTCCATGGTGTAGAGTGAACAAAGCACGAAGCTGTTGCAAAAGATGGCACGCCAACTTAATCTGTAACAATTGGCAAAAATTAATCTCTGTCTGAAATAGTTTCTTTGAAGAATTTGGTGCATTTCTGGAGCAATAGCATGATTACCCATTCTCCATCGAAATAATTTTCCTCGTGTGCTGAGAGTTTAAACTTCGTTAAATGGAGAGGTACTGACAGTTGAATCTCTGAGATTAGAGTTGAGTCACAGTTTGGAAATTTAGGAGAGAACGATAAAGATCTTTCACTTGCTCTTAACTGTTTCTACTCTTATCTCATTATCTCACATACTTTTCCTGTAGTTCTGAGCGAGAGATTCATGCAGTTTCTAGATACAAAGTGTATATATGCTTATGGATCTCATTTATGCAAAAATCTGTAACTGGAAAAACTGTGACTCATCATCTCCTTTCTGCTCGCATCGTTTTGTTGGAGGGTAAAAAGGGAGGGGACTTCTAGGCATAAGCTGACTTTCATTATCTATTTAAACAGCGTAAAATTCCGTCGTAATTAGTCCTTAGAAGATATTTGATAACATTTTTTAATTGGTTGTTGGGGATTTAGTCTGTTATTTCTACGAGTAGAATTTCTTTTTAACAAAAGTAACTTAAAGGAAAGTTGACTTGAAGTTGAAATGTGCAGAAATACCATGACAATTCTTATTGATTTCTCGTAACAGGTGATTGTTTAAAGCGTGTCTTCATAAAAAGGATTCAAACATTAAATCATTTTCTGTAAAATTTAAATGAGATATAGTTTATTAACCAAAAAATTAAAATCGTAGTCATCTTTCAGATAATGTAGAAGTGTATATTAAAGTGTTGAAAGTATGATCGAAAGGACTCCAAGATTCTGTTTAGTAGCTTGTTCTTGTCGAAAATACTTCAATTACAAAAAAGTAAATTAGCTATATGACGTAAATGTAAGAATTAGCCATTATGCTGTACCACGCCAAGTGTATTATAAGCAATAATCCTGTGTTGCTGCTTTGAGATAATTAGATAAGGGTCAGTTTGGTTAACCAGTTCTGTTACTAACGGTGGAATGACTCCAGAAGGTAATTCTATCCGCCATTAGTAACTAGACTGCGATGAAACGACCAGTGTTCAGCAGTTTCAAAATCCAAGTCACCCGTGGGCTTTTATAATGAATTGTATGATAGAAATATATTTTTAAAAGAATACATTAGCTTTAAATCGAAAATGTAAAAATAAATGAGTAAATAAATAATACAAAGTCATTATATTTGCATATGAAAAAAGCGATTTATTTTCAAAGCAAGTTGTTATTAAATGGCAAAAAACTTTCAGTAAGCAATTAATTCACCTCGCAGTAAAACATAAATCTAGGCAGACTGGAGTGCATTTGAAATTTCGGATAAAGTATGCGTCATTTTTGTCGTAGAGGTGATGGATATATCGCCTCAAAAATCAATTTCCATTGTTGGAATTTAAACTCTATATTAATGCAATGACTCAGCTGGAAAATTGGATATACTTTTCAACAACATTTCTTTTGTGAGTATGAATTTGTTTAAAAGTATGACATTCGGCCTTGTTCTTTTTAGCATTTTATAATTACAATAACACAAAATTCATGTTGTTTCCGTTTTGTCTTATTTATAATATTCTGCTTCCAGAACGGCCGTATAATAATTCATAAAATAAAATAATTTAATGAAATAATCAAGTGGCCATTAGTGAAGACAGTTGTTCATGTAGAAAGAGATTTTCAAAAATAGCAAGATAATATTGGAGAATAAGATGTCTTCCGGCGACTTGCCGTTCTCGTGATTTGCGAAAAGCAAAGAATAATCTAATCAGGTGCGCCGAGCAGGTGTATTGCCAAAAGCAGACGCGCACTCCATTCCAATCGAAGGGAATTTAATTACCATGTCAGCAAGCAGCTGCTGGCTAAAATAACGAGGTCAGCGCAAATCAGACGACTTTCATGCAGATCGAGCAAATCCCGAGGATCGCTTTTCTTTTAATTGGCAACGATAAATGAAACATCAAAGAGGAAAACTGCGCTAACGATTTATGGGTAGCAAGCATAACGTATGCTTTCTATTATTGGATCAGCTACGTCTATTTTGCTAATTATTGTCAAATTATAATGGCAGGAAATTTCAATAAATATTCAGCTATATTTGGTATTTAGTATCTTTCCATGGTATCAATCTCGTTTGCGATCGGATGTTTGTCATGAGTACTAAAGCACTAGTGCTTAGAAGATTTGGATAGTTGAAATCTATGAAGTAAAAATGCGTCTAATTTTATTATTGTATTACTTTTAGAAGATCTCAATTTCAACAACAGTAATTTCTTTTGTAAAATGTTTACCAAGTCCATTCTTAGAAACCAAGGATTAAAAGAGGAAACAATTATATTGTAATCCTTAAAATAAAAGATAAAGAAACATGGGATTTATATTTTAAGGTTGCTCCACAGGATTTGTTAAGGTTTTTTATGCTTTCACTGAGCTCGCTGTTTACCAAATTACTCTTGGACTCACTCCAGCTAATACAACTTGTTTTGTCTTTTTAATTTTGTTAAGGATCGCTTTCTTCGCACTTATGACACAAAAAATTCAACAAATAATTAAACAATCTTTAAAAATAACATATGTTTGGGATTCCCGATACAGTGTTAAGTATTGCCATTAATTTATTTTTCAGTCATTTCTCATTCATCGTATCAGTGTTTAGTTTCCTTTAAGATGACTTGCACAATTTTTTTTTTTTTTTTTTTTTTTTTTTTTTTGTCTTTTTATTGTTAGCATTTTGTAGTGCGGAGAAAATGAGTTATTAAACATAATTTTTTCTGCACGTTCGTCACATAAAATTCAACAGCCAGATCACGGAATATTTAAAAACAGCATAGAGTTCCGAATAGAGTGTTAAAAAAGGAGCATTAAATTGTATGTGTAGTTTGGAATTTATAGAGAAAAAATGAAAAAAGTATATTAATTATACTTAAAAAAACTGTTTTGCGCCTAAGTTTTTTTTTTTTTTTGTTTTGTTTTGTTTTAAATCTGCGTTCTTGAGGCATTGAGGTAGTATTTCCTATCGCCTTTATGCTCCTGTAATTATGCAAATCGTCTGCAACTCAGTTCCAAAATTTTAAATTCATAGGTAGAGAGGGTTCGACATTTTTTTCCAAGAGGATATTAAGACAGTGTTGGAGGTATGTTTCGTTTAATATTTCGTTTAATTCGTGACATCTCAATAACAGAAATTACTGGTAATAATTACACGAAAGATTGCAATAACGATATCAATATGTTCCTGACTTAAACTAATCGCTAGGCGTTTTATTTAACCTTATTAGATGATGTATTTCCGATCAGATTTTGTTTACCTTTTTTAATTACCAATATTATATCCCAGAAAAGAATTTGACTCTTGTATGCTTTTATTCTAATCTATTAACCAACCAGTCAATTTTTTTTCCTCTGATGGCAAATTCCGAATTTTGTTCCTTCCCTCTCCCCAACCGAATGACCGTACGAGTAAAAAATTATAATCCGACGATTTTTGAGAGGGAAAACAATGTAGTGTTGCTCAAAATTTTTAATTAGTACTCAAATAACTGTGCAGACATTTGTTCAGGATTGTCGGTATCTGACATTAAGTATTCCAAATTCAAATATTAAATACAGTTGTTTGTAGATTTTGTGTAAAATATTTGTAACTTCAAAGCCGGATTAAGACATTTGGAAGCCCTAAACGCTTAAAAGACTAGCACCACATATATTTACCCCAGTTCCCCCCCCCCCTTACGTTCTTTCTCGATCTTAGGCCTACCAGCGGCCGAGCGGTAAAGTCGCTGAAAACTGGTAGTTTCAGCGGAGGGTTCGATTGCCGGTAAACGGGCAAAAGTCCACGAAGGCATACCTGCCCTTAGCAGATTGACCGCCAGCGCCTTGCCATAATTAAACAAACCATCCTTTCTCGATCTTAGTTTAATTGCATCATTCATTCCCTGATAAAGTTGGCAGAGAGAAAATGTTGTGATGCTCCCTTGAGTACCTTTTTGTAACTCCCCTTAATGCTCTAAGTACGTACTCATTATGCTTAATGGTTAGTCTATATCTCTGTGTGACCCTTTAAACTGTCTGTTATATAATCAACGAACAACTCCGAGAGAATTCTGGAATATATTTTGTAAAAATTAAAAGATATTTAATAATGACAAAAGCTAAACTTATTTTTTTTTCATTTCATTAATTTATTTTAGATTACTAAAATGTTGAATTTTTAATTTCGAAAATTTTCGTGAGTGGAACGAGAGGGGGCAGAACTACAGCTATGTAGACTTTGCTTTATTTGGCCAGTTCTTGTAAATACTTACACATTTGATGTCTAGTGTACTTTTAAAGTCTCTAAAAGCATAAAAAAAGGCCTTCTTATTCTTCCATTTTTGTTTTAAAAATCTCTGTATGTTGGAAGAATGTGATATTTGATGAATAAAGAAAACACACAAAACGTTAAAAAAAAAAAAAGAAGAAGAAGAAGAAGAAAAAACTTTGGGGCGTAACATAAAATCTGAATTTTTTTTTAAAAGCTTTCGTCTTTTTGGAAACATTACTGTCCACCTGAACATAATGCTTCGTTGCTTCTGAAAGTTTTGGCCTTTTACGATATGACATGTTCGTTATCTTTCATATCATACATGTGCAGTATATTTTTTACATATTTCTTTTAATTCAATTCGAATAAGTGATTTTCTTCTTTAGACCCAACGACTTGCTACAGCTAATCACTAAATTATGCAGCCAATGTTATCAAATAAAAACAACAAGGTTTTCATATTGTGTTCCGTACGTAAACAGAATTCCCCTTTTTCACTCCAACCACATTTTTTTCCCTTGTACTCTTTTATATTAATTTTAGGGCAGAACGTTGTCAATAAGCTTAGAGATAAATTTATATAGAATGCGCCATGGTCGAAACATAGTGCATAGACATTGGTGATTTCCGTAGGCAGGTAGCCTTCGAGTACTTTGTCGTCCATTTAATATGTCCATTGCATAATTGTAATTATACAGTAACAAACACCTGCATTTCTGGAATTTAAAATTTTTTTTTTATTTATTTCACTTTTAATTCCATTTAACAATAAAGATTAAGAAAGATTCTGAGGTATTAGGTTGAAATTAAAAGTTCTGGAAATACAGTTACCCTCCTCCCTCAGCAGTTTCATCAACAGTGTTTAATGTAAATACGAAAATTTGCGAAGTAAAATTGAAGGAATTAAAGCATTTTGCTTCTTTGTTGAAGTATTCGCAAAGAAAGATAACTATTAATATTGAAATACTCTGTTTATTCTGTGCGACAAAAATACGAGAGATGTATAATCTGTCAGATTTATATAATCAGTCTTTTTTTCTCTTTTTTCCAAAATTGAAGGTAAAATAACAATATTAAAAACCTTTAAACGTATTTTTTTCAAAGCATCGATTTGCAGATGCGCGGCAGTAAGAAAAAATGCAATCTGAACATTTTGTTAAACGGTGTATTTGTAAGTAATTTTCAATAAAAGAATTCTTTCTGAAAAAAAATATTCATTTAAAAAAATTGAAAGCTGAATAAATAATAGGTACAATAATGGTTATATTTTACTAATTATAGTTTTTCTGTTACTTTTTTTTTTAAAGTAACATCCTTGCCTCATTCAAAATGTTGATTTTTTTGCCTTTGGTTTTTGATCCGAACAGCATTTTCTTTATGCTTCGCTAAATTTAATAAAAAAAAAAACACCTTCGAGCTTTTTTCAATGTGAATAAATTTTAAAAGAAAACTCTTTAAGCCTTTTACACATTCCCGTGGAGGAAAAAGAATAATGCAAAATGGTTTCATGTGTTCCCAGTAAATCGAATGAAAGTTGAAAACTGTTTTCCTTGTCATGTATTGATTTTAAAACAGCTAAAACTGTTGTTTAATTTTTGCGAAAGAGGATTATATCAGGTTTTCAGGCGTTATTGGACCTCAAATTCAAAATTACATTGTGTGGTAAACTTGCTGAAGGAGAGATTAAATTTTTACATTTTAATAGCACTGCGATGGTGCCTGTACTGTTGAGCTCTGGTCGAACAGGATGGTTGGTGAGACGTTCTTTGCACTCAGAATTATGTGTGAAGCATGTTGTATACATAAATTAATCACATTATTGCTGCCATATGCGTGCAAATTAGATTCATGCATAGTTTTACCTTTAGAATTTTAAAACCATGGATTCGTTGTCATCTGTCTCACTAATCTGATAGAAACACCAGATCAAATCCATTAATTTTCTCGTGGCCAAAAAACCAAGGTTTGCGCCCGTCGTTTTTTTAAACCTTGGGCTTTTTATAATTAAGAGAATGAAATTGTCCAGCTCTGTTACTGTTTGTAGAGAGAATCTCATCTCCCAGATCCCGAGACATCATGTGTGGCTCCTGCAGGCGAGTGGTGAGGCTCTTATGTAAATAAAATGTATGTGTGAAATATAGGTAAACTAAAATTACTCGATGTCCCCCCCCCCAAAAAAAGTAATTTCGTTTCTTTTTACATAGTTTGTATCAAACTTAAACTGCTCAGTGCCCAAACTTAATTACTTTATTTCGTTTCTTGTTAGTTAAGAAACTTACCAATGTTATTCGAAAATATTTATTAAAAAAACAAAGATTTTATCAAAAGTTTTTGCAAAGAAAATCTATAAAAGTTAAATTTGCTTTTGGAGCTTTGTCAATGGATGGATGGATGCTCGTAGATGCTCTACAGCAACGGGAACATTTTTTATTTCGCGTATGAAATGAGCTAGTTCCCTCAGAAAGCCCTCCACGAAAGTATTCTTCCCCTTAGGTCCCCTCGAGTGCTTTGCCATAATCAAATAAACCAAACCTTAATGAAACCGCAGATACGTTCCTCCCTGAGGCAGATTATAATTATAAAGTAACCCTAACTTCTTCACTTAAAAACCTATAACCCGCAATGTATCTTGCAGTGCTTTTATTTTAATACCATAAAACTAATAAATAGAATTGAATCCATTGCGTTTAAACATATTTCGGAATTGCTGAATACATTCACATCGTCAAATTGGGTTTTTTTTTTCTAATCAGTGTCAATAACACTTTTGTGAATATTTTAATTTTTATTACCATTTATTATAACATTATTTATTATAACTTTGCTATGTTTCGCCATTACGCATATAATTTTTTCGTGTTGCCCTGACTCAGCGATCACGTATCCCAGGTTGAGAACCGCTGCTTTACACGACGGGTTTGCCGAATTTTGGAATCAGTAGTAGCAGTAGAAATTAAATTTAGAGTGATATGTGAGCGGAACAGAAAAGGCGTGTAAAAGCATCAAAAGCATTTAATATCATGCAGAATTTGAAGTGCGTTAAAAATACTTTAGAAGTTTTGTTTGACGTCCGGAATTGATACCAGCTTTGGGAATTCCTAATAAATCTGATGACAGTCACAGCTTGGAAGACGATGCTACCTTTAGAAATTTCAGGAATCCGTAAAATTTGAGAACAAATGCAGAGTTTGCTCGCCGTGGAACAAGCATGCAGGGGAATTACGTGATAATTTTGAGGTAGCAGAAAAATGAATTACGAACCCGAAGTTTCATGATCATCACAAATCTGTGATTGAATCAACATTTGTAAGAACGTATCGCGTAAGGGTCGAAGTATTTAAAAACTGAAAAAGAATACTTTTTACTGCATCAAGCTGTAAGTAGCGAAAAAAGACACAACAAAACTACGCGTTGTGTTCGACGCATCATTACGTGCTATAAAGGCAAATTGTCATTGAGTGATTGTTTAGAATCAGACGTTTCTTTCCATTTGAAACCTTTCTCGTTACTTTTAAAATTATATTAAATATGCATTTGTGGCTCTTGGAAAATCTAGTTGCGGCTTTCGAACTTTCGTGAATTCTAACAGGCAGCTCTTACTGACATGAAGTTTGGCTACTCCTCCGCTTACACATTTACCCTGAGGCCATCTCCGGAATTCGAACCCGGGCTGTTGTAACCGGCTTCCTTAAAACCATGCCAACAGATGCCTGTGGATATGTATCTAGGTCTAGAGACTTTGGCTCGTACTTCTACTAAGCTATGGCGGACGTAATAAAGGCGGAATCTCTTGGTAGCCTCCGTAAATAATTAGTTCTGCGCGATAGTATGCAACCTCATGTAACTGAAATCATGATGAAAATCCTGCACGTCGTTCAATGAGAGGTGCTTGCCGTTATGGAGTTACATCTCTGATTTTGCCGTTCTTTTCTTATTCTGTCCTGTGTTTGAATTGGTAATTGTGACAATGCGTGACATACAGAGTTGTGTACTCAAGTAAGGGAAAGCTTTATGGAGAATGTTCTTAGGACACAGTGGATTCGTATTCGTTTAACATTTAAAGAAAACTTATAAAACATTAAGCTGCCCCTCCGTTTGAACACTAGGAACAGAATTACCGAGATTTTGTGGCTTTAGCTTTCAGCCACTAGTGAACTTCTTCGAACTGCTGAAATTACATCAGCTTCAACAAGTAGTGATGATGTGAAGAGAATTATATTGGAACTACCATGTTATAAACAACAGACTTCTACCATAAGGCCGTCTTTAAATTGGTTTCTTCAGGGAGATAAATCAATGCTCTTTGCTCCGAATATGAGACTATGTAGCCTTCGAACAGAAACTATTCTTTTACCCGTTACAGTTTACATAGCTGAAGGGTTTACGCTGCTTTTTCTAAAAATTTCAGCTCTGATGAATAATGAACGTTGCTTCAGTCTTTCGTGTTGCTCAGAAAACTTAAACAATCCATAATGCCTTGACGCTTTTTTTCAAGAAATCGCGTGATAGAGAAATAATTTAAATCAAATTTCATGTAGGGAAGAATTGTTTTAAATCAGATATATGTTTATCTTTTTCACCCAGTAAATGGATTACATTGCTGTATATTTCTGCCCGCATGTTCCTATTTTTAGTTTTAGAATTTAATGATTGAATACATTTTTAAATTTGAATGGCATGGCAAGAAACTATTTTGCTGTGTCTCACCCTTTTCCTTTAAAGTTTAATGGTTGGGTGCAGTATAAATATTAGAAATAAAAGTATGTAAGCGCATCCATTATTATTGACAAGCGTTTTTAAAAACTGTAAAGACATGGTACCAATTAATTTCTTTAAAAAATTGAATCTTTCACTTGTTTTTTAAGGGTTTTGATACTTTAAAATAACCGAAATGCTATATTCCGGTCTCTATATACTAAGTCCTTATATGTGAATTAAATGTAAAGGTGAAAGTTTATTTCAAATGCCGCTTTCCATTGAAAAGAATTTCCGTAGTGTAAAGAATGTATTGAAAACGAAACTTGCTTTGCATGAACTGGTGTACTTGAAAGCGATGTGGGAGGATAGTTGAGTAGAAGCTGTGTTACGTTTTGCATAGTTATGTGTAATCTATATTGTTGTGACACATTTCGAAGCATGTGAACGGAATATATTTGATATTCTTGTTTTTTCATTTAACGCATTTTCCCCGATATCACTGTATTCTTGCGATTGGCTGTTAAACTAGACTGAATTTGCATGCAGTTGAGCAAATAGTTATCTCATCGAACCTGATAGCATTTAATTGAATTAGTCCTTTGACAATCGGTTTTCCATACAGATCGTTTGCTCTTAAATTATTCCCAACAGCATTCGTGCCTCTCTTTTAATGATGATATCAATTAAGATAACTCAGGTTTGGAGTATGTATACTATTGATTGCATTTTATACTTGGTTTGCATTTATAAGTCCTCCTTTGTCCAGAAGCTTTTGAGTTATCAGAAGGTTTAAAAAGCTTGATCTTATCCTATCGCCGATCGGTGGACTCATGTAAGAGAAAGGAAATTTAATTACTAGGCTGAATTGCCATGCTGTTTGAAAAATGAATCGTAAAACAGTGAGTTGATTAACGAAATTTATGCAATTAGATTTAGCATTACGTGAGTTTTGATAAGACTTTTTGTTTTCAGTATTTTATTTTAAGATTCGCATTGTTCAAATTTTGCACACAAAGTCGCTCCAAATTTTTAATCAATCATGAGTTTTTCACATGTTGCGAAATACGTATTTTTCCATGAATTATTCCTAAGTCTTATAAATGTTTAGATTCTGGTGGATGAAAAAAATAGTCCGAGCCATTTTCTTAATTGCAGCTTAAATGATTTCAGTAAGATATAATACAATTAATTCTCCGCTACTAGAATTTGTGTAGGTTTGTATTTTGAGACTAAGAGATCAAGCTCCTGTCAGAGGTCAATG
This sequence comes from Stegodyphus mimosarum, assembly GCA_000611955.2. Lineage (NCBI taxonomy): Eukaryota > Metazoa > Arthropoda > Arachnida > Araneae > Eresidae > Stegodyphus > Stegodyphus mimosarum. Next base: position 332,613 of record KK115147.1, read on the forward strand.
GATAAGATCGCTAAATATTGGATTCGAATTTAGAAAAATCGGCCTGAATTCGAATTTCGGCTTTCTGAGTAGCTAGAATAGCTGAATTTTTGTGGTTTTACCCGAAATGTAACATAAATACAAAATCGTTTCCGTTATAAAAGCCCTCCTCGAAAGCATGTATCTCTTTAGGCAAATAACTTTTATAGAATTTACCTTATTTAGTAACTAAAACGAACTAACCTGAACCTTATTAAGTTTATATCTGTGGTTAGAAATTTTTATGCTAAAATTTAAAGATATGTGTGATAAAATGTTTGGCAATCGTACTTATTAGTAAAATAAATTTACTCATTAAAAAATGTGAAAATTCTGTTATAGTAACTATTAAGCAGTTAAACATAATAAAAAAATAAAAATAAAAAAATCGGTATAATTTTGTTTAGAAAATGTATTGCAAAGCAGCCGAAAAGCCGTTATGATATGTACGAATATGCCTAAAAATCCAGAAAGGGCTGTCCAGCTGATTGATAGGGATCAGTCCATCTGCTGCGTTACTGACACATCTTTATCTTATATTTTTCCTATACATCGATGATATTTGCATTGTTTTAGGGTCCACCAGCGAGCGGTAAAGTCACTGAACACTGGTATTGCGACCTGGCTTCGATGTCAGGCAAACGGACTGGCTGAGTGGCCGTTTTCATGGGTTTCCCCGTAACGGGAATAAGAACCAGCCAGTTCATCTTAAAAGACCTCCACGAAGGCATACCTCCAACTTAGTCAGCTAGTTCTCGCGTTTTTTGTCGTAATCAAATAAACCAAATCTAAGACTGCATTTTTTTAGAGAAAAAAGTACGCTGTAGAAAAAATCAGTTAGATAAGTCACACTGTAGGAAATGTAGGTCAGCTCTACTCTCGAACGAACTTTTAAAGCAAAAGTTTGCAGGTATGAGGAATGCATGCTTCTGCGTATTGGCAAACTTGAATGATCGGCAGATATCCATGGATGAATCTTAAATAAAGCATAATATAATTTGTGGAGGTTTTCGATTCTTTTTATTAATACATTATATGTAATTTAGGTTCTTGTTTTAATTTAATAAATGTTTCTGAAATGGGAAAAGTATGGGGTTTCCTCCCTTTATATTTCTCTATCTCTTCATGTTTGTTACATAATATCTATTTTTTTCTGTACAGCAATATCACAAATAAAAGCGTCATTAGAATTTTCGACAGACAGTCTCGCGTCGCGTGCTGGAAATTAAATTTTTTTTTTCGTACAGTGTTGCCATTGCTCTCTTTGAAATCGTTGAGTTTGTTAATCAAAAATTCGTTAGTTTTTGCAAAATATGAAACAGATAACAAAACAAATTCAAAATTCGGGTTTCCAGGTGCCCATGTTCGAGTGGAGGATTACGTAATTCAAAATTTGATAGCTCGAGGTACCGTCGTTTTTTCACAGTGCAAAAAACATACATTCATTCATGCAGATTCTTCATTATTTAATTTCTTTAAATATAATGCAGAGCGAGAGTATTGGGTGGCAACATTTTGAAACGTGATTCAGACTTTTAGAATGATTCAACACAAAATGCCCTTTCCAGACTAAAACCCTTCTTGGCTAACGCTCCTTTGGGCTAAAAATTAAAATATCCATGTAATAGTTCTTATTTGGAATCCGATCAAGTTTTTAAATACAAAATTAAAATCCCAGTATACCGAATGGATTAAAGAGGGGGTGGCAGTCGCTTTTCTCGTTTTAATGGGCCACGAATTGAAACATTTCTGAAATCGGTGCTGCTGCCAAACTTGATATAAGTATTAAAAGGCGTGTGGGGGTATAGATACTCAAGATAGTGTAAATCTGAAAAAAAAAACTTTTTTGTTACTTAGCTGAAAACAAATTTCGCAGAGTATGGAAATTATTCAAGGAATAAAAAGTTGAGTAGTGAAATTGGCTGAAGATTTGTAGAACAATTAGGTAAAAGAAAAACTAAGTTATTTTCATTGAATTAATATTTTGAGTTTTGTAGAGTTCATATATAGAATATGTATGTGCAACGTTTAATTATAAAATAACTCACGCATCCTCTCTCATTAAGAAATCGCAAAATTCTTTCATTGTGAGAATTCTTTCTTAAAAACTGGTAAGGAGGAACTTATAAGTAGTTCCTAACATTCAATTCTAATTCAGACGCTTTTTGAAAATATCGCTCCTCTCCTTCGTACTATTTCGCTAAAGATAATTTATCTGAAGAAAAATAAGCGTTAAACTGAATATTTTCTCACTGAACTTTTTTTTTATTTCTTCTGTTGCTTTAAAGATAGTGATGGAAATATCAAATAAGAAAATATTGAATTAAAAAAAATTAAATGAATCAGTCATAAATATGCTGACATGACCGTTCTTTCTTTGAAGTGGAATAAAAAAAACCCACTTAGGCTGATAATGTTTCCCCGATCTATTTTTGGAAACGCACCAAAACACTTTCTCTCTTTTCCTCTTCAGAAATGTTACTTTGTATATTATTCTTTTACTTTGGAAATAGGAATCAGATTTTTTAATCTAAATTGCTTTTTATCTTGATAATCATTTTATCTCTAACTTTATGCGTAAGTTTATTTCTGTTAATTTTGTTCATATAATTGACTTAAACAAAGTACTAAATCATAGTGTGCCGGCAAGATGTATGTAAAAAATTAAGTTTTCAAAGGCTTGATGAAAATTTCATCAATTTTTAAAAAAGCTATTAAATAGCTCTTCTTCCTTTATAATTTCTTTATAGTTAAATTTTATCTACATTTATTAGTTTGCTAAATGTTTGTGATGTCCTGATACCATGAGTTTTCTTTTGTGATCTGACAGTTTGAGAAGTAATATAGTAGGTTTGTGTAAGGTTTTTCGAATAATACCAGGGCTTTTTCCCTCTTCGAATCGTGCTCAGATTGGTAGAATAATTTGGTTAATAATTTATAACGGAGGAGGGGGGAAGGACAGTTCTACATCTCTCGTTTTTCTACTGGGCCGATTGACGAAATTCAACTTGCGTTGTCTCGAAAGCGTGACTTAGCATACATTTTAGATTTATATATAGCATTGTTCCAATATAGATATTTTGACACAAAAAGGACGTTTTCTGAAATGACATGCCAATTGTTTTCCACATTTCGATTCTACGACTCAAATTATGCCTAAATATTAAATTTCGTAATTTTTGGTGAGAAATTTATGGAGAAATTTAAAAATTTATCTTAGCGCATTTTTTTCAGTTTGCGCCAGAATAATTTACTTGGCGAACTTCTTAATATATGGCAACGTATTTTCCTTTCCCTTTTTACACTGTGCATGAGCGGAAAAAAAGTCACATCGTTCCTATTTTCAAATAATTTTAACAAAGTGACTAAACCGCATTTGATGTTGTTATCACTTTCAACAAATGTGCCAAATTTCAAAACGCGCCAATATATAAATTCAGGTATCTTCGGAAATTTTGAATAAAAAACTCTTAAATTTTTTGCAGGTGTGCATAGAAACACGTGTACTTTAAGGCGATGGCAAAAATTTTATAGGTTAAATTCAAAATTGCTTTGGAAAAATTTTTTAAAATCATAAAAAAATGGGCGAATTTTATTTGGAATGAAACTAAACTTCGAAATGTGAAAGGGAGAATCAAATAAGTTTAATCGAAAAAGATAGATTAATAAATATATACCAAATTTAAATATTGAGGAGCTAAAATTTTGAAAGCTAATTTTTTAAAAACTACTCGTGCGATTTTTACAAAAGTTGGCAGTTTGGCATAATTTGAGTCGTAGAATCGAAAAAAAAAAAAAAAAAAAAAAAAAAATTAAAACACTACATACAAAATAAACGCCATAAATATGGTATCAAGTTATACATGGTCACAACCTCTCATGATATGATTCTCAAATTTATGGTGTATACA
>KK115147.1:346214-398010 GCA_000611955.2 Stegodyphus mimosarum
TTTTTTTTTTTTTTGTTTAGCACAAGAAAAGCTCTGAAATTAGATCGTGAATGAGCATAGTTACAATAAGATTATTTATATCTGAATAGTGTAAAATGCATTTTGATTATCTGCATACGGATGGTAAATGCTTTCGTGAAGAACTTTCTAGTGAAAACTACCCCATATTTACGTTGCATACAAGTAAGCGTAACAGAAGCTGTAAAATTACAACGTAAATGTGCATAGTTACATTTGGATTGTAGGTCTGAATGTAGCGAAGTGCATTTTCAGTATCTGCATACAAGAGTGGATGTTTCTTGGAGAATTTTCTAGGGAAAATTGCCCCTTTTTACGCTGAATACAATTACTGAAACAAATCTACAACTTTAACCGCTTTGCTGGTGGCGCAGCTTTATGCCTCTAAAAGCGAAGCATTTTGCTGGAAAATTTGCGATTTCGCTATATGCTAGGTGAAAGGGATTAATTTTTAGAGAATTGTAAATACATATTGACAATGTCTATGTTATGTTGATTATATATGAGCTGAAGATGGAGAAGGAAACTTATTCTGTGTTAATTGTGCATAAGCGGGTGGCTGACATCGGGAGTTCTTCGAACTTTTACTATGCTAATGATAACATATTTGCTGAAAAAAAAAAAAGAGCTAATATTAATCCGTTTTTAAAACAGCGGTTTTTATACTTTCAAGTAAGAAGATTATTTAAATGTTAAAATTATCATCTTTCAAGATTTGTGATGATAAAGAGGATCAATTATCATTCGAAATGGAGTGTGAATGGTGTTAAGTAAATCCATTCACATTACAAAAGTCTGTATGGGCTTCTTACTATATAGTTAAGTGAAACTCTGAGATAACTCATTTACAGGAGTTAAGTCTCATTTGAGGCCTAAGTTTTAAATGCTTTTGTTTTAGTTCGAAATTGGGAATGGTAGTGATAGATTTATTCCCGCTTTGAAATAAGCTTAGCACTAGTATTTCGGCAGTTTCATTCATTAATTCTTTGCCATCTGTTTGTAAAAGTTGACATAATGACTTCTGTCGGACTAGTCGATCAGAGAATCTTAGTTCTGCATATTCATAATAAATTTAGAGTTGTCTTAGTATTGAAACCGACTTGCAAGGAAACCTTCTTAAAAACTGCGACTTCTATACAAGCCAGTTCCTTTTGAAAAATTCTACACGAAATCATTCCTTTCCCTTTGCCAGATAGTCCTTGTGTTCTTTTCCTTAATCGGTGAACCATTTTGTTCCTTTAAAGAATTTGCATTATCCCCTCCACACAGTGTGAATGTTTCCCGTTTCCAAGATACCAATAACGTATATTATTAATTGGCTTTATCGTTAAGTTTAGAAATGGAAGAGTTTCGTACTTGGTTAGTAAGAGCATTCATGCTAATTAGCCCCTGTGCACTTTAGCATACTGCACTTTTAATTTTGTTTGATGTCTTTGTTACTATCCTTAGTGTTGTATAAAACTATACGCTGTTTAAGATATCTTTGCCGATGACCTCATGGGAACAGTTTTCCAAAATGGTAACGGAGCATTGATTTAACTACCAGTTATTACCGCCTTCAACCGTATGAACGTCTGTATTGCGTAAAATTCATTCTCGTGAACTGTGGACGCATAATACATTGGAAAGAATTGCTGCTCGTATTTCACAGCCAGTGTTAAGCAAAATTCATTCTCGTGGCTTACTCATTGAAAAGAAATTTATTTCGTTGTCGAGTAATCACCTAAGCATAAGCCTTTCGTGGAAAAATTGTCCATATCAAACTGGTTCGTACTGCTTTACCACGGAAGACATGATCATGAACCTTAAACTATCTGCCTAAGGGAAGGAATGCTTTCGTAAGGACTTTCTAAGGGAAACGAGCCAGTTTCCCTTAGAAAGTCCTTACGAAAGCATTCCTTCCCTTAGGCAGATAGCCCTTGTGTGCTTTAATTCAGTTAACGCCCTCCTTCCGCCTCCCCCCCCCAAAAAAAAACCTTAGAAATACTTAGTTGTATTTTCAAGTGAAGAGTTCCGAGTGGTTATTTAAGCATAATTCTGATTTTTCTCAATATTATAGTATTAGTAAAGGTACTTCACAACATAACAGTACTTATGTCAAAAGTTTGCTGAATTTAAATTGTATTTTATTAATCAATTTCTTAGTGTAGTCAATTCCCATGATGTGTTATACTTTTATCTTAAATAGTTTACAAAATTTGGATTAAGTAATGTATTGTACTTTGTAATGTGAAACACTGGTGGGCCATCTGCCATTAGAAGGAGCCTTTCGTGGAAAAATTGTCCATATCAAACTGGTTCGTACTGCTTTACCACGGAAGACATGATCATGAACCTTTAAAACGAATATATTTACGAAATACGATAGATTAATTCAAAAGTGTGCACCATTCAGACTGGATGGGTGCAAGGAGATCTGAGTACACCATTATCCTTCATCGAAACGGTTTTAGCGGAATATAAGCCAAGATTGCATAAACAGTAATCAGTCTGGAAAACAACAAAACTTATGCAGCCAGTTCTTTCATCAATTCGCCTGAAACTGAGCTATTGTTGTTATATCCATTTGTTACTATCCTTAGTGTTGTATAAAACTATACGCTGTTTAAGATATCTTTGCCGATGACCTCATGGGAACAGTTTTCCAAAATGGTAACGGAGCATTGATTTAACTACCAGTTATTACCGCCTTCAACCGTATGAACGTCTGTATTGCGTAAAATTCATTCTCGTGAACTGTGGACGCATAATACATTGGAAAGAATTGCTGCTCGTATTTCACAGCCAGTGTTAAGCAAAATTCATTCTCGTGGCTTACTCATTGAAAAGAAATTTATTTCGTTGTCGAGTAATCACCTAAGCATACGTATTTCATAACTTATTGAGGATACATTTGTCTATAATGATGGGAGGTGCATACAAATTTCAGATTGTTGACGCTTAATAGTAAAATATACATATGCATCTTACTATACACATCGATTTATAACTTGCATTACGTGGAGATTTCGCTGAATATTCTGTTTTGCCAAGGTTTGTTAATGGTAGCTAACTCTCTAAGAATAGGCCCCTTCTCCAAAATTCTGATTTGTTCATGTTGTGTCTATTATTAAACACAGCTGGCCTTATTTCTACTTTTAGAATTATCTGAGGTTTCAAGAGCAATCCATTTATTTACCTGTAATAATAATACGTTATGAATTATTGCTATTTTTAATTAAGTTTACGTTGGGTAAAATTAAAGGATAATACTTTTCACTCATTTGCGATAAGACTTTTCAAGCATTCGCTTAACCCTAATTTATTAATATTGCTAAAATCTGTGCAATACGTAAGAATTACGTTCATGAAATACGAATGTATATAGTTCATTGAATATTGATAATTACGAAATACCTTTTCTGAAATCTTGGCTTAACGCTTCCTTTTGTCTCTTGTAATACTGGTATACTGAAAGGAAATTGAGCTCCTTTGCCTTTAATAAAACAGTTGCACAAATGCTGCTTCGATTTCAGCTTCCGGAGTTTGATTGGTCTTTTCTCCTCGTATGGGAGGGAATGTTGGAGGTAGAATTAACGATTTATCACTTTGTCAATTAGTAATGCCCTGACTGCTTTGTGTGAGCAGCTCTGGTTGTGCTTCTAAAGTGGTCATGTCGCCAGTTGTATTCCACAGGACTATTTGTATTGATGATAGTTATTTGTGAATTCATTTCAGCTTTTGTTCTTCGATATGTGCAACTGAATAATGCATTCGCTGATATTAGTTTGTTGACATATGGTTCCTGTTTACTTGCTTTATGGGTAGCATTTAACGAATTTAAAAAATTAACGCCTTTGATTGTAGGTTTTTCCAAAAAATTTGCCAAGATGTGTATTTATCGTTTCTTCTGTCGAATATTTAACAGTACTGAAGATGGTAACGTAGCATTTCTTCAGGCTTGATGAAGACATGTTAATTGCATGACTTCTGCAAAATCTTACTTTTTGATGACGGATGCTTTGAAATATTCATTATATGTGCTTGCATTTTACCAGAAATGTGCTGAAAAATGAATAATTTGGTTATTATATAAAGGACAAAAAAAATTAGTCCCTTTCAAACTGTGCGATGATGTGAATAACCTATGCTGAAATCTGCGAGGCTAATATACTTTAGAAGACCGTTTTAAAGTTTTTTTTAACACTTTCTGCTCATGATTGAATGACTTTTATCTGTAAATAAGGAAGTGTCAAGCTTTGATCCTGCACGCGATTTTCTGGAAAGATATTTTTGTCATCGTTTTTCTTTTCCTCCTCTTTCTTCATGGCTGTTAGAAGATATGAAAACGGTACTTCTTCGATTGCATGCATATAATCACTGTTTGACTAGTCCTTGCTAAAAATAACGTTCTTCTTTCTTATGCTGTAATCTCGAAGTTATTTCTAGAATATTTCTTTGTGGGGATTAGACTTGGTTAGTTTAGTGCAGTTCATTGACCAAACCATGAGTTCGATAAAATGCACTAAGGAATATCAGTCTGCTTCTGAATGTGTTAATGGATCATCTGTTATTGCCATACCATAGCATTTGCGACCATGAGCGCAAATATGCGTGCACGATTCGGCTTGACGTACTGATGTAATAAAAGTTCAGATTTCATTATTATGACTTACTACAGTGTTCAAGAAGGAGCATAATAATTAAAGGAATGAACAAATTATTAGGAATTAGATAAATGCTTTCAGTTGTTAAAATATAAAAAAAACCGTAACTAAATCAACTAAAATTTAGGGTAAAGTGCAATGAAAAGTGCAAGTTATGCCTATCCCACCTAATTCGCATTTGATCTTGTGTATTGATGATCTTCAAAGTTTTTAATTTTTCCGTATGTATTCGAATCCTAATCTTTGCACTATTAAATTGTACTATTGCTACCCGTCATAATTTTTATTTTTAATGCTTTCAAAATTCCCAGTTGTAGTTTAAACTTAAACTAGAATGGTTAAAATGGCACATACTTAACGCATATTTGCCTTTCAGTTTTGTTCTAGTTGAAAAGCCTTTGCACGGTTCATCGAATATGTCGTTTCGAATGTTTTTGTAAACCCACGGAACAACTTCCATCCTTGTTGTTTCGGAAGTTTCAGTAAAGCTAATGAAATAACATCCATCCAAATAACATATACAGATAGAGAAAGAGGGGATCATAAATTGATATAGAAAGACGATCATACAAATGCGATGTCGAGCGGATGATTTAGTGTAAAATGAATGAAACAGCAATAAATATCTGTTTGCGTTCTTAAGTTAGCCTTGACTCAAAAGTATTAAAAATGAATTCTTGTTGCATCTCAACTTATGTTTGCTTTTTAACATCCCTACTGAGTTATTGTAAAGGTTTTGCCAAAGTGCCAAAGAAAATTGCATCCTTGTAGTTAGACAAACAGAAGATAGCGAAAGACATTGCAATTCATTTTCCGCTTTGCCTTCTAAAAATATTCCATCGGTTTGTTTGACTTCAGTCAGCCAGGAATTCGGCTTAAATATTTGCCAGTTTAGCTGAGCGGTGAACAAATATAACAAAAAGAAACGATGAAATTTATAAATATGACCCATGAATCTAAATTCTTATCTATTTTGGTTAAAATGTATTAGTTATTTTAGTTACTTGGTAAAATGTTTATTGTTTCAGAAAGATTTTAGCTCTAAACGTATTTTGAACGCTTTATTAGATTTACAGTTCGAATTTAAGGAGTTCAAAGTAGGCTTATAGTCAACTGATGGCTTTTACAAAATTCATTTTTTAAGTGGTTCTTATAGGGAAAACAATTTCAATGAGAAAAATATTTTTGAAAGCCAAATTTGCGGGAGAACTATCCTTATTCAAGCCAATTTCTCCAGGTATCATAAAATCAAATGTGGTGCGACAGTAAACAAATTTTTGAGAACGGTGTGCAATTAAATTTGTGAATGAAAATTTCTTAATATTTTCCATGTAAGGAAACATTCCAATAAAATTATGGACTTCAGATTTCCATTGATTGAAATAACAAAGTTTGAAAACTTTGTGTATAATAAAATTCAGTTTTATGCGTCTTTCTAAGACCGATTCTCTCCAGCGTTTGCTTTCATCAGAAAAGGATTGGTTTACTTAATTGAGGGAAATATATCTGAAGGTTATCTATTTAAGCACCATCCCAATTTAAGATGAGAGCCTCTTATAGAATGGACCCCTTCAGTGGCCTGAATACTGGTAGTGCGAGCCCAAGCAAACGGGCTGGTTGTTTTTTTTCTCGTGCGTAACGGCAATACGAGACAGTTTCCCTTAGAATTCCTCCACGAAGGCATCCCTTCACGTAGGAAAACGCCCTTGTATGCTTTGTCATATTCACATAACCTAACGTAACCTCATAGAATTGAATCCGAGATGTCGTGTCTACTTTAGATAAGCGCTTTTCACCTCTCGGGCATTGCAGTCACAAATATTTAAAGCCTAATGCAGGATTCGAACTTCAGCGTGGTGGAATATCAGCCTTTGCTAACGACCTTCCGTTCGGGATTGCCGTCGCGAAATGTGGTTTTAAGTCGTCAAATTTTGTACGGTATTTGGTGGTCAATTTTATGGAACTGTTTTTCTTTTAAAATGATTTTTAATAAGTGCAGCTTTCTGATTAGAACCATCTTTCTAGACAGAAAAATTGTTAAAAACTATTTCATCTGCTGCCCTATGAAGACTACCTTATTTGATTTTATTTCTTAAACTGGCTCTGTAGGTCTACGATTAGCTGTAAAAGGATATTTGGCTTGATAGTTTCTTTGAAAGAGCTTTCAGTAATCAGTGGTTTTTTTTTTTTTTTTTTTTTTTTTTTTTTTTTTTTTTTTTTGTATTTTTTTTTTGTGTGTGTGTGCGTGTGTTTCTAAGTGTCGTTATTTTTTTAAATTCTATAATGTAAACTATTATCCACTTTTTCTGTATTCATTTGCGTGATTTACCTCGAGAGCGGTTTTTACTGCAGAGGCTCTTGCCATTTTGAATTCCTTAACCTTTATTTCTAAGCAGAATAGCAGAAAGTTCATCATATACTCTGGCTCTCTGAGTGCTCTTGAATCAATAAATGCAAATACTAGCCACCTTTGGTCTTAGAAATTTTAAAGGTAACACCTTCGTTTGAGGAACGCAGGTTATTGTATTGCGTACTGTTGGGTGTCTGAACATGCTGGCATCAAAGGCAATGAACTTGCCGATGTCGCAACAAAATCAGTTGATGATGATGATGATGATGATGATGAAGAGGATGTCCCCTTTACAGACATACAGAATTACATCAAATCAAAAGATCCTGACCAGGGGGAAAGAACACTAGGAATGTCAGACTCTGAGCAAATTTAAGGCAGACAAAACCCAATTTGGAGTACTGGGAATCGAGAGGAAATCGAAAGGAGGATGGATGTTCTGTTTTCCTCGACTACGTGGTCACTTCAGACTGACACATCAATATCTCTTGAAAGGAGATGGTGAGCCTATGACACTTGCAATGTCTCTATTTCAGTCAATCATATTTTAACCTATTGCGCTGCTTTTAGTCACAAACCTGTATATCATTTTATAGCTCTATGTATGCTAATTTAACAGAACTCATAGGAAGAAATCCCCGTATTAACCTCATAAGTTTTTTAAAAGACATTTCTTTTTACCATATGATTTGAGTCATTTTCCCCTTTTTTCTCTCTACCTATTGCTAGAGCTTTTTCACGTTCATCTGAATCTATCTTCATCAATGTTACAGTTGATGAAGATAGATTCAGTATGTATTTCTATAATACAGTATGTTTTTCTATAACACAGTATGTATTTCTATAATACAATATTATGCTCCTTATGCATTTTAATTTCGCTATATTTTATGTATGTTATACAAGTGGATAATTTTTACTTTACTATCGAAACACTGCTCATATGAACCTCATCTAATATATTTCAGTTTTGTGCATTTGAAATTTGCTCATCAATCGTTTGTTACAAGATTATGTCAATAAATGTAAACCAACCAACAAACCAACCTTGAGAGCAATTAGGCTATTGTAATATTAGTTATGAATAATAATAAATAATACAGTTATACAATAAATAATCATTTTATGCCCCTTACTGCTTCTGCGTGAAACGGTTTGCAGTTCTTTGCTAATATTACAGCTATTTTTATAATTCTAAGAAAAGTCTGATGAAGTAAAATCGTTGTATAATAAAGAATCATAGATATGAAATATTGCATTGTATATTTGTAGAAAATAAAGGATTATAATTTATAATAAGGAATTCTGCGTATAACACACGTAAACGCGCTATTTTTTTTTTCAGTATATTTATATTAAATGTATTTCGCAATAACGTTTGAACTGCTGCTTGTAATGTCAAAGGAAAAAAGCTTTACAGTTTCAGTATTCTTGCGTGTTTCTTTGTTTAGAATACTGTTCCTACTATGTATGTTTCCAAAATAATTGCACTAAGGATGGGTGATAAAGATTTTCCTAAGGAATGTGGCCACCAGGGGCCGAGCGGTAAAGTCGCTGAACACTGTTAGGTCGGTCCGAGGTTTGAATCTCGCTAACAGGTTGACTGCGTGGGCGTTTTCGTGGTTTTTCCTATGCGTAATGTGTATACGAGCCAGTTTCCCTTAGAAAGTCCTTACGAAAGCATTCCTTCCCTTAGGCAGATAGCCCTTGTGTGCTTTAATTCAGTTAACGCCCTCCTTCCGCCTCCCCCCCCCAAAAAAAAACCTTAGAAATACTTAGTTGTATTTTCAAGTGAAGAGTTCCGAGTGGTTATTTAAGCATAATTCTGATTTTTCTCAATATTATAGTATTAGTAAAGGTACTTCACAACATAACAGTACTTATGTCAAAAGTTTGCTGAATTTAAATTGTATTTTATTAATCAATTTCTTAGTGTAGTCAATTCCCATGATGTGTTATACTTTTATCTTAAATAGTTTACAAAATTTGGATTAAGTAATGTATTGTACTTTGTAATGTGAAACACTGGTGGGCCATCTGCCATTAGAAGGAGCCTTTCGTGGAAAAATTGTCCATATCAAACTGGTTCGTACTGCTTTACCACGGAAGACATGATCATGAACCTTTAAAACGAATATATTTACGAAATACGATAGATTAATTCAAAAGTGTGCACCATTCAGACTGGATGGGTGCAAGGAGATCTGAGTACACCATTATCCTTCATCGAAACGGTTTTAGCGGAATATAAGCCAAGATTGCATAAACAGTAATCAGTCTGGAAAACAACGAAACTTATGCAGCCAGTTCTTTCATCAATTCGCCTGAAACTGAGCTATTGTTGTTATATCCACTATGCATAGTAGTGACCTCAACTAATATTAAAAAATTTGACCCCGCTTGTAAGTTTGTGATTTATTTCAAAGCCGGAAGCGCAGTTGGTTTCAAAGCTGGTAATAAGCTCGTACATTATTATTTTTCACTAATATTGTGTTGAGAAGAAGCAACATTATTCTATTGCTTTTATCTCTTTCATTGTGAACGAAACGTTAAATAATCGTCCAGTGAGAAAATGCTAACATAGTTGAAAATTCATTAGCATTTAACTTAAATCTTCTAGCGAAAAATTTTTAAAAAGTGAAAACTTTATTAGTATTCGACTTTAAATCTTCATATGAAAAAATTCTGAAAAATTCGAAAGATTTATGAGCATCAATTTCTGAAAAATTAATTCCTTTTATACTGAGTTGTTATTTCAGTGACAATGTAGCACTTGAAATACACTCACGTTTGTGAAAATTGCAACACCAAGAAGGAATCGTCATAATTGAATGCAATTTAATACACAGTTGAGTGGTAGTGGTACAAATAAATGATTAAATGTTCAAAGCAAACAAACAAGAACAAGAGATCAGAATCAGTATTTTGTGTGGCCACCACGCGCCGCAATAAGTGCTGCTACACGACGTGGCATGGAGTCAAACAAAGTTTGAATGTCTGACTGAGGAAGAGCATTCCATATCGTTTGTACGCGTACCCAAAGTTCGTCTGCAGACGCAACAGGACGAGGATCACGAGCAAGACGCCGACCAATGACATCCCACACATGTTCAATTGGCGACATATCCGGGGAACACGCAGGCCAAGGAAGAAGCTGTACCTGCTGCGCTGCAAAGAAGGATTTAACAATCCGAGCAGTATGAGGGCGGGCATTGTCCTGTTGAAATACAGCGCCTGGCAAGCTTTGAAGGAAGGGAACAGCTTCGGGCTGTAGAACTTCACGGATATACCGGTTGCTGTTCAGATTGCCCACAATTCGTAGCAATTGAGATCGTCTATGATATGCTATGGCGCCCCAGACCATAACTCCGGGTGTTCGTCCACTGTGGCGTTCGATAATGCACTCCGGAAGGTGGCGTTCACCGGCATAGCGTCTGACACGAATGCGGCCATCATGGTACCACAAATTAAAGCGGGATTCGTCAGAAAACACGACATGCTGCCAATCAGCACGCCAGTCTCTATGCTGATTGGCCCATTGTAGCCGCAGGCGGCGATGGTCGTGCGTTAGGGGGATCCTGTATAAAGGAGTCCGTGCGCGCAGTCCACACTGCAGCAGACGTCTACGAATTGATGAAGCACACAATGAAACACCTGTAGCTATTGACCACAGTGCTGCCAATTGTCTAGAGGAAGCTGTACGGTCCGTCCGCGCCATGCGGACCAGGTGTCTATCATCGCGAGCTGACGTCACATTTCGGGGTCCACTCCCGGATTTCCGAGTTGTCCGACACTCGTCCGTCCACTGCTTCCAAACGCGCAGCACTGTGCTGCTGTTACGCTGCACACGAGAAGCTACTGCACGATACGACAATCCAGCTTCACGAAGGCCGATGATTCTCCCTCGTTCAAACTCTGTAAGTTGTTCAAATCTCGCTCTCTTTCGTCGACGAGGCATAAGTACAGATTGAGTTAACGTTTACCACTAGCAGATAACCACCGATAACCATACACGCCTCGCTACAGCCGTCTATTTATTCGGATCCATCAGCCGTTCAGAGGGCGCTGCTCAGCATACGCATGCGCTACGGATTTGCAATTCTAATCATTTGCATATCATGCGCTACTTTGCATTTCCTGAAAATTTCAGCTCACTCGCGTAAGTCCTTCATGGTGTTGCAATTTTCACAAACGTGAGTGTATTTTCCATATTCGAGAATTGAAAATTTGTATCGTGTCATCATTACTTAACTCTTTATAAACGGTCGTTATAAAACCAAGGCTACTATATATTCTTAAAATAAAATTTTGTAACCCTTTGTGAATTGCAGTCAGAAAAAATTATCTTTTATTCTTAGACTTTAAATAAATATGAAGTTAAAATTATTATGGTTTAAAGTTTCTTGAATTTGATTGGTTTGCTCGATTTTAGCAGACCATGTCAGGAATTTATATTGCGTGGAGGGATCCTTTCAGAGAGGACTGTCCATTCGAAAAATGATCGAATATATTTTTCTCATGAGGAAAATTACGGAAACTGCATGCTGTCAGTGTCTTTGAAAATAGTATTAGAAATGAAGCTACCAATATTATGCGATTTTAATATTTTGCCACTAATGAGCCTATAAAAACGTTTCAGTGAAAGTTGGAAGTTATGGAAAGGGGGTAGTCTTTAGTCTTTAGTTTTTGTTTGCGTGTGGCTTAGAAATGGGTTTAAAAGAATGTCAAATATTCTTTTATATAAAAATACTGGATACATACTCCCTTTTTTAAATCATAAAGTTAATTCTTTTTGATAAGTTAAAAATAAATTCAGTGTAGTATCTGAAAGAACTACAGATATGACCTTTTCGTTCGCCGATAAGCTTTTATCTGTGAGAGGCAAATGTTAGTAGAAATAATGATAAGCTTTTTAAAAAAAGTAATGAAGCAGGGTTGATTTATTTGGAACGATGAAATAAAATAAGATAAAAAGGATTAAATAATATTTATTTTGTGTTTTCGCTCCTTATCAGCAGCCGGAACAATAATCGGATTCTGTACTTGTTTGATCTCCTCATTCATATACCCTGCCTTTATAAAGTGAAGACCTACCTACCTGTAGCTGAGACTGGGTTCAAATCCTGATAAAAGCGCTGATGATTAATTGAATTTTTCACATTTTTCTCGTGTGATGTAATATGGATACAAACCAGTTTCCTATAAAAAGTTATCGACAAAGATATATCTTCTGCTACATAGACATAGCTGTTGCTTGGCTATCTTTCCTGTATTCGACTAAACGAGCGAACTTTTGTTTGATAACTAATCTAAACCATAAGGAGTTCTAATCCTCATATTTTAGAAATTTTATGTGATTAAACGAATATATTGCCACTTTTAAGACCATACGCTTAAGTGAGAAAGATTTACCTTGTTGGCTGGCATTTGCTTTTTTTGGATTATATCTCCTCCTATCGTGTGTCTAAATTTCAATATCTGTTTTGGTCTTAAAAAGATCCATGTGAGAAGTTCAAGATTTTTCTTTTAAAAACTTAATTGTTACGAAAGTTACAAAATGTTTTTCCAGTAACCATCTTTCATATGGATTAAAAAATCTGATGTGTACACCACATGACTTCCTTGTACGGAATATTAAATTATACGCATTTTGCATTTCATTTAAATTGATTGGATTGAATTAAGTCTACTTCGTCGATAGCGCATAAACCACGATAGAATATATGCACTCTTTAAAATTCAGTATATTTGCTGACCATAGCGACACTCTGGCGCTAGGTTCACGTAACAGCGTTACATCTCATTCGTTTTAGAACTCAGAATGCACAAAAATTATGTATCTCATCTGAAGAATTATCTAATCGTTGCCACATGTTCTATCCAAATACTTTGATAAATCTAAAACGATGTATAAAATAAATAAAGTTTTTCACAGACGATTCAGTATTTCTCATTCAATTAATTCAGATCTCAAAAATACATAAAAACTCAAAATATCTATATTGAAAATTACGAAGTAAAGCTTAAACATTTATTTCCTCGAATAAATTCCAGAATGGATTAAGCATGATTTAATTGTCAATAATAAAAGAAGGCATAATCTTTGTTGTTGCGAAGCTTAGTTTCTCTAAATTGGCAAAAAATCCGCTAATCTGCTAAGTTTAAATGTAAAAAAATATGGCTGCTGTGGGAAAAATGATTAGGCTTAGCCGCACTTAAACAACTTTTAAATTGTAATTCTATAAATCTTGCATGCTGTTTTACTAAAAGAAAAATAAAAAAAAAACCTTAACCGGAAGATAAGAACAACATAATTCAATCATTTAAAAAAAATGCACAATTTACAAACATAAGAATAAAAAAAAAAACTGAGCTCACTGAGCCGAATAACAGAGGTGATATATATATATATATTTACATACTTTTAATGGGGCCGATTGCAAACGAAATAGGAGGTGCACATCTACATGTTATAGCAGTCCTATATAAAAAATTTCAACGTTTTGAGTCTACTCGTTTTTGAGTTATGCGAGATAATACATACATACGGACATACATACTACGTACAGACGCCACGAAAAAAATCTCTTCAGGATCCATTTTAAATCAGTTTTATAATTTTTTGGGGAAAAAGAGTCCTTTATTACACGTTCAGACACGTTACGTTCAGATATCATGGATTCGATAGCAGTCAAAATTGATATTTTCGTTGAAATAGGGTACCCGAAATGTTTCGCGATTACAATACTTCCTTTTTACTTCGTACAAGGAAGTAAAAAACTATGTGAATAATGCACAAAATTTGCTTGTAGTTATGCTAGAAAAATCATCTTTGATTCGTTGCTGATAAGAGCAAATTTTAATTTCCTTTAAGTTGCAAAATTACTAAAAGATACAGATATTATAGAACTGGAAATTACAAATGTAAGACAAAATCACGTTTTGTTTTACCATCTCTGTACTGAGCGGCCATATCATCATCCACAATTCTTCGCTCTGTATAGCAAATTTCCAAGTTGCCTACAAACATTTTCGGCGGAATATACAATGTACGTCCAGAAAGTAAGTTCCGTTTGGTAATAAAAGTAAATTGTGTACAGCTACAGAAAAGTTATTTATTGCACAAAATTCAACAACTCTTAAACTACTTTTCCACATAACTGCCGAAATATTGCAGGCATTTGTCATAGCGTGGCACAAGTTTTTGTATACCTTCTTCATAGAAATTTGCCGCCTGTGTCTTCAACCAGTTGGAAACAGTTTCTTTCAGCTCGTCGTCATTGTTAAAGTGTTGACCGCCAAGGAAAGACTTAAGATGTAAGAACAGATGAAAGTCGCTAGGAGCGAGGTCAGGGCTGTACGGAGGATGGTCAAACACGTCCCAGCCAAATCCCTGTAGGAGGTTTTTCGTCACATTTGCAGTGTGTGGTCGTGCGTTGTCGTGAAGAAAAACAACACCTTTTGACAGCAATCCTCGGCGCTTATTCTGAATTGCACGGCGCAATTTCCGAAGTGTCTCGCAATAAGCATCTGCTCTGATTGTTTGACCACGCGGTAAGAAATTAATGAGTAAGATGCCTTTCCAGTCCCAGAACACTGTGCACATCATTTTTCGAGGTGTCAAGATTTGCTTCGGCTTAACCTTTGCTGGGGATGAAGTGTGCCTCCATTCCATTGATTGCCGCTTACTTTCAGGGGTGTCGTAAGAAACCCAAGTTTCATCTCCTGTGACTATCTGTGTCAGAAATTCTTCACCGCTTTCAGCATAACGGGTCAAAAACTGAAGTGCACTACCCATCCGTTTTGTTTTGTGTTGCTCAGTAAGAATCTTTGGTACCCAACGTGAGCAAAGTTTACGAAATTTCAGTTTTTCGGTAACAATTTCATGCATTAGTGATCGTGAAATTTGGGGAAATTCCATAGCGAGAGCACTAATTGTAAACCTTCGGTTTTCATGGATCTTGTCATCAATCGCGTGAACCAGTTCTTCTGTAACCAAAGATGGACGCCCACTTCGTTCTTCATCGTGCGCATCACTACGTCCGTCATTGAACTTTCGGACCCATCTTCTCACCATTGAATCACTCATCGCTTTTGGTCCGTAAACATCGCAAATTTGCCGATAAATTTCACTAGGTTTCACTTTCCTCGCATTCAGAAAACGAATCACAGATCTGATTTCACAAGCGGCGGGATTTTCAATCAACACCGACATTGTAAACAAGCACAACAAAGCGTACGTGACTGACAGCGATCTCCAAATGGCGCGCGTTTCTTCTCCTTGATACAGAGCGTCTACTGCGCATGTGCGGAACTGCGATCGCAGAGCTGCAGCGGAGATAAATTGAAACGGAACTTACTTTCTGGACGTGCCTCGTATATGTGCTTTCTAAAGCAGAATGACCTAAATGATATTCAAATATTTGGCTTCTGATTGTATCCATTTTTCATGCTTCTTGACGTTCAACCGTAATTATCGAATTGCTTTGGGTTCCTTCAGCGCTAGTAAAATAATTTCTTGATTAATTACGTTTCGAGGTAACTAACGACGACACCTTCATTAATAAGCCAGTTCTCAGCGTTCTCTGTGAGAAGTCGTAAGTAGGGAAACAAGGGAACCTTTGCATAATATTCAATAGGTGAAGATCTTTTTGCATGCATTTTAAAGTCAAGAAAATTTAATACCGGTAATGCAAATTGCTTGTATTTTGATACAGTAAAACATCCGTATGTTTTGGGAAAAAAATGTTTAAATGTAAAAAGACGATGAGCAATTATGAGCTGTAAATATACTGGATAGATTTTCGTCAGACAAATGAGACATTGGGGATTTCACAAGAGTATGATATTAAACAAAAAAAAAACTGTTTTATTATATAAAATTATTAATCTTAAAATAGTTTTTCCGATATTCCGCGCAATGACATCTATATTGATTCAGAGGGGGAAGCATAATCGTACCCCATTACATACATTTCTCAGACAGGCTTATATGCACGCCAGAGATCTTGATCTTTCAGCATCCCTGAGCAGCAGAAATTGGTCTTCCATGAATAACGGGAAAATGAATACAGAAATGTGAGCATAACTATTACATAATTTACCCAGTTTGATGAATCTGAATTATTCTTGTTGATCATCGTGTAATGTACTCTTTCGTATAATTTTAATTTGCGACCACAAACGATGATAATCTTAAAACGAAACTTAAAAAGGCTAGCGAGTTGTCTACGTTGCAACTAGCATCCGTGCAGAGCAAAAACTTACCACTTCAAAACAAATGTAGCATCGTGTTGGCAACATGGATTTTTCATTTGTTTTCATCGATTAGCATATCTCCACAGGAATAATATATATCAAACACTGATAGTATTATTATGATTTGATTATGAGTTATAATGAATTCAAAAATTAGACCCAACAGTGGCCGATTGGGTAAGACCGCTGAATACTGGGATTTCGATTCGGGTTTGATCCAAGCAGCCGGGAATGCACTGTCGTTGGTTTTCGTGGTTTTGCCCATGTGTAGAGTGAATGACAATCAATTACTCTATAAGGTATTTCTCCCACCTTCAAAAAAATACCTTTCATAGCATTCCTTCGGGGTGTAATGGTCAACACACTCAGGGGCGAGGGCACTGCTCGTTTTTCACATCTCCTGGTTCGAAATGGCCTAGTGTCTCTACAGTGGCGCCCGAACTAAAAGGTGGTGGTTGATGCTTCTCCATCACCAGGATTTGGCGATTGGGTCCCCTAATCCCCAGTCGCCCTTTAAAAGGGGGAGTATATAAAGTATTTCTCCCACCTTCTTAGCATGCCTTCGTTGTGTGGTGGTCAGCATACTCGGCGCGCATTCGAGAGGTTCGTGGTTCGAGTCCCGGCGAAGGCATTGCTCATTTGTCTCTTCTCCTGCTTCTAAAAAAATCCTAATGTTTCTACAACCCTTAGAAAATCCTCCATGAAGGCATACCTTCCTTTAAGCAGATATCCCTAGTGTGCTTTGCTATGCTATATACGAATACCTACCATCAGCTGGCTTGACACTAGTAACAATTAGAGAAAATGGCTTGTAACTTTTATGGAATTCTATAGAGACAGTGTTACAACGATTAGCATAGGTTCTGTAGGTTTAGAAAACATGGAATACTTATTTATGAGGAATTGTTTATTATGTTGATGATCGAACACTTTAAACGTACCTTTTATAGTTATCTAAAGGATTTTTTTTTTCGTATTTGTTATGAAGTGAATATTGTTGTGACTTCAAAATTCTGCAAGTATCGAAGGAAGTCATAAATTATCTCTTGCAACTCAAAATTCACTTTATGCTCTTAATGCCAACTAAACTATTCCCTAGGGGAAGAAGAGAATGTTTAGTGATTTTGCCGTGCCTGTTTTGCATTTAAATGCTCAGACTGAGTGAAAGAATATCCACGCGAAATTTGATATCTTTTTGAGAGGATTTAGTTGAATTGCATCCCATAAAGCAATGAATTCTGTGATACCGTGTGATGTAAATGCGGACAAGGCTGGTTGTAGAGATTGAATTGATTAGCAAAATCTGTTACTGAGTAGGATTACCTTCGCACTCAATTAATTTACCTGTCAGCAGTTATTTTTGTCATTTGTGCTTCTTTATTCGCAATGAAGAAGTGTGAAAGGTTTTCATACAATTAGTAGTATGAAAGTTTGCTGCTGCTGTTGTTTATAAAATATAATGAATGATCTCAAGGAATCATCTGAAGTCTATTCATTACGGAAACCAGGTACGCACAAAGCTGGTTTAGCCATTCCTATACAAAGGAGCTTGAATAAGCCTGAAAGTGAATAACAAAAAGAAGGCTTCATTTTAAATCTAAAATTCATGTTAATAAGATAATATTCGGAGAGATTGTATCCAATTTACTGAGTTGATATGTTGATGTGAAATAAAACTACGAGTACTATGCAACCAATTAATTTTACGGGTGTAAAAAATCACAAAGATTGACATCATGCTGTTTAATTATAACTAGAAGTCTCAATTCCCTTCATATTTGAACAAATGTTTATGGTCAGTCTGCGTTGGAAGTAGGCATTTTGATATCATTCGTCGTATATATCGCGTTTGAATATTCATATTTATTAGCAAATAAAGATTCTGCGTTTTAAGAACACTGAAAATTTTGTTAGTAGGCATTTTGATATCATTCGTCGTATATATCGCGTTTGAATATTCATATTTATTAGCAAATAAAGATTCTGCGTTTTAAGAACACTGAAAATTTTGTTATTTTAAGATTTTAAACTTTTATACCGTAGTCTGCATAAAAATGGTCTTTGTCTGAATTAACTAATTGATGTCATTAAAGATTCCTCAACCTTCATGTGGAGTTATGACTGGAGGGGGGGGAGAATGAAAGAGGTTTTGTAGCAGATAGGAAGGACACCCATTTTACAGTTCCATTTCGCGTAAAAGCATTGATTTTCTTATGTTGGTGAGTTATATTCTAGTTTCAATGCTGTGGCAGCTGTTATATAGAACACCAGAGATGAGAAATGCCTTTTGGCGCTAGGAAATAGTTCGAAACTCTGAAAGACTACTTGATGTAATCATGATCAGCCGGCTTCCAGCGAGTCAAACTAGACCTTCACCTCACTAATTATTTTGACTCATTAATCAAGCACTTCTGGTCCAGATTCAATCCCCCTGCTTTGTCGTCGAAACTTGGCGCCCTTAGTTCCCAGATTTAAATGCAAACTACGTCGCATTTGTCAGAACTGAGGGAAGGACTCTCTTACAGTAGCAGCTGTTTTAAAATCATTAAACGCATTATCTAGGCCTGTTTATCACTGGTTACGGCACCACTGGTTTCGGGTCACGTGATATATTTATTCTGTCCGTACTTTAACTGAATCGGACATTCCAAGAATTTGCGAGAATCTCGTGCTAGAGAAGTACTATAAGAGCAAGTATGCTGTATTGTTAAGATGCTCATGACTATTTGCTGCACGACGGAGGCTAATTTTAACTTTCTCGTATTTAATGAACTATATTAAAATCTTTGCAATAATAACCGGTTCTCTAGTTGTTAAATTTTATAATTATGTTAATATGTTAAACATTTGCAAAGCTGGCCGTGATGTTATTGTGATGTTGTTGTGATTGTGTGCCGTGATGTTATTGTGTTACATGATTGTTATTGTGATGCTTCAGAATTAAGAAATACATTTGATAAAATATGATTCATATTACAAATGTTGATTATTTTGAATCGAAGTATATTTAGCTGTTTTCATTATGTATAATTCCTTCTCAGATTCTGTAGGAAAGGAATCCTCCCCTCCCTCTCTCGTGTGTAGCATAAATATAAGTTAGTTTTTTGTAGAAAATTTCCTCTGAAGATATCTGTCTTATTAAGCAGACAGCCTTAATGTGCTTTGCCATAATCAATACAATACATCAAGCGTGCTCTCCTTTTCCATAAACAATTATTTCAGTCCAGTCTGCATTTGAAAAATAAATTTTGTAGCCGATGTGTACTTTTTTGGTAATTATTTCAATGAAGTAATTATTAATCAGACTTGCTGTTTCGCCGAAAAGTATCAAAATATAATTAGAAATTTCATATTATATTTAAATAGCTTTTTTTATTTCTTACAAATAGAAGGTGTGCTTTTACAGTAGTTTGTTTATCACTAGTAACAGAAGGTAGGGCCGCTTCACATTCACTTTCATCCGCAGGCTAAACTTATGCTTGAGGAGAAGCATACTTGATGTATACAGATGTTTCCCAAATCTATAATTTGTATAAGATGTGAGAGCGTGATTCTTTCAGACAGTATGTGGGTTTGCATAAAACTAGATTTTTAATTCTGGTTAAAAAAATAATGCGAAATTTTCATGATTTTGATTTTCTGTTAGTTTTCACTTTTTTTGGAGAATGGGTGAAGATGTGAATTGTTGTAATCTCCTCGCCCCGTCTGTAATAAATTCTTTTTATTTTTGTTAATTTGGAAAACATTTTAGTAAATTATTGTTCTTTTATAGGTAAGAAATCGAGTTTAAGCTGTATATCGAAACATGAAAACTTAGCAGCTTGCGTCATTTTGAGAGTAATGTATAGTATTTTCTGCTTAAATTTATTGTTTTATTTATGGTGAAGTGTATCTATATTATGTCCTTTTGTGGTAATTTTTATTATTTTAATTTTCTTGTTTATGTGTTTAA
This sequence comes from Stegodyphus mimosarum, assembly GCA_000611955.2. Taxonomy (NCBI): domain Eukaryota; kingdom Metazoa; phylum Arthropoda; class Arachnida; order Araneae; family Eresidae; genus Stegodyphus; species Stegodyphus mimosarum. The sequence continues at coordinate 366,439 of KK115147.1, forward strand.
ACATACAGTGGTTCACATTTGTTTTCGGACCCTCGTGTTTTTGAAATTCACTTGTATAGATATTGTAAATACTGAAATACAGACTTTAATTTTTTTTTCTAATACGTTATTTAAAAACTTTTAATACGTTATTTTTTCTCTATTTTAAGCCTTGCTTGTTGTAAAATAAATATCATTAAAATATTCCTTGCAATAAAATCATTTGTTCAAAAAGTATTAATGAACTGAATAACTCGCATAATAATTGAGGCACCCCAAATTTTTGTCGAAATGTTTTGGTAGACAAAGCTTTTTATAATAATTTTTGTTTTACATGCAAATACATCGCAATACTTATCGTCCGCATTTGGAAATTATTAATTGTTTCAACAAAATATAGTAACAGTTTCATATCTTAAGTGAATATGGCAAGCAGCTACAAATTTTACGTCCAGTTCTTTTAGGAATTTAATAGTCACATTTTTAAAGATGGTAAAAGTATTCGAACTATTTAAAAAATCCTTCATGTAAAGCGTTTAACTATCTTTGGTTTAATGAAACGATGGAAAGTGCGTAGAACTACTTAATTGCACTGGAGTGTGGAATACATTACAAGCTGAACTCGCAGATTTATTGTGCGAACAATTCCTTCGGCACCCAAAAGTTAGAACTCTAAAATATTGATCAGATTTAGAGCAACGATTTACAATAAAAGTTAACTCTGAACGTTTTTAGAAGATTCATTTAGAGCATATGGTTACAATAGGCGATCAGCAATAAGAAAGTTCTTTGTCAACAAGAAAACAAGGAATATATACACTTGTCATCCGCAAAATCTATTGTAAGCAAAGTCTGATCATATTGCAACAATGTTATATGTGCAGAAAAGTCAAAATTGTATTTGGATCAGATAGGCGAATTAATATATTGTTACGTTTTTCTCTTCTTCGTACGTACGTTAAAAGGTTCGTAGATTTGGAGTGAATAACGACGACGACACTTGGTGAAGTATCAAAACACACTATTGGTCACTATTTTTCAAGACAGCTCCAAAATCAAATTTACAGTCATCCAAGAACTGCTATAAACACGCTGGAATAATCAGCAACACAGACTTCAGAATATCAGGCTATAACGGTGAAGACAGCTTCACAGCAAAGCACCAGAGTACAGTTCTCGAGTCTGCTCAGTCGTTCTCGGAACTTTACGTACTCTCGAGGCTCTCCACGCTACAACTCGCGATGCACTCGATGATACACTAGAGTACAGCTCCCGACTGGGTTCGGTCGTTCTCGAAGCTCAACACACTCTAAGGTAAAACTCGACGATGCACTGCCTCGCGATACACTAAGAGACTCTCTCGATGCACTCGACGACCAACTCGGCACTAGACTCCGCACTGACTTCGCACTGACTTTTCGCCTATCAGCAGGGTTTATATAACTTTTGGCTTGTGTTCTGGAACATTCTGGGCTAAACCAGTAAGAATTCGTTCCAGAAGGTTCTCTATCGTCTATAGCGTATAGCCGATTTTGTCGCCAAATGGGCGATTTCTCACCAAATATGGCAACTCTGCCGTCCATTGCCATTTTCTAGCAAGCCTAATCCTACTTTGCAGGGAAGCTATCTTACCGCGCCTGGACATTTCGTAACACTGCCCCTTCCCAAGGACTGCACGTCCCGGGCAGTACAATCCTTGATCAGAAACATAATTCGATACAAACAAAAGGTAATAAAACAAACAAATAACATAACTAAGGAAACAAATATTTACACTATGTACAAGTTATATACACAAATCAACACATAGCAATTTTAGATTATACTAATTAAAGTTCGTAATGGGTTTCAATCTCGGGCTTTTCATTAAGTTATACCCGGGTCAAATACTTTTCCACTGCAGTTCTTAGATGTATTTCTGTTTTTCATATCACAGGCTGAAGATTCAGTTCTTTCAGGCTTTTCATCACAGGAAGATCCGAAACAGTTCGTTCACCACTCTGTAGTTTATTCGCATCGTGTGTACAGTTCACCTTGGTGATTTTAGCAGTTGCTACATGCTTATTTACCTCGATTTCTTGAAAACCAGTTTTGATGTTTGTATTAGAGTTATGAACAGAATCCAGTTCTTTACAAGCAGAAGTATCCTGGTTTAGAATCAAGTCCGTGCCTGTACAATCTGCTTTATGAGACACACACATAGATTGCAAAATGGGTGAATTTTCTTGCAATGCTGGAGCACTCTGCGTAAGTTGTACATCAGCTTCTTCCATCTCAGCATCACGTGAACTTTCAGATGGTTCAATGCTTGCTAACTGCGACTTCGTAATTTCACTATCAGTTTCTACGATCCTGATAGTCGCATTTTCACTTTCTTCTGTCTCTACTTCAGGCACGTGAGAATCAAAATCTTCTTTCCCGTCTTTTATTTCTTCAGGTTTTCGTTCTTTTTCTATAATCCCGTTAGATGTTTCATCTATCATTTCTGGATCTTTCTCAGACACTCCACCAGCTACTTTCTTCAACCTCTGATTCTTCAGATGCCACTTCTGTGATTTCCGCATCTTCTTTTGTGGCTCCAGTTTCTTCTGCAAGCTCCACTCATCACAGCTGTCATCTCTTCATATTCAGCTTTTATCTCATTATATCCGGTTTTTATCAAGGCTTTCATCTCTTCTTTAACTAAGCTGACAATACATTCCATCTGTTCTTGGAATGCGGCAAAGAAACACAAGCTGTCTTAATTTTTCTTCCGTCCCTCTTGTCACTGGCATTCACTCTCAAATCCCACTTCTGACACCAGTTGTTTCGTTTTTCTCTTCTTCTCGTACGTACGTTAAAAGGTTCGTGGATTTGGAGTGAATAACGACAACGTCAGTCATACGTACGTTAAAAGGTTCGTGGATTTGGAGTGAATAACGACAACGTCAGTTGATGAAGTATCAAAACACACTTTATTGGTCACTGTTTTTCAAGACAGCTCCAAAATTATGTTTACAGTCGTCGAAGAACAACTGTAAACACGCTGGAATAATCAACAATACATACTTCAGAATATCAGGCTATAACGGTGAAGACGGCTTCACAGCAAAGCACCAGAGTACAGCTCCCGCGCCTGGACTGTGCCTTGACATTCCGGAACACTATCGAAAAAGTCGAGAAAAGAACTGAATTTCAGAAACCTATTGCCTACTGTTATGTACGGAGATACGGGTATTATGGTTTGGGCATGTTTCGTTTTGGAGTAGAAAATTGAGTGTTTCTCGAAATAATATGGATGTGTATAAATATATAATGAATATATAATATTAATGAAAATTTGAAGGCATCTTCAAGGAAACTTAGAATTCAAAATGCATTCAGTTTTATCACGCTTGTAATCCTAAATATATAGCCAATATTTGCTCGTGGTTATTATACAAATATCCTGTATTTACAAAACTGCTAAGTATTTTCCATGCTTAAATCCTGTCGAACATGCAAGGAGTAAATTGACGACAAGAAAAGAAAACATGATATTTTTTCGAAAAATCTACTAAAAGCAATTCTTACGTTGGGATGGAACAAATGGAATATTCTTGCACGAAAAAATTAGTTGAATTCTTGCCATATCGCGTGAAAGGTATCATTTTAACTAAATCATATTCGGTGAAATATTAAATGTCCCGTTATTTCATATTTTTAGGAAATAAATATAAACTGCTTGTGTAAATTGTTCGAATATTTATGCGAGTTCATTTCCACACTGTTTTGATTAATTTTTTTAACCAAAAACATCTTGAGTAACTTCTTTCAAAACAAGCAGGTTTAAAACTAGATTATCAGAGATATATGTGAAAAAAAAAGTCGTTTTGTTAATATTTAATAAATGATATTTGGAAATGAAACTGAAAACACAAGTGTCCGAAAAGAAATGTGAACCACTGTATCATTCATTACATTATCATGGCCTTCTCAAATTTATTCAGTTATTTTCAAGAAAATTAAAGAAGTGGAGCTTTTATATTTGAAACAAACCTCACCTCTCAATCTATAAGATTTAGATAGTTGAATATTTAACCCTATCACTATCAGTAAGTTATATATGTCCAGGTAGGCATTTAAAATATTATAATGTAAAAATATTAGCTTATATCTGCATTAGGCTTTGTCTCTGTGGTAGTTACTCATATTGCAACAAGGCCGATTGAAGGAATTAGTAAATAATTCAGACAGTAATAAAGTCATTCATCCATTAATCGCAGTCATATGTTTAAAAGAAATTGTAGTGAAAGTGTTAATATTGAGAATTAATGAAAGAAAAATTCGAGTAGGGGAATAGATTTTTAACAGGAGCGAAAGAAATGAGAGTGTTACGAAAAATAATGATAGGGTTCTGCAATTCTGTCAAGAACTACGTATTATCTACATAAGATAGAATTTTCTTGTTCCCATAAATCGAGCAGATGGAACTATCCGGTCGTATCAACTTTCAGAAAGAAAGAACGTTACTCTGTTTGCACACAAAACGATAATTGTGTTTGTTGACGATGGGTTGGCCTAGCAGCGGCCGAGCGTTAAAGTTGCAAAACACTGGTAGTTCGGTCTGGGGTTCTAACCCCGGCCAACGGGCTGGCTGCATTGTTGTTTTCGTGGTTTTCCCCATGTGTAACGCGTGTACAAGCCAGTTTCTCTTAGAAAGTCCTCAACGAAGGCATCCTTTAAATTAGGCGGATAGCCCTCGAATGGTTTGCCGTAATCAAATAAACCAAACCAGTCCAACTATGTGGATTGGATGAAATGGAGCTATTTCATTGCCTTTCTCATGAAGCCCGGTCCTTACATTATAAGGTATTTTTCCTTTCCACATACGCATACCTTCATGATGTAATTAGAAGCCTACTTAATGCGTATTCGAGACTTTCAGGGTTCGAGTCCCGGCAAGGGCATTTCTCAATTTTCACGTCTGTTGCTTTTAAAAAAAAAAGAGAGAGACCGTTCCATTCCTGATATCATAGTGGACAACAGAATCTGACAGACTGTAGTGTCGTACTGTCGGATTCGGGCTTTGTCAGCTAATGAATGAAAGTTTGTAATTCTAGTATCTTTCACATATGGAGGTTCTCCAAATGTGTCAAACCAATTATCCCTTTCAAGAAATGCTAGTAAAGGAATGCGGATTCTTTTGGTCAAAATTGGGGTGGAGATAAAGCTGTACACGTAGAGGTGGGCAAAATCTTTTTTTTATGAACTCACATCAGAACCGTTCGCTCATTGACCTGAATCGGGTCTTTTTTACAACTTGCCTCTACCTAAGAATAACTTCGATGAATAAGATCAGAAACGGAGACTGAACCAAAAACACAGTCCAAAAACATTCGAAAAATCGAATGAGGGGTGGTATCGGGAGAATCGAACCGCTAACTCCTTAAATTGATTTCTCTCAACTGCAGAGTTTACAGTTCCTAAAAAACCTCGTTTCTACGTAAAACTAATAATAAAAAATCTAAAAAATGTTTAAAAAAATTAGAAATGATGAATATTAAACTCACTTTTGCTATGGGAGGGGAAGCATTCTTTTCTCCTCTAAAATGGGAATCGAACTTTTCTGGCACGTTTCCAACAAGAACTTCCCGTGAGAGAACTCTTAAAAGAGCTAGCTGTATTTTTTGGCGATTCATCCTTCACTCTGTTAGTAAAGTGAATCGGCTCTTTGAATCAATCACTGGCGAATGCTACATCTCCACTTGTCGTCGTAATTTACTCTCCTGTATTTTCTTTATCTTTAAAATATGCTTAAACGTTGATCATTCATAATCTGTAAACAAGACCATACTAATAGTATAAAATATTTCTGTGGAGGTGCGTTATCGAGTTCGATAAAGTAGGGAGAAACACCTGTGAGCAACATACAATTCCGTAGCATGTTCTTTCTAGCTGTAGCTTTCAATATGCGTACAGTGTACTTTTCTTTTAAACTTCCATTCTGTTGCCACAACTTTATTATGTCAAAGAGACGAGAAAAATATATTCTACCATAATCTTCAAAAAGGATATTGAGCAAACAAACAACAGCGAAATTTATGCCCACTTTTCTGCTGTTTGTTGAAGGTATGGTTTCTATAATTCACAATAAATCAGTGTTTTTGCGAGATGCCAAGTTATTATTATTAAGTAATGTTTTTAAATCATGTTATTTATGAAATCCTTTCATTTTTGTGAATGATGTAATTCCAGATGTCTAGATTTGATGGTCATAGTTATGACTGTTTTGATATGTGGCCATGTATACATAGACATTTTACTGTTTTTCAGAACACGTTTGTTAATATAGTTCTATAAAGAATTAAAGTATTCCCATTAATGTTTATAGTTGTTATGAAGATATTTTGAAATATATTGCTTAATGTTCATCATCATACAAATTTTAAAACAAACTCCACGTTTTTTGGAGAGTGTGTGGGGGGGGCAACTTACATTTTGCGAGGCTTTATTATGCATTTCTACATCAATGAAATTAAAAAGTCTTTTAATTGTTAAGTAACTCCGTAAGTTTCTGTATTTCGTTCATTTTCGATGAAATACTATTATACCAATTTCTTTTTGTGGTTTTACCATTTCAAAAATCTAATTTTAAGTACAAGATTTTATATTTCTTGCCTTTAATTTCGGGGTGGGGGATTCTTAAACTAGCAGACCTATCGTAAATGCATAATTTAGCATTATTTCTACTGTCAAACTGAGATCTGTATACCAAATCAAGATATAAACCCTTATTTTTGTGATTTTTATATTTAGGTGTTAATTTTGAATCTTTTGACTCTTTGGAGGGATTAGATCTAATCTGAAGTTTCCAGATTACAAATTTACTTTTATTTATTATATTGTTATTTTTGTCTTTATTTACCAAGTGATACCCCGCTTGTGATATTTGTATTAAATTACTTTTCGGAAATATGTGAAGCTATTCTCGAGCATTTCTAAATGTACATTATCAACCGTCTTTCATTATATTTTATAATGGCTGCATCTTAATACTTCGCGACCGCGACTGACAATAGATCTTTTGGTTGACAAACATATTCAATTACGACATGTTATTGATTAATCAAATAGGAAATAATGGGGTATAAAATATCTCCTATTTAAACCCTGACTGGCGATCAGCATTATTCATCTTCTGCTGTAGTCAAACATTTTATGCTCTAATAATGTTGTCACGTGACATCCATTATGAAAATATTTAACAAAGAACAATGATTTAGCTTGCTAGGCTTTGGTGTGATGTAAAAACAAAAAGGGAGAACGAACAAAAGCCGTATTTGTTAAATCTATTCAATAGTGCCTGTGAGATAAACGAAGGTATGTCCAAAACACAAAGAGGAAAGTTGTTAAAATTTTTATAGCCAGCATGTCTCATTACCTTTTGTTACAACTGAGTCATCATTCTTCTAGTTTAGAACATATATTACTTGTTAGAGATTAATCAAATTTGATAAAAGCGGGTTCGGATATTTTAAGATAACTGTGTTATTGAACTTCTGGATCATACAGCTAAGAAGAATGGCTATTTAGAAAGTTGTTGAATGAAGCTATCAGGGTAATTTAATACATAGTGAATCTTAAGACGACACTTAAGTTCCGAAAGAGTTTGGTCTTCTACAGAAGTGATCGTCTCGCAGAAAATGACTATTATCGTTATGTATAACGGATTCATTTTATTCAAGCCTGTTTTGAAATTTGTTAATAAAAAATATTGAAATAGAAGTAATCGCTTTATTTATACGATTGATTAAAATTACGGATTAAAAGGAGAAAGTTATGTAGTAAAAATAAATAAATAAAAAGTAGCATTCTCTGAAATATTTTACAAGTGAATATTTTAATATTTGAAAAACAAATCTTAATGGAAGGAATAAAATTTGCGATTGAAAACTTTTCATTATACATTTTATTTGCCAGTTTCAAAATGCTCGGTTTTTGAAACAGTTATCCAGTGAAAGCTGCCCATATCTTTCATGGCGGACTGCCATTAAGCATCTTCCAGAACTGTTAGTCATGTTTCTGCATTAATTTTTTTTTTTTTTTTTTTTTTTTTTTTTTTTTTTTTTTTTTTTTTTTTTTTTCTCTGATTTTTTTTTTTTTTTTTGCAGAGCTCTCTTAATCCAGTGTCGATCATTTAAGATTTCCGAAATTTAAAATAAAGAAACTAATCGCCTGAATAAATTGAACCGCCAATTGGTGAACTGCGTGTAGCTGCGAGTGTAAAAAAAGAAGTTCAAAGGAGCGATGCTAGGCTATATTGTGGGTGTTTCAAAAGACCCCATTCGAGCCTGTACAGAGTCCAGCCGGTGTATGCAGACGGATGTGGTGCTGCATTATCTCGGTGGAACATTACATTTTTACGCCGGAACTCACTTCAACGTTTTTCTTTGATAGCAGCGTCAACACGGACTAGCATCTAGCTATACTGTCGAGGGTTTTACCTTTTTCCAGATACTCTTTGTCTATAATACCACGTCAATCCCACCAGATATAAAGCATAATCTTTTTGTTAGTCAAATTGCGCTTTACGATACTGCCGACGTACTCAACAGGCGCAGACTTAGCCCCTTTTTTTGCCCGTGTTGTTAAGTTAAATCCACTTTTCATCACAAGTGGCGATCCGGTCCAGAATTTTGTCCTTGCATTGATATTCGAGCAGATTAATGTAGGCCCGAACATGTCTCTGCTTATATGCTTGAGTCAGCTGATGCGGCATCCGTTGATTGAACTTGAAAAGTTTATGCGATGCGTAGTGGGACTAATGGAATGACACCTAACGTCTTAACTCCTAAGCAAGCTCTCCAGTGGTTGCATACTGCTCTCCTTCCAGAAGTTCTCGCAGGCGGGGCTCATCAACATCAGTAGGTGGGTCAGAGCGCTCCGCTGCTTGAATATCACCGTCCTTGTTTTTGAATTTTCGGTACCAAACCTTCTCAGTGTCATTTGATACAACATTAGTACCTAAAGCTGTACACGATTTGGTGATATTTTGTAGCTGCCTTTTTGCAACAGAACTGGAAGTAAATGATGGTTCTAATCTGGTAGCGAGATAGTTCCATTTCAGGCACCTCGTACTTAATGATAACGATATTTTTTTACAAATTTCACAACACTATGTTCTAAATCAAGTCTTTCTTTCAAATGCCAAAATTCGTTTGACAAAATATGATTAAGTACGCCAAAGCGAACTGTTTGCACAGACGATATTTGGGGTAGCAGGAAATTTTCGTTAAAACCCAATGTATGATAGATTGCATTTTCTTAAATGAATCATCAACTTCTTTCTACTATAAAAACTGTATTACTGCTACATTAAAAACCGCAAGTGTATTTCTTTAATTTTTGTAATAAATAAAGATAGTGCTTCAGTTTCATAGCATAACTGGACATTTAGGTGGTCATCTTGTTATATATTTAATGGTCTTGGTCAGTTGGTGAACTACTGGCATAGAGAATACTATTGTAATTATCGTGTGTGTTCTGAAAAGTAAGTACTACCACCTTCGGAGTGCTATACGCCAAAAATCCACTATTCGTCCCATTTCACCCTTGTTATTTTTTGGGTGGATCCCTCGGAAAGAGTTCATTGCGTTTATAATATGTCTGCTGTAATACCATATTCCGAAGACTTCAAATTCGTTTAAATTAACTAAATGCAGCTTTGAAATTAGCATTTCCATAACGAAATATTAAAAAATTGTCGCGTGTATAATACCCTTTTGATTATACTACAGACGTTTGTGGTTGACTTTGACAGTAAATCTGATTTAGTCGCAATGCATTTTCTTTTGATTGTCTCGTTCCATAGTTAACACCATCTGCTTATTAAGTTTTTATTTTGTTTATATATTACAGTTTGCAACTATTTTTAATGCCGCTTGCACGCGCATTACCATTAATTATCATATCGTTAGTGTCTAAGATATGAAAGCAGTGATGTGTATTACCTTAGAAAGGATTTCATGGCCAAATAACCTTCGCCTGTTTTGCCTTAATTATAATCAAACATTTAAAGCCTCGAAGTCTCTGGTAGTTCGTCCTGGATTAGGTTCCCAGTGTCTGAATGGGCTTGGGCTGCATGAATTTTTGTTGTATTCTTTGTGTGTAACGTATATGCAAAGTCTTTTTCACTAAAAGTTTTCCATGAAGCCATTTCTCCTTTTAATCCGAGTCGAATGTCTAATGTGAAGCAGTAGTAGTTCGCTTTCGGGTGGTTATTTAAATCCCAAATCCTAAAACCTTTGCCTTAAATATAAATAGAAGATATAATGATCATTTCGATTATTAATTCACAAAGGATCAAGAGCTCAGCCTCCCAAGTCAGAACTAATCGTATGATTACTTTTCTTCTTCCCGTATGCATGAGGAGGGACTTGATCATTAAGATGGTCTACAAACGACTATAACCAGCTGTTCTTCTGTTTTGACTATCACTTCAGGAGAAGTGAGATGAGACTAAATAAACTTTAAATTTATTACTTAACCATAAAAGTTAATGATTTTAACTAAAAAAAGATAACTGAAAAGCTTTTTTTCACTGTCTTGAGGAATCCCTTTAGCTGAATAAAATGTTTATTTCAGTTGAATGCCAAGAATTGACTACTCAGTTTGACAATTCAAATCATCAGACTATTAATACTCTTAAAATACGTTTTTACCTCTTTTATAGTACGAATTTGAAGACTATAATGCGCAGAATTTGAAGACCATAATATATATTGCTGGATGTGGGTTTAATATGATTTTCCATGGTAACCTTCATCGTCCCACGTAGCTGTCAACACGTTCAGTGGATTTAAATCAGATTCACTCTGAATGACATTTAAGTGCCCTTATCTTCTGTAATTTGGCTTATCAAATTCTCAGATTCTCTGAAAAAGGGCTGCCTCTTCCTATTGCGTTTGTTATCTAAAGCCTACGTCCCATTTCCGCAGTTATCCGTCTCCATTTCGTATTCTGTTGGCGCTCATGAAGGCAGCATTTGATTATGCTATCAACCGTACATATCCTGGACTACCTGTAATCGCGAATCACTCTTTATGTACGTTATTGTGTAACTAGGTTTCGCTGTTAAGTAGTCAATAGGAGGACTAGAGATGAACAAATTTTGGAAGTAAAATGCGTAGATGCATCTTAACTTTAAGAAAATAGTCATTTGTTGCTATCCCATTTTCGGAATATTTGTATAAGTTTGCTTTAAGTCGCAGAACTAAATTTCATTTCGATGAGAGAATTTTGCAACTCCTCGCATACTTATTTTATTGAAGTGCTGTGAAATTTATCTTGCTTCATTCGCATCCATCTTCATTCACATCCAAATTATGACTAATTTTTTACCGTAGTTTAAACCTTTTTAATAGCATTATATTTACACTATGGATATTTGTTATTTTCCTGATTTAAAAAATTAAACACTGCTTTGGCTCTTACCCTTTAAGAGTTGCTTGTCGATTAAATGCTGTTGTACATAGCGGAATAAATTTCAATTTCAAGAACAAAGTGAAGGGGAGAAGCGGATAAAAAGAAAAGTTGAAACTTTCGCAAGTCATAGGAATATAATTAAAGGCATTAATGTTTGGAAGTGCAAAGAAGTTTACTAATAAGTAAGTAAACAGTAGTGGTAAACAAAAACATAGGAAACATAGGATCTTTGCTATTAAACATATTCCCTGTTGGAGGTCGGTCGGTTCAAAATGAGAAGATCTTTGTTAGAAATAATAATATATGGAAATGCTGCTTACGTATTCTAAGCTCGTCAAGAATTGGAGGAGAATACGGAAAGACATTAAGTGCCTTCTAAACGAGGTTTACCACATCAGTAACGTTCAGAAAGGGTCAGTAAGTCGTATAGGCACAAAACCCTATTTTAGCGGAATGTAGCTGATGAAATCTTGAGAGCAGTTTAAGCTGTTTCTTCTGCGCGAGTGATTGGGACGTAAACCATTGGTTGTCTTGTATATAGCTGACTTACTTGTAGATATCTATAAACAATTTGTGAATATACAGCTGTTACTAATGCTCTAAAGTCAGAAGCAAAGTGATGTGCAGTGATTGACTTATAATGGTGTAACAGATGTGTAAAACAATCTTCCTGTATAGTTTTGATTCATCGATATCTTCTTCCTGGTCTTTAGGCACCACTTCTTCCCTTAAGTTCTATATGCTAATGATGGAGTGATTGATATTTAGAGTTTGAATTAACTTTCTACTATTGCTGGAGACTTTCGAGACGCCCAATACACTTACTTCCAATATCTGCTTTCACTCAGATGATATCGTCTATCCATTTTTCAAAAGAAATATAGGAAAGAAAAAAAGGAAAAAAGACAAATTATTAATCTGTTCTTATAAAAAAATGCTGTTGTTATTATTATAACATTGTTTAATACTAAAATGCAGTGTGTGAAATATATGTACTGTACATAAATGAAGCGCTGCACATGATACTGTTTATAAATGTTTCTGCTATCCAGATCAGAAACAGTTTTTCAAAATGCTCTAAACGTCTCTGTTCGGTAATAGATTTCATCCTTTTCAGAGTGTTAAGAGCGTCTTTGTTTTTCCCACTCGTAGATACCATCGTACTCGGCATACAGTATGTAATAGCCAAGTCTCGGATGTACATGCCGTCTTCGTACTTTTCAACAATCTCTTTTTTTCATTTCGGTAGTGATCCTAACAATTTTCGTCGTTGCGTGAGTTCATGAACTTTAAATTCGTTTTCAATAAGTATACAGAAATTTAACGCGAAAAAACACAAAATCACTTGAAAATTCAGAGTTATAGCTCACACTGTTTCTTAATAGTACAAAAGGCGTACTTATGCTCATGGGCAGTCATAACATTGTTTGAAAAGAGGTTAACAAGTGTAGTGCGCGTTGACCTGACTCATCGAACTCGAGTTGTATTCCTAAGGAATGTCATATACCAGTTACAAAATTTGCTTCTAAACAGGACGTACAGTAAGTTCGACGTGTTTCAGAGCGGACGTATACCGAGATACCATTGTACTTGCATAAATCCTTTTCGGGTGGTGCATCTACAGATTTCAAGAACCCGCATAAAAATGACAATTGAGATAAATACAGTTAATATGAACAATATTGCCTTTCCTAAAAGTGAGGATTATTTTTGGTGTCGTGTTTTTAAATTATTGAGTAAAATAATTGCTTATTGTATTTCGAAAACATTTGATCTGTTTCATGACAGTGCAATCTAATTCTAGTGTTTAAACTTTTCTTCAAATTTTGACTATATATTTTGATAATTGAAAGTCACATGCATTGTTATTGCAACTGGTAAGGGCTCATAAACGTATTGTTTTTAGTATAATCACCATGCAAGTGTTAATAGAAACAGACCTTTAACATTTTCGACAATTTCTCATACTCGTATTTTTCAGTTTACAAAAACTTCCCGTGAAGCTACGATTGTCATATTTAGTCGTTAAAAAAGAATTTTCATCTGGTTTGGTGCTTTATAATAATAGCTTTAGCATCCTTGAAAATTCACATTATATGTTCTTGTCCCATTGTTGCAGTGATTGAATATAGCAGGAAGTAAAGCTTAGGTACATATTTAATTAAAGTAAATGCGCACCTGCCGTTAGTGGTTTCCCCCCCTTCTTTTCGTGAACGAGAAAATGAATAAGAAAAATATTTTTGAATCTGCCATTTAAAAGGCAGATGTTTGATGTCTGCTTTGTAAACGTTTCATAACTCTAGCTACAATACAAGTTTGCCCCCTCTCTAGTCTTGGCTCTTAAATTTTATTTCGTACTTTTCCCAAATCAACCTGTAATAAGTTATAAAATTCCTCTTGTACGTTTCCTTGTGGTGTAAAATTCAGCACATCCAGCTAGCTGAAAGATTCTGGGAGAAGTCTTAATTGATTTTTCATATTTTCATCTCCAAAGGGCCTAAATTTTACTTTCTGAAGTAACTATTAGACTGTGTTACTTTATATCTAAACTACGTTATGTTTAGAATATTTCATTTAATTGTGATATAAGTTTAAATCTTTATTGGTAAAAGACTATCATAGAATGTGTTGAAATTAATTTTGAGGCACCCGTTTTTGTACTTTTACATTTCGAAAAATTTTCTATTTAAAAATAGTACTTTTTTACATTTACTCAAATTTCGCATCTCCATCTATCTCAACACAAATATGTATTGTAGGTTATGTTTCTTCTTTGTGTTCGACTGTGCATTACAAATGTTTCAAGTTTCCCAGAAGAATTTTGAAATTTGGATCATCTGGATCTGTTTCTTTTTGCTATAAATCGATACTTTGAAAAATAATTTAAATTCTTGTTTTGGGCTAATATAAATAAAAACGATGTGGAACGAAATTTATTTTTTGACACATTGGGATCATCATTTGGGCTAGCAATTTTTTATTAGATACACTTGAATCTCAAATATTTGTGTCCAGTTAATTCATTTCATTGTAATCTTTTCAGTCCTAATCATATTTCATTAACTCTGGGCTCCCTGTGTCGAATTCAAGTCCCAGATAAGTATCCAGATAAGTCAATTGTGTCTTTACGGAATGAAGAAAACTCATGGATCCAAAAGTCCCATTTTGGACGGTTGGTATTAGAGGAAACTTCGAATGCCATTACTCCTAAGTGACGTGTAACTGGGAAAAAATTGTACAGTGACCACTGGACAGGCGCATCCCTTAACCCATTCATGGTTAAAACGGGCCGTAGCTTTTACAAGGCATAGCACAATTTATGTTCTTGATTAATACCTAGTGAATTTCCTTTCTTGGCTAGAAATGCATATGCCGCATTGTAATAGAATTACCGTGTATCTTCTTTTTTTCCTGACGTGCCCTCTTTTTATGGCCTTTTAATTTCCCTCCAATCATGTTTTTGAGATGCAGAAATGCCCATGTTTTCAATTTTCCACCTTTTCTGCACCAAAATAAGCGCAACTCAAATTAATTTTATGTATTAAAGCGAGAAGTGAAGTCCTTCTCCAATTGGAGAATGGAGACTCCCTAGTAAGTCCGCGAATTCTATTAACTGTATGTCGTCGTTTTTGTAATTTGATTTCTTCCACATTGACAAAGTCCCGCCCAGAATTTTCTTTTTCCGTTATTTGTAAGGCTGTTCATATGAGGTACCAAATCGGAGTGTTGTAGAATCCGTTGTTTGATGCTTGGCTAAGAAGGGAGTTCTGATTTATTATGCACGAAGTATTGAATATTTTCTCTAAAAGTCACACCTGCGTAGTTTCAGAATCGAACCATTGATGTGATCACAGAAAGCATATCTAACGGGTACTTAAATTTCAGTTTTAAATAGAAATATTAAGTGCCGGAATTTTAATGAAGACTAATTTCTCAACCTGCTGGGCTAGCATAATGAGTGTGTCATCAGTTATTCGTTACATTTTTTCAATCTTTGTGTTCGCAATTATCTAATAAAGAGCTATCTGTGTGGCATTTATGTATTGAAAATTGAATTCAGTTTGTGACGAGGTAAATTTTAAAAGCTGTTCTTATGTTCCTAATACACTATCAGTGCTTTAGAAAAGAGAGTCGTAAATGGAAACCTTTCTCAAGGGAAACTGCATGTATTTCCACCCCCTCAAACTGAAAAGAACTCTTGGTGAAATTACAGTTGTTCGCTTAATCAGTAATGGAATTAAATGCAGTCGTAATTAGTTATTAAATACAGCGGATTTTTAAGTTTTCAAAATTAAGAGTTGTAAATATTCTTAAGAGTATAGCAGCGTACATTAACTAATATATCTTAAACTTATGACATGCGAGTTTAGATTAACCAGCATATGTAATACTTGATTCGAATTTTAATCTTTTTTTAATTTTAAAATGTTAAGATGCGATCTTTTACCATCTTGCCCTGATTTATGTATACGTTTAGATTATGGACGACGGATGGATTTGATTCGAGCCCATGTGCAACGGTTTCATATAGCTGAAAGGTCGCTGCGTTCTGTTTGGCTGTTTTGCATCTGTCCAGTTTTCGTAAAATGCTTGAAACAATTATGTTATTAAAATCGTGGCCGTGCTTCCAATTGTACGTTATGGGAGAAACATTTAGGTAAAATTCTCCTTTCTGATCCCATCTCAGCAATTAATTTATACTTGTGAAAACTATCTCTTTATTAATTTAGAATTTATTGTTTATTTGCTCGAAGACTATTAAATGTAGCAGAATTCTGTACCGTTTTGAAAAATAATCGGACTTAACTGCAAATTCTTATCCAAAACATTTTTTAAAAATTAGTGATTTGAAAGAGATAATGCCCTTTTTGTTTGGCAGTTCTTTTTATTTCTCTCTAAAAGAAAAAGTTGAATACAAATAATATCGTTGTTTTCCGTGCGAACAACTATTTGAAAAGAATCAGGTTTAAAGTATTAAGGAGTATTTCGAATGCCCTCAGGTGATAGTAAATAAACTGATATGTACGTAAATCGCTCCGAGTTAAGCTGTGTTTATCAGTCTTGCGAGAACATTATATAATTCCCTAGATGAATTTGCTTTGTTTCAGCTTGCTTAAAATTTTTCTTTTGTAATTTCGTGTTGCTTTGAAAAAGATTAAAAAAAGGGAAGGGTGTCTTTTTCCTCTAATATCGTAGTTAAGTGCTAAAGAATTACTCAGCGTTAAGGTTTAGTCGTTTTTAAAATGAAAACCTTGTTAAATATAATTAAAGATCATAAGCTACTGGAAATATTGTTATATATATTACATCGCAATGTTAGTATATTTTCGTATTTAAAATGTATTCATATCTAGAAAAGTACATTTAGCATTGGAATAAATTTTCACTTATTTCAAGAAATGCATTGAATAAAGTCACTGTGTAGGACACCCTGAAATGTGATAAAATAACTTTAAAATTTTCGTCATAAAATAACTAAAATTTTTGTCATATGCTGCCATGAGCGCATCAATGGCTTGTGTTACGAATACTTGGCTTCCCATTCTTTCGTGAGAGCGTGCTTCTTCCCCACGATCTGCTTGAAAATGTTTCGAGAACAGGCAGAGAAGAAAAAGCGGTATTGTAATACGTAAATAAATAAACTGCGTTTATAATGTCCAACTTGCAGATCAAGTTACTTTCGAATACTTTGATACGATTTCATGTTTTCCCGATAGATTCGTTATTTGAAATGTGGTACATTAATCCTGCGACAGAGAGATTTGTTTTATTTAATTATGGCGAAGCATGGAAGGGCTAACTCCTGAGCGTAGGGTTATTTTAGTGGAGGACTGGAGGATTTTCTAAGGGAAACTGGTTCGTAAATACGGAAACGCTTATGCAGCCAGTCCATTCGCGTGGAATCAAACCCAAGTCGAATTACCAGTGTTCAGCGGCTTTACCGCTTGCCTGCTAGTGGGCTTTTAGACACAGTCCATAGGATTGATACACCCAAATTCTCTAGATGGTTTTTTCGTTGATTTCCTATGCATTATGTGAATACGAGTCGGTTTTCCTATAAGAAGTCCTATACACTCATTACCGTGTCAAAATTGCATTACTGAACTAAAAAGAAAAGCTGGACTCTGTGAGCAGTATGCCGGCTGCATTTTTACCGAGTATAAAATGATCGTAGTATTCCTGTGATTTAAGAATCAAAGAATACGGATTGTTTGTTCCATTGTCAACCAATCATTCCATTTTAAAGTGTATACGGTGCATAATTCTGAACTGACATCATATATGGCACTTCCTCTATATGCTTCCTATGCATAAGACGGGAAATAGGTCCTTATCACTGTCATAAACATTAGAAGTTTCCCTTAAAAAGGTCCTTCACGGAGGCATCCCTTCCCTTAGGCAGGCTTCCCTTGGCACAATCAATTAAACCGACCAACCAAACCATTCCATTTTAAAAATTTCAACTTTTAAATCTGATATTTGTACTACACAAAATTAGTCAAAATTCAACTATATATTGCCGTCGGTTTTGTAGAAAAACTCGTACATTTCGCACTGAACTGAAACTGGTCCATTACTTCAAGAAAGGAATTTTATTGGAAATGGGCTACCTAAAACGGAGGGGGAAAGTAATTTCCCTCCCTCCTCATTATGCTACCGCTGATATTTTCTTTCTCTCTCTTTTTTTTTTCGGGAGGGGGGTCCTCAGTTCTTTTATGTGTTTTAAAGAAGAGAAACTAAGTAAGTTTTCTTCGACATTTTAACTGCAGTCAACCAAAGCTAAAATTGACCAAATTTGAAAGTTCAAGTTGGCATTACTATCTTGGGATGAATGTATCTAATATATGGGATTTGCTTTCTAGCCTCGTTATGCATCGTAAGAGACAAGTCAAACTAAGATCAAAGTTTGCCTAATTCTAAACTGGCTTCATTATCTTTCATATGGTTTTACCCTTTATGCGCATTATGCATCAGACGGGAAACAGGCCCTCGCCGCAGTCATAAACATCAGAAGTAGATAATTATGTTAACGAACATTGTTTTGTATCTTCAGACAGCAGTGGTTGTTATATAGATGCCAGCATGTGTCAACATGTACCCCAGTTTACGTATTTAGTCTGTTCAAACATTCTTCAGAATTAAAGAGTGTAGTCATATTCTAAGGTACGAAATTTTAGATTAATCTTTTCTCGTCTGTACTTATTTAAAGAAGCATGGAACTGACAAATTCATATCAAATATTTTTACGAAACATTTGCTTTCTAATGGAAGAGCATCCAATCTACATTCTTTAAATTAGTCTATCTTTTTATCTCTTCCTTGGGGTGTTCTGAAGAATAGCCGGGAAATGTAAATTTACTCAAAGGTACGATGTGCGAGAAAGTTAATCAACTTTAAATGCAGAACTTGGATAAAACAGAGCGAACGGCTGCGCGAAATAACTCGATCTGATGTTCCATCGAGATGGAACGAAAAATACACATCGCTTATCTGCCATTTTTATTTTTCCAAAATGAATTATCTCCAGTGGGATCAGTTTGGTGAATGCATTAGCGATTAAGCGTGTAATGCAGAACTACATGCATAAATTCACTTCAGAATTCGAACGGCTAAAGCATCGCTGAGATTTCCTCAAAACGTGTCTGGAGTACTCAGGAGAGGCAGAAATATTTAAAACTTTTCGAAGAATATTTTTGGTATTCTCTTGCCTTTTCGCATCATCCTCATGCGAGTAGGATTCTGCTCGAAGAATCCATTCGGATGTCGTTTTGTGGTATGGTTATTAAGTATGGTATATGCAGAAGTTAACGGTATGATCAAATTAGCGGAAAGGAGAGAGATATGGCAAACGTAATTGTTTTGAGAGCTTATTTATTATGTTTTAATGAAGTTGATTATTTGAGATTCGTGATTAGAAATATGTTATTTTCAACATTTTTCTGTCCGTGTGGCTGTTTAGAATAACAGTATAATAATAACATCCGTTACATTCTTCTTCATCGAATTAAATTTTATGTAAACTTAACAATGAGACCATTGATATGAGACCATGGGCACATTATACAGAGTGCTCATAAAGAAACTTTGCCAACATCTGCACTTCTAGCGTCCGTTCCGGTTAATCGATCGAGATAAGATTGCAAATATAGTTATTTGGAGGCATGCGCTCGGGATTCTGTGAATGGTAACACAGGGACGCTCACTGTTACTGTTATAGTTACCGAAACTCGAAAATGTCGGATGGCAACGCCTAATTCTTCCAGCCAACTTTTTTCAGTCGCAAAATATTCAGCACATGCGAAAACCCTTAATAGCGTTGGAACGGTACTGATATGTCCAAAAATGGACGTGTTATGCATACACAAAAAAGATTTCTGAAAACCGACCAACGAAACACGATCTGGGCGCACGCAAAAAACGTACATATGACAGAGAAAAGACACCGATCACTGATGACAACACATATCGAACAAAATATCTTTATTTAGGTCAAACATTTTCCACATGGTGCCATCACAGGCTATGCATTGCATGCAGGAGACAGTGGACAATACCGCTGAACGCAGCATGGTATGAGGGATGTTTGCAATCTCACGACGTATAGAATCCGTTAAATCCGGCAAAGTTTGCGGATTGCACAGGTAAACTCTAGATTTGAGATATCTCCAAAACCTCTGGTTTTGCCATAGGTGTTAGGTCAGGGGATCGCGGAGATCGTGGAAACGGATGACGGCGTGAGATGATGCGATCACCAAAATGCTCTTCCAGGACCCTTTTAACAGACCTCGCTATATGTGGAGGTGCACCATCTAGCATGCAAACGATGTCATTGAGTGCATTCCGGTAGTACATAATTTTGCAGCAAGGCTGTATACCTAGAGCATGTTATGTACCGAGTCTGTTACAGAGCATGTTACACGGCCTGTCGGTGTCGCTTCCTCGAAGAGAACGGGTCGAGAATAAGTGTGGCACACAGTCACTTTGGCGTCAAATAATGGTACTGGTGCCACAGCGTAAGGATTCGTCACTGTCCAGTGCACATAATTCTTGGTGTTAATGTTGACATTTAAGTTGAAATGCTCCTCGTCCGTCTATAGTATGCGAAGTGGCCAGTCGCTATCAGCATCATATCGTATTAAAAATTTGCGAAGTCCCAGACGTAGTTGTGGGTCTCCCGGCTGCAACATCTGGACGTGCTGGTACCGGTAGGGAAACATGTGAAGAGCGGAGTTCACTAGCTTAAGGACCGTTGTCTTCGGAATATTCAGCACACGCGCTGTGCCTCTTGCGGTTTCCCTGTGTCCTGCAGTCACTGTGTGAAGCACTTCCATAACAACGTCCTCAGAAACTGTTAGCCTTTCGGAGAGCGGTTTATCACAGGCGCAGCCCGTATCTTCGAATTTGTGCACTAAATCACGCAGAGCTTGCGGAGTACATCATGGGCAACGTCGTTGGAGATGATTACAGCGATATGCACGCAAGGCTTCCGCAGCATTCATCTCATTTTGAAATACAGTTTTATCAATTCACCACGAACTTTCTCAGGTAGTCATTTCGTCGCCATGTGCGAGTTCCCGACTGACGACTTCGCATAACCCCCTGGCATTTAATCTGTTTCCTACGCTGAATATCTGGCGGTCGACATTCTGTGATTGGTATCTTGCCTCTGTCAAATGCAGATTTTCTGCGTGTGCCCAGATCGTGTTTCGTTGGCCGGCTTTCAGAACTCTTTTTGTGTATGCATAGTACGTCCGTTTTTGGACATATCGGTACCGTTCAACGCTATATAGGGTTTTCACGGGCGCTGAACATTTTGCGACTTAAAAAAGTTGGCTTGCCATCCGACGTTTTTGAGTTTCTGTTACTATAATTGTGAGCTCCCTGTGTTGCCATTCACAGAATCTCGATCGGTTAACCGGAACGGACGCTAGAAGTGCAGATGTTGGGAAAGTTTCTTTATGACCACTCTGTATAATGGGCCCATGGTAGTCAAAATGCATATTCATCTAATATCCTATAAAATATTTCGCTATTATCCCTGCTCATAAACCATATTACATTAAAAGAGCCCTTTTGGACGAGCGTTAAAATCTGAACCCTTTCAGAATTTTTTAAATTATTATCTTATGGGCTTAATTTCATGTTTGTAATTATGCTAATTTAAGTGGTTTATTAAATTGTACTAATTATTACTATTAAATTATCATTTGCTATTTTCCAATGCAACTAATTATATTGATTATTCGTAATATTACTAAATTGGTTTAACTTACTGGAATTTGCCTTTTGCCTATTCGAGCATATGCGATAAAAGATTTTTATTCTCTATACGTATGTAATGTTTTGTCTGGGAAGTTGCTTTTATGTACTGTCCATTAAATAGGCAATTTAATTTCAGTCCCCTGCGCCCTCTAAAAGACTGTCAGTGAACTAGAGGGAAACGTAAATTTTTACTTAAACTAGTTATTAAAAGTAATATTGCATTTTCATTACGAGTTTGAAGCTTAGAGGTGGTGAAAGAACAGTATTAATAATGATGTGTAGTATTTTTTAAGTAATCGTAAATTTAGTACATTAATATTATTTCAGAAGCTCCGTAAGAGTAAAAAGTTTTAAACATGTTCGTCTGAACTGTCGAAAGGCAGCTCACAGATATCGATCAAATCTAGTAATCATTACCATGGTTATTGGATATGATCAGTATTAGAAGATTTTCAAAGAAAGTGGCTGTGGATTTTATTTTGTAAAATATTAATCGACGTGTATTTCCAAATACAAAGTATGCCAAGATAATGCAGAGAGCAGTTTTAACATTGTAAGTAGGAAGGTTTAGTAAATAAATGAAATCTTAAAATTTCTATACGTTTTCCGTAGAACTAAAGCTTCAATTTCTAGAATATTCATTATACATTTCCTTCACGTGTAAAACTCGCAAAAACATTGGTGAAAACTAATATTTTTATGGTGAAGCTACAAATTTTAATAGTTAGTGCCTTTTTTACCAATATGGAACCACTACTCGCTAAGCGAATAACTTTTATTTTGTGATTTCTCGAATTTGTAACTTTTTAGGTTATGCAGTAAAAAATACATTAACCAGCCCCACCCTAAATATGATCTACAAGATAAATTTCACTTTGTGGCAGGCATTAGAACGTGACCTAAGTCAGTAGTTTAATTTTGAAATATCTCAGAATTTGCACATAAATATAATATGTGTTTAACTGCTTAAAGTGCTTATATATTATTTAACTGCTTAAAAGCTTTTTATATATTTAACTGCTTAAAGTGTAATTAGTATGAAGAATACAGAACTTTCCTAATTGGAATAGTGTTTTCATAAAATCGTGTACTTTATTTTAAGAAACTTTGATATTTCAAATCGATGCGTAGGATCAATTGTAGAGACATTGGGTTAATTTGAAACAAAAAAGATGAAAAATGAGCAAGGCCCTCATCGGGACGCGCCGAGTGTGCTGCTGACCACTACACCACGAAGGCATGTGAAGAAGGCGGTAGAAATACCTTATATATTCCCTATTTTAAAGGGCAACTGGGGGTTAGGGGACTCAGTCGCCAAATTGTGGTGGTGGAGAATCATCATCCACCACCTTTTTTAATTCGGGCGCCACTGTAGAGACGTTAGGTTATTTCGAAGCAGGAGACTTGAAAAATGAGCAGTGCCCTCGCCGGGACTCGAACCACTGACGCGCCGAGTGTGCTGACCACTACAACACGAAGGCATGGTAAGAAGGCGGGAGAAATACTTGATACAATGTTTAACCAAATGAAACCTCTATCCCCATTTTTGTCTCCCAACTTTCTGCGTATTTTCTGTAAGTAGCTTGTTACGGCTGAACAAATCAAAATATATTTTTTTCCGATACAGCACAGCTGATTCGTGTTGTTAACGGTTTTTAACTTATTTGCATTGTTAGAAAGTTATGAAAAATTTATCTTATAACCAAATCTTTTTAATTATATTTAAATGCAGTTGTTTAAAAACTTCGTATTTTAGCTATTTCCTGATAATAAAAGTGAAGAAATGATGAATATTATAAATTCAGAGTTTTTATATAATCATGCAACTAATCCATGCTCCTAAGTGGTAACTAGTAATTTTCATTCAGAATTAATATCTTTTTCACTCAGTAAAACATTGATTAATAGTAACACGTCCATAGCCACTGTGCTAATCAGTAATATTTTTTAAACTTGGTCTGTGATTATAACTGGAGAAATCGAACGTATATACTAAGATCCAAATAGGTTATAATATGCTGCGTCGAAATTGAGATTGAAGTTAATAGATTTATTATTAGTAATATTAATATTATTAGTCCAAAGGGGCTTTGTTCCTGGACAAAGCCACTTTGGACTAGCAAAGGACTATTGTTTTCGTTTTGGGATTTTGCGTCGGAAACATTAAAAGTTCGAATCACTTCTCAAACTGTTGCCACAAAATATTGCAGCCCTGTATTATATTTAAAGAAATTAAATAATGAAGAATCTGCATAAATGTATGTATATTTCTCCAAATGTGATAAAACAGCGGTACGTAGAGCCATCCAATTTTGAATAACGTAACGTTTGCACCCGAATATGCGCATCTGGAAGCCCGAATTTGTTTTATTATCTATTTCATGTTTTGTAAAACTTAACGAATTTTTGATGAACAAACTCAAATGATTTAAAAGCGAGCAATGGCAACACTTTACGGGGTGGGGGGACTTTTTTTATCTAAAGCGCGCGGAACGGTATCAGAAATTCTAAAGATATACTCATTTAAAAATTATTTTGCGATATTGCTGTTGAATTGAGTTTTATGGTTTAAGTGCGAAGAAAATATTTAATAAACAAAGGTAACACACAAAACCTTAAAAAAAGCCCCTTTGGACGTAATTTAAAATCTGAAACCCTTCAGATTTTTTTTTAATGTAAAATTAATTAATATCATGTAGGAAAAGTATTGGACAGTTACATTCCATCGACTGGAAACTGAAGTGTTTAAAATTTCGTCTCCGATATTTCCCACTTACTGATGCATATCTTCCGATTATTGATGCATGCCTGAAACAACGAAAACAAAAGATAAAACTTTTATGAAAGATAAGTGAAGTGTCAGCTCTTTGTTTGGCTTTGTATGAGTAAGATTTTTGTATCGCCGTAGTTTGCTTATTACATGCTGGCGAACGAATGTCTTGAGAATCGTGATTATTACCTGTGGGACCATGAATAGCCATTTTGCTCATAAGCCGAACCCTGTTCAATTTCAATACAGTTATTTTGAATCGAATAAAGAATGGGAGGAAGCAGTAACTTTCTTCTTTCTTTCAGCCCTTTGCTAGATTCTTTTTTACTGGCAACATAACCATTATAACATTGCTTTTTCTGTTGTCAATGATGATGACTTTTATATGATCAAAATCTCATAATTTACACTCTCATATTGCGTGGTTGTTGAATAGGTATTTGTGTGTGTCGTTCCATGGTTTTCAAAATGTATAACTTAAATATGAAAAGTTTTCCAAGAAAGCTTTCACGAAATCGCTCTTCCTTTTTCAGGTAAGGTAGCTTGCGCGTTCTTAGTGGTCATTAAAAAGCAAGCAATCCTTAGAAAATCTCCACTTAAATGCTTAGTATACTTTGCCATAAAAAAAATAGTGTAACCCCTTTTTAATTTAAAATTATGAAAATACTTAAAATCATTTTTATAGTTTTAAATTTTTATACCATAGTGACAACACTGACCGAATGGATAAGACCGCTGAGCTGGATAATTCGACCGGGCTTGACGATGGTATAAATATCCTAACAGGTTTAAGCTGAGCTTCGTTGCTAGGTAATCAGACCTTGCTACATCACAAAAACTGGTTTAGGGGTTTTGGCATCAAGTTCGAAGTTTTCAGTTTTATGCCGATTTGGTGTAAGATTCGGCGAATCAACCAACACGGGAAACCTATTGAGTGGGAAAACAGAGAGGGAAAGCCTTAGATACATACACTCATGCGCAAATTTAGCTCCTGAAACTGGCTACAGCTTGAACCGTGTCTCGCAGGCGTGAACAGAACTCCCGCATTTTATGCCTCCTGACTATGCATCTGCGACTTATATACCACCGTTTGAAAAAAGTTCTCCAAGAAAGCATCCGTTTCCTTAGAAAGATAGCCATCTTTTACTTTACCCTATTTGATTACAAATTGTAAATTAAACCCTCTCATTTTTTCCTATTAAATCAAGCAAGTTAATCGAGGATCGATAATATCAACATTGTGCCAATGTGACTGGGAAAGAAAACTTATTAAAATTTTTTAAATTATTAAAAATTACTAAATGTTAAAATATTATAAAGATATCGTGATTCTTTGTCTTCGTAACTTTGTTTCAGAAGAAGCAAAAAATCTTGAAAATTTTGTGCCTGTTTTGTGACATCAGACTTTCCTCATTTTATTCATTTAATCCATTCTTTGGTCACAGATGGAAATATTGGCCGATGTATGATAAAAGAGGGTAAATTCTTCTATATATGATGCGGCTTCCTGGGTTGCACGATGATTCTTAGTACTGTTACTTTTCCCTTCTATAGTGAACTTTTTGAGGGATGTTTATCATATTATCTACCATTCTTAACTGTCTAAGAAAACACATTTTTTTCTCTCATGTCTAAAGGTTTAAAAAACGACCTCATAGGCCTTTGCTACTTTTAAGATGAAATGTAACTTGATGCATGAAAGATAACTTTTCTCGCTCCGTTCGTTGTTCGGGTCTGTTCAGTTTGCGTAAAGCACATAATAACTTTTTACAAAAACCGTTTGTTTAAAATGTGTAAGAATGACTTGTTCTGGATTTGCTGCTGTTTAACTTTGCAATGTATTCATATGCAAATGCCCACAGTTTATTGAGGTGGAAAATTCTTGACATTCGTGTAATGTTGTATTTTTGTTAATCAAAGCGCATTCACAAGTCACGTAACATTTTATACATAATGCTTATGCTTCTGTCACGTTAACGTTCACTAACATAATGTTTTAGTTTAACTAACCGGGTTCTGGTTTTAAGTTTTGCCATTCATTTCCTGTCAACTTGACCCTATCCAGAAGTATGCAAATGCAAAGAGTATTTAAGAAGGTGCATATGGCGTCGAGACATACAGAGATACATCCGTTTCAGCAATTTTTTCCTGATGATTGAATTTTTTACGGTAACTTTCTGATCTGCACGACGGCCTAAGACTTACATTAGCGGTTAACTAAGCAATTTGATACGACGCCTGTAAGTGGTAAGTTTGTTTTACTAGTTACAGAATCGATGAGTGTTTGGTATAAGGTTTTGTTGATAAAGTTTGTTGTTCCGAATAAAAATTGTGCAAAATACGTTTACTATATGAAAAATAAAACACTTATGAATGCTTACAAGCAGTTAGCGTAATGCTCTTATTTTTTAAGTTGTTAAGATATCAAAATAAAATTAGGTTTTTGAATTAATTATTTATTTGTAAGTTATGAAATAATTTAATTTATTGAATTATTGGAGCGGTTGGAAAAAGCATTAATTGTTCACTGCTCATTAATCGAATTAGGATTATAATGTTACATAAAGTTAATTGCTTTTTGTTTTTATATCAATTTTTTAAACGTTACTAATTTATTTGAATAAGTTGCCTCTCCTGTAAATCAAAATCAGATTTCTTTGATACGCTAGCAAATTTATCAAACTTTTTTATCACTGCGTGGCAGCTTTGATGATCGGACAGTAATTTAAATACATTCAGTAGTGATACTCACATCTTTCTTTGAAATGTCTTTAGAGCAGACCTGTTAATCTTTTTGTCTTTCCTTATCGTTCAAGATAAGGGAAAGGCCCCATTAACTATGTTATTTTAAATCTAAATAAGATATTACTGTACTGTTTTCTTCACGTATAACATAGATCAAGAATATAATTTTGAATGTACTTCGCAAGTAATCAATATAAGAAACAGTTTAACTGTGAAGTATCGAAAACCTGGAAAAAAGGTTTCTGTTCTGTAAGTCGATTTAGGGCTCTAAATTAAAGTCTGACAAATCACTATTTTAAAATCTGTTAGGTTTTGAAACGTCAGAAAGAAAAGGGTGCATGCGATGCTAAAATTTTCTTTAAAATGCAAAGATAACAATTGTTTTCATGATAGCTTTAGTACTTGAGGTTAGATAAGGTTATAGGAATATGAAAAAGCACGCGAGATAAGATTTCGTTAAAGACTTTCTAAGGAGAAAAACTGGCTCATATTCATGTTACACATAAGGAAAACCTTGAAAAATGTCCATGCAGATAGGCATTTGTAGGAAGGAGTTCGATCCCAGATCGAACTAGTAGATTTCAGTAGTTTTAACCTCTGGGCTGTTGGGAGGGATGTAAATCGTTAAGCATATAATAATCTGTAAATTTGTATGTAAAGGATCGTTAACAACCTGTTATTCTTTTATTTTTAATGAGCTAGTTTAATACGAATCGCTCAGATGCGAATTCAGATCTGCATTATGAGTGATGAAAAAAAAAAAAAAGACTCTGTACTGTGATTTTAGTATCACCAGAAATTTCTGTGAGATGTGATAATAAAACATTTTAATCGTGTTATTGTGTATAGGTTTATTTGTTATTTTACTATTCACAGATACTAAACAGGTTCTTCCATAAGAATAAGGGATTATCCAAGGATTTCTTGTTCATATCACTAACTAAAGCCCGTCTATCATGGTCGTCCAGACGTTTTGTATGGGATGAACCATATATGAATGCCACTTGTTTACATCTAACAACCGAACAATTGAATTTTGGCTGGTGCCTATTTCCAAGAGAAGCTGAGGAGTGCTGCCTTGAGGACGTTTTATGGAGGTAGCCCCAGTTGCAATGCCTATTCCCTCGATTCTTGTATTTTTAGGACTTCGTGTCCAACTTATCCCGTTTTAGTGCTTTTTTAATAACTTTGCTGTAGAAATCCATGTGTCATATTAAGAATCTTCGAGTGAAAGATGTTAAACTCATTAGCATCACCTCATGAACTTCTTCCACCATTCTCATTAGGTCGAACTCAGCTGTTCGTAACCGTTTTGTGTCAGATTGAAACACCTGGGTGAGGAAAAAACGGATCATTAACGGTGCATACACACACCGCCGAAAGTCTGCATAGCGATCATCTTAAATGTTCATTCATTAATGAAATCTCGCTTGGAGAAATCAGCACACCTTTCAGTGGCTCTTCAAGCTTCCCTGATCCACCTCCCTCAAAAAAACACCTCTACGTTAAGAAAAAAAAACAAGAATAAGGGCAAAACAGTCGTGAGTCACCGCAGCCAAATGTCAGTGTACGCTTTTTAAAAAAAAGGTGTTTGGAGACCTTTTATTGTGAGATAATTGCATCAGCTCGTATTTTTTGAGTAACTGTGATCTTCTATTATGATTAAAGTAGGATTTGCGATTTTGAGTACTTGTGTAATTCCATAGCACGTAATAGTATAAAAATAAATGTTTGTGATAGGAAGATCTTCGAAAAAGAGGGAAATCTTTTAGAGCAATTGCTGAAACTGTTAGTAAGAGATTCCATCGATTCAAAAAGTGATCATAAACTGCAAATTAACTGAACGTTCTTAAGAACCACACTAAGAACTGATCGCTGATTTGCACTGTCGCCTAGGGAATCCCGCTTTGTAGTCCGTTTTGGAAAAGTAAATGTAAAACTGTGAGCTTCAAAAACAGTTAAAAGTTTTGCCGAGAGCTTTCAAAAGAATTTAAGCACAGTTCGAAGAGAATTGAAAAAGCATGGTTTTTCATGCTCAGGTAGCATCGAAGAAGCCATTCACCTCTTGAGTGAACAAAGCTATGAGAATGTTCTTTTCCAAAGAACACTTAAATAAGACATGATTTTTGGAAAAAAAGTAATTTTTTCGGACGAAAGGATTTTGTATTTTCGGCTTCGAAAGGCGAAAAATATGTATAGGAAACCTTCTGCATAGCTAAAGAAAGAGAACCTTTATTTTGACTGTCAAACGCAGAGGAAGATGCGTTATGATTTGTGGATGCATTGGAAGCAGTGTGGTTCGTAATCTGGAGTTTACTGACTCAGCATTGAATATAAAGTACTAAAGAGAAATCTTAGGACGAGTGTAGAGAAGCTTGGAGAGAGTGAAGATTTTTTCTTCTTTCAGTAGGAGAATGACCTCAAGCACGCGGGGTACATTGTGGGGCTGTGACTGCTTTTAACATGTTCCAAACCACCCTAGTCCTCAGATCTAAACTCAATGAAGTAAGTATCTGTGGGATTTATTCGAACTAAGAAACAGCCATAAAATAACATCCAAAGAAGTGCTCAAATTTGTCAGGATAGATGAATGTAGCAAATTAACAACAAACCAGTCATCTAAGCTAGTTCAGTCCATGCGAGACAGGTTGAGCCAGGTTATAAACAGAAAAGGATTCCTGCGAGATATTAACTTTTAGTTAAAATCTATTATCGTAACGTTTTTGCCAGCGTACGCAGACTTCTTGAGGCACACAATTTTTTGTCATTCGTAAATTATGAATATTTGTGTTATTTTCTGTAACGATCTGGTGATGTGGATTTAAAGCGTTTGAGGAATTAAGACTCGGTGATTGTTGCATCAACATGTAAGGTTGGTCATCTGTACCTTGACTTTTGGTAGTAAGTGTATGTGTCGGCTTCGCACGTCCTTGTTAGATTGATAAATAAATATGCCATAAAACTTAATCAGTGTCATTTTAGAAAATTCTAGCTTAATTTCATGTATTACATGTTTGCTTTCCTATTTGAAAATTCTGATCAAGATTCAAATGGCAGCCTTGATGATTAACGCTCCCTAATAGGTAATGATTTCTGTTCCTTTACCCATCATCCATGCTCGATATTTAATTTTCAGTTCTTGCAGCGGTTTACAAAATAGTAATTTTTTTAGACATATGATTCACTCCATAGAAATGCTACATTTGGGAGTAAATGATTCTGTTATGGACTTTGTTTATTCTATGGATTCACATACAAAGGATAACTTGGAAAGATGTATACTGATATTGAAATCGGAGCTATGGGTAATGATATCAAAAAGTAGCTACTTACTTGCACGGTGCTGTCCTGTGTCAAATTGACTTAAGCTGTCTTTAACCCTGCTTAGACTAGCAAGCGAGTTATCGCTTCGTCTGTGAAAATATCAAAAGGTTTTTCAAATAACCTTTTTATTTTAAACTTGAACTTAACAGCTGCACAACTTTGTATACAAATCAAACTTCGCCGCATGCAGGTATTATATAACGGAAAATCTAATTCATAAATTTCAATGGATTTGTAGTCGGAGACTACAATAGGAAAGTTCCGACTAAGCGTTGGCTCAAAATCTAAATGCGCGATCTAACTTTGGATATCAAAATGTGTAATGCAGGGATACTAAGTTAGCAGAGCTGGGCCCAGAGGAAGTACAACTGCGAGCGTCGCTGCCAAAAGCTTTATCTTCGAAACTTTCAAGAACTCCACTGTAAATACGCTTACTTATTTGCATCTTAGTGAGTGCTAATGAGAAGGAGAAATGAAAGTATAAATCTAGCTTATAAAATGAATTAGTTAGCATGAATCGTACATACTGTTCAGCAAATGCAGTAAATTGTGTTTCTAATTGTGTTCGGCAATCTTCAAAGAGTACAGTGATGTACGAGTAGTGTAAAGCACCGTGTACTATGCCATATAAAAATTTTAAGTTAGAAAACAAATTGTGCTTTCCTCACCCGTTAATTTTAGGGATAAGGAACTATTTTTAATGAGCTGAATGAGGCAGAAAGAATAAAACTCGATCTCTTAATTCCCTGTTTATTGGCAATCCTACATCCCTTCTGAATTTTCCTGCCCAGTGCTGCTTTTCTGTGCATGCAGTCCAGCACTTGTTCCCATAGTAACCATTTGCCGATGTCTGACGTCACTACCTCGTGAAAAGATCTATTCCATCGGTGAATAGACATGCCAGTATTAATTTTATTTAGTCACTTTTTACCAGCATAAATTGTTCCCCTAATTTCCCTTTACATCAATGTGCATTAACACAGAAATTAATTTCACTTAAAACGGGCTATATTTATCTTTCAGTAGTTGAATTACGTATTAAAAGG
>KK115147.1:398032-412527 GCA_000611955.2 Stegodyphus mimosarum
GTGCCTTTTTTTTAACTTGTAGCAAAACTAGCATTAAAAATCGTTTGAGGGTTGAAAAGATGGGTTGTTTATGGTTTAATTTTCTCTGGGGCGGTGGAGAATCGTCATTAATTAGAAAAGCATTTTTGAAGTTTCACCCCCTACTGTGTACATGTGGCAAAATTTCACGCTAACTGTAGAAATTTAAAAACTTTCGAGATTCCTTTAATTTCTGTAGCTTGGAAAAATGTTTATATGCTGCTTACATTTGGACAAGGTGTGCACACTGCAAAAAGAAAAGAAAAAAAAAAAGGTATCAGTTGGAAAAGATTTATACGCAACACTAGCATTAGCTAGACATTAGTTTTGATTTTTACTCGTAAACATTCGATTGAAATAACTGGTTAGTTGAAAGAACATTGGAGGAAAATGCCTTTCTTGGACTTGATCACTAAGCTGTTCTAAACTCTACAGCATTAGCTAACTTCTAACTTGTCACTTCATTTCTGAAAAAGAACCCTTTTTATCATTACGATGATGCTTCTTTGATTTTGATATAGTGGAGAGTTGCCCTCAAGGAAGTGTTAGCTGTTAGGATTAGAACTATTATTCCTTTGCGCCACTCCCTGTAGGAGGAGGAGGAGGAGATAGAAGAATCTGGGAATCGCGCTGTTCGAAAAGAAAAATGAGTCTTCAGAGTAGGACGTGCGAGACGTCAACAGCATTATCTAATGGATGTATTATATAGTTATTAAAAGTATATTATTTGAAATCCAAATGCTGTTAAGTTCATTTGTTAACTTTATAGGAAATGTACTAAATGACACCTTGGATATATACCCATATGCGTTACTCTATTATCTAACTTTTTCATTTGGTTGTAAGGTTTTAGTTAAACTAACAAAGTTTTATTTTAATTTAAATCTTTCTATCTCTTCTCATGTTTCAACTTCCCGTCAGAAGAAGCGCACGTTTTCAGCTTATGCTAATTTGAAGTACAGCCAAGTACTAAACCAGTGGTAGAAACCTCTCAGTGTGAGAGAGCTGTTAGTCTCAGATCACGGTCATTCTGTTCGACGTTCGCCTGACCAAATTATAAGCCATAGTTCTTACTAGATTGCTTATTGAAATAAATCCAAGTGCGCTAGTATTAGTAATTCTTGCTACGCACCATTTAGTTAGAGGCCAACTCCGCGATTGGCTCTGTGAGCAAAGATTAATCAAATTTCTGTTTAGCTTTAGTTTATTTTTATCTGATTGTTCATTTAGACCCAAGTGTGGTCTTTTACTTTCTGTATTTTTTCTCTGTATTACTTTCTGTATTTCCCGAGTTGGGAAGTGATTTGTAAATAATATTGATTTAATAAAAGAGGATTTTAAATCCCTTTCAAGTGCAGTTATTATACAACTGAAGCACAGTATCTACAACCAGAACATAGTTGCATTCAGCTCCCTGTTCCAGATCAGGACTTAGAGACTTTTCAGCTGTTCACGAAAATGTTTGCCAAGAATACGCACAGAACGCATAGTCCTGACATGGTGACTGGATATTTACTAAGCAAATCTTAACTCTTGCTCTTGAAATGGAACAGCAGTTACCTAGTCCTGGTATGCCCCATGTTCCAAATTTTCTCTTCTGAATTTAGTACCTTTTTTGATGCATTGTCTGTCATTTGAAATTTAGTAAATGGAAAAAATAATTTCTTCTGCTGTGAAAAAGAGGGAGGCCAAGTTTATTATGTTGTTAGTTAGCAAGGCTATAGCCATCTTCTAGTATCCATACTTTTCAGCCACTAATTGTGTAATTAATTAGAATTATTTAGCTTAATTAGATTTAGTAAACAAACAAACTGTATTGATGATGAAGTGTTTTTTTATAGATATTAAATTGTTTTAAATTAAAGTGTTTCAGGTAAATTTCTGTATTTCTCTATTTCATTTGGCTTGTTGGAATGGCGAAATAATTTTTTATATTAAATTTTAGCATGCGCTACCTTTTTTTAATGGTGAGGAATGCCTTAGTGTGAGTTTTTTTTTTAAAGAAAAACTGTCTCTTAGGGAGTGATATACTTGCAGTGAAACGTATTCCACTTTGAAAGCCTTGAATTCTAATCCTCCAATTAAATCCCGCGAAAGTATATTCTTATACAATTCTTTAATATATGTATGTTTCTTTGTCATCTGTACTATTCTACAAATTTCAAAATGATAAGTTTTATTTGATCTATAATTATAAATGTTCAATTTGAACATAAAATAATTTATTGACTTGAACAGTCATGAAGTTGCACCTCATTGAACACTCCGCCTTTTCTGGTAACTTTTGTTAAATTTTGGAGGGGAGGACTAGATTAACATCAATATTTTTACCAGACTGGATTTTTTACTGAATTGTGTTCCGTATTAGGTATAGTGAAGAGACTCAGCATGCAAGTATTGTTATTGCACACTTAAAACAACACATATTTTGGAGAGAAAAGGAAGAGCAACCAAAGCCAAAAAGTATTTCAGTTTTTCAGATATGAAATCAACGACGATGAATGAATGATATGAATCAAGCTTCATTATGTAGGCTAGTTTTTTTTTTAATTCTAATGAGAAATCCTATCTGTATACCTGCATTTAAATTGCACTTGAACTGAACTGCGAGAACGTCGAGCATACACCCTTCAACTGCCATGAGTGCATTTACTTAATTTGGTGCATAGTAAACCAGCGAAGGCTATCCGCCTAAGAGGAGGAGATGCCTTCTTGAGACTTTTGAGAACTTGGTTGTATTTACATCATATTAAAAAAAAAAAAAAAAAAAGGCACTCAAATTCCAGAAGTAGAATTAGATTCGAATTTGCTAGTGTTCAATCAGACGGCCACTGATGAGATTATATTTATCATTATGCATTGTACTTTCGTGTGTACTTTTTAGCCCAAAGGAGCGTTAGCCCAGAAGGGCTATTATTCTCGAAACGGTCTTTTGTGTCGGTTCACTATAAACGGCGTATCTTTTTTTAAATTGTTGCCACCAAATATTATCGTCCTGTATTATAGTTAAAGAAGGTAAACAGTGACGAATCTGCGTCAATGTATGTATGTTTCTCGCACTGTGAAAAAACCACGGTCCCTAAAAACCATCAAATTTTAAATAACGTAATCCTCTACCCGAACATGCCCACCTGGAGGCCCGAATTTAAAATTTGTTTTCTTATCTCTTTCACAGTTTGTAAAACTTTAACGAATTTTTGATTAACAAAGTCAACGATTTCAAAGCGAGCAATGGCAATGCTGTACGAGGGGGGGGGATTACCCCTTGCGCGCGAGACTATCTAGCCAAAATTCTGATCATATGTTGTTTTTAAATATTTTGTGATGTTGCTGCTGAATGGAATTTTATGTAGTTTAAGTGCGAAGAACATGGGTATTTAATAAATAAAGGTAACACACAAAACGTTAAAAAAAGCCTCTTTTGTCGTAATATAAAATCTGAAAGCTTTCAAGTTTATTTTTTTAAATTTGCATTATGTTATTTTTTTTTTCTGTATTACAAAATAATGTAGTAATATAACACAAAGTGTCTTCTTTACCATAAAGAAAGGTATGTAAAAATGTTTGAGAACCTCGAATCTAGTATATTTTAGAGTCTGCTTTACTCATTTTTATCTTTCATATTTTGGTGGAAAAAAAATTTTGTTTTTTTTAACTAATATGAAATTCATACTTTGAATGAGTATCCCTAGTTACATGCTGTTAATTTTCTTGTAGTCTTGGTATAGTGTTGATTTGCATATTTTTACATTACGCGAGAATAATACTTAACGAAACTTCAATATAAATAACTATTTTGTTAAATTTAATGTCCTCAGTTGGGAATAAAAACGCTTGAAAGTGTCAATTTCCATTTTTCTTTGTACTCTATACACCCTTTTCGATTCGCTGTACCTGTGTTCACCGTCTCACACAAACCTCGATAGGGTATCTTTTGTTTACCAATAAAGCGGCTGTAACATGTCCCAATAAAACAAACAAATAATCCATTTTCTAATCACCTCTTTGCGACAGTTCACCTTCTTTTCATTACTCTACGAATCCCCCATTAGTTGCAGGTGTCGCGCCAACATCCATTAATCGTCACTAGATGCCATCGTCGTTAGCGCCCGAAATTGATTTTATGTTCGCTACAAAAATATAATCCTCACTTAGACGTTGCAAGAGCTAAAAATAAATCGGTTTTTGACGCATTTGCTTTAAATATATCGGTAACGAGACTACTTTAGTTTGTCGATGCTGCTGTTTTAGTGTTCTTTCTGGGATTTTACACTTACTGTCCAATTCAAGTAATGTTTGTAAGAACTTTTGAGGTGAATAAATTGTGGATTAAAAATTAATGTTCACGAAGAGCATTTAAATAAATCTGTTGAGGTTTAAACAGTGGCGTAGTTAGGGGAAGCAAATGGGGACATAGCAACATTCAGGGATGCCGAATTGATTTTACGAAATTTCAGAATGTTTTCCGTTTATGGCAAACGAGCGAAATCTTCAGTTGTCACCTTGCGTTAAAAAATTAGCTACGTCCGTTTATGGCAAACAAGAGCGAAATCTTCAGTTGTCACCTTGCGTTAAAAAATTAGCTACGACTCTGGGTTTAAATTGGACTTTTTATATGCTTTTTATGGTGTAACTCTGCTGCATTGGATGACTCTACACGATGCCTTTCCCTTTGAAAGTATTCTTCGGAAAATCACACCCTTTTTATATTTGCAACCTTTTTATATTCCACCCTTTTTATGTTTTATATTTATTTAAAAATTAAATGTAACCAGGTAATGTATCACGCATACTTTAACTTAAAAGTAAAACCAACCGTACATGGTTATT
The DNA here is from genome assembly GCA_000611955.2 of Stegodyphus mimosarum. Lineage (NCBI taxonomy): Eukaryota > Metazoa > Arthropoda > Arachnida > Araneae > Eresidae > Stegodyphus > Stegodyphus mimosarum. The sequence continues at coordinate 402,881 of KK115147.1, forward strand.
GACGTTATGGTTGGTGTCATTTAATCACATTTTCTTGCATATCAAACTGTCAAGCTCGATTTAGCAAGATATAGCACGATTAGTATGCACAAAAACTCAAATCACGTTATAAGAAGAACTCGCCTCAAGTGATCTTAATTAAGTTATGGATAATAAGCTTATAAGGCGCAAGATCAATTAATAAACGTAAAAACAATAATATCACAGTTTTCTGAAGAGACTGCTAAAACAGTTAAAACTGTTTATTTAATTTTTGTTGTACTATTAACTGAACTAACTCTACGTGTTTATGAATTGAATTTGCACACTGCGCCAAAAAGAAGGGACGAAAGGAAAGAAAGAGAGAAGCAATTCTGTGTATCCCGTTCTACTAAGCCGATTGACAAAATTCAAATTTCGTTTTTCATGTCTCGAAAGCGCGACTTAGGATATTTATTAGATTTATAAATAGCATTGTTTTAATATAGGTATTTTGATACAAAATGGAACTTTTTCTGCTTTTCGATTCTACGACTCAAATTATGCCTAAATGCTAAATTTTGTAAAATTTGGTGCGACATTTACGGAGAAATTTAAAAATTTATCTTTGTGCCAAGAATAATTCACTTGGCAAATTTCTTAATTTATAGCAACCTTTTTTTTTTTATTGTGCACGAGTAGTAAGAATTCACTCGTGTTCATTAATTTCAATTAATTTTAACAAAGTGCTTAAACCACATTTGCCGTTATTATCACTTGTAACGAATATGCCAAATTTCAAAACATGCCAATATGCAAATTCACGTATATCTTACGAAATTTTGAATTAAAAACTCTTAACTTTTTGTAGGTGTGTTTAGAAATGCATCTACTTTAAGATGATGGTAAAAATGTTAAAGATTATAATTCGAAATTTTTTTCGATAATTTATAAAAATTATTTAAAAATAAGTCATAAAAATTTTATTTGGAATGAATCTAAATTTCGAAATGTGAAAGGAAGAATCAAATAAGTTTAATAAAAAAAAGGAAGATTAATAAATATATACCAAATTTAATTAACATTGAGGATCTAAAATTTTGAGACCTAATTTTTTTAAAACTATTCGTGTGATTTCTACGAAACTTGGTAGCTTGGCATAATTTGAGTCGTAGAATCGAAATATGGAAAAACAGTGGCATGTTATTTCAGGAAAAGTCGGATTGTGTTTCAAAATACCTATATTAGAATAATGCTATGTATAAATGTAATACTATCCTAAGTCGTGCTTTCGAGACATGAAAAGCGCAATTTGAATTTCGTCAGTAAAACGGGAGATATAGACTGTCTCCTTTTTTTTCTTATCTGCATATCTGCATTCTTATTTGTATATCTGCATTTCGTTGCAAGTATTCATCAGACTTGCAAAATATTGCAGTCAAGAGTAATAATTCAGGAACAGCTTATATTTTTTGTCATAACATTATAAGGCAGTTTCTTCCTCCCTTTCAGCATGCCTTCGTGGTAGCGTACTCGGCGCGTATTCGAGAGGTCCAGGTTCGAGTCTCGGCGAGGGTGTGGCGCATTTTTTACGTCTCCTGCTTCAAAAAAGAAGGAAAAAAAAAAGAAACTAATGACTCTACAACATTTAGTTAATTTTTTACTATTGTAAACGTTACCTACCATTAAACAAGTTAATTTTTATTTGTTTTTAAGAATGTTAACTATGTTCTGTTAGATTTTGCAGCCAAATTTATTTAAAAAAAGAAAAGGAAAAAATGCTGCTTTGAAATTTTTAGAATTTGATAACGTCTTACAGTATTAGTTTCTCTTTAATGTAAGTCCTCTCAAAACTAAAAAAAAATGTGTTCCTTGAAATTTCATTACCATTGGCACTAAACTAACTGTGCAATAGATTTTAAATACCTTCAAAAAAACTGTTTCAGTTATAGTAATGTAACAAGCTGGAGATTCTATTTTGACATATTTATAATTTTTTTTGGATAGCAATTGTTCTTAATGATTGTAATGATTTTAAATTAGATTACCAATTATTCTCTCATCATGATTGTCAGTTAAATTCAACTGAGATGGAGGGAAATTGTTTCCAGTTGCTTTTGAAAAAAATTTAAGACGACGGCAACCCTTATATTTTTCTCTTTCGTTTAGCGATTAAAATTCTGATTTTAAATTAGAAATAAAATAATCTCTTCTGAAAGGAATGATATGAAAATATTATCTTTGACTTAAAGAATAATAATAAGTAAATAATAAAAATATCGTGTAAATTGTTAGAGAAGTTTTTCTGCGAAATATTGAAAATAGCGTTCTGAAAAATGAGATTGCTCGGAACATGTTGATTTGTTTGGCATCTGAAAATCGTGATGTTCAATTTCTTCCCACTTTTTTTGCTTATATGATAAGGCACATCTTAAAACGAAAAATGACAATCAGTGAGCTGGAAAAACTATGGATTTCTTTGTAACCTTAGAGATGAAAGCAAAACTTGAAGTCCGGTCCATGTTATCGCTTCTCCTTCTCCTCTTTGACCTAGCTTCAGCCGACGACGGGAAATGAATGATGTTCCATGCCGAAAAGAAAAGATGGAGCGAAGATCATCTTTCTGAATTTATGTCACGATCGATTTCCGAGGTCCTTTTCCTTTCGTAAGTACTGCGCGTTGCACTTTCGCTTGCCCTTTCCAGAGACATCCGTTCTCCGCTAATTAAATTGATATCTTCGATTGTTCATTCGTATTGGTGGTCTCTGAATATAGCGCTGGATCCATATTGAGAAAGAAGTCTGTTTGATAGATCTCGTCGTGTCCATGTCATTTGCAAGACAAAGGCCTGAAGTGGATGTCAGACTGTTCTTTCACCAAGAAAAATATTGCATGCGCATTGTAGATACTTCCATTGTATTAATTTGCTGCTGCAGAATGCTTCAAAATACCAGTAGACAAAATAAGCAGCATTCCGATTTTGAATAAGCCATTAAGCATATTCCATTTGTGCAATAACATTGCAGAATAGAAGAAAATAAAAATACCGCAGGAAAAAATTCTTCTTGCTAATATAAAATTATACGCTTATGGCATCATGCTAGTAGCTCTTAATTATGGATTAAATAAAATACAATTAAAATAAAGGTTTTTGTACAATAAGCTTTTATTTACAATGGTTATGATAATTAATGCACTGAAAGGAGGAAAATAATTTATCGTACAGTTTAATAGGAATAATAGGTATTGCGAGTAATATATTAATTATATATTTAACTTTTGTTTAATATTTTAGTAACTAATTTTAGTTTCTTGGATTTATGTATTAGGTGTGTGCAAAAATTCTACCCGTTTTTCAGTTGAAAAAGAACAAGTAGCTATGTTTTCATATTATCATCAGCATTATAAATGATCTCTTGCCGAGTGTCTGGTAGTGAGTTTATCCCACATAAAAAATTCTCTGTTTTAGTGTTAAAATATCTGGCAATGCTGTTTTCATATCCTTTACATCTCTGCATTTTTGGAGAATAAAAGTCATCTATATAGATTGATTAAGGTGGTAATCTGTAAGGGCAAGGTCAGGGAGATACTCTGGAAGGGATAACTTGTTAGTAATCAAAGACCAGTAATTTTTTCAAGTAATTAAAACTGCATGAGGTCTGACATTGTGATTCATCGTAAAGGTAATGCTTTTGCGTTTAACCAGTTCTAATAGGTTAACTATAATTTCTGCTGTCAGTCTAACTATTGGCAGTAGAGTTATCGTTTTATTTATTAGCAGTATTTATCATTGAATATATTCAGCTGATTATTCTCTTGACATCCTATTATACACTTAACAAATCTTGTTGATATGCAGTCATGTTTTTGAAATAGACCAAATCATGATTATGCCAAATCACTTTGTGGGGTTCCACCCTTTTTCACTTTCAGTGTAAGAAACCCCTTACACTGATAAGCGAACAATCGCTTCAGTGTGTGAAAAGAGACATTTCTCAAAATAAAGATGAACACAGTCTGTTCCTATCTCGGAGCGTATAGCAAAGCCGCCACTTGGGCTTGAATTCAATAAGAATTTAAACTTAAGTAAAAGATATAGCCAAAGCTGTCAAGATTCTTAGTAGTTGGCCCCTAAATCTCAATTAAGTAGGCGACGCTATCAAGGACCTAAAGTACGGCCAAGCATATTAATAGCTTAGAAAGAGACGTAGCCAAAGGCAAACGCGCGCTAGTCAGTGGCCCTCTAACGAAGTCAGTGAAGCATCGACTTAAATACTACTCTTACTCATTTGCATTAAACGCGCTTCTGAAAATACATTCTGGTAGGAAATTGTAAGCTGAAGCTCGAAGGGATAGGAAAGGTGCATAAATTTAAAATAACTGTTATAAAATTAGGATAAACCTTACAACTTAAGAAGCTAGGAATATGGCAAAGTAAATTATATACAAATGATTAACAGGTATACAAAATTCAAGTTTCAATAAAAATTACGCGTGCGGCTGGTCTCTGACACTCGGATGCTGTGGGTGTTCCACGGGCTCTTGGCAGTTCACGGGGTGGCGCCTGCGAATCGGGTGCGCTCCCTCTCCCCGATGGGTGTCGTTTCTAACATTAGGCTCCTCAATCACCAATGGCGCAGCCTAGCTTTATGTTATGATAATGTTTTTGAAATATATGACACTGTACTGCTGGGCATCTAATCCTTTAGTGCTTCATATTACGATACGGAGCCCATTTCTCATCTTACTTTAAATTGGTTTCAAAATGATTCGCTTCTTTAACAAGAAAACCAAGAAGAAGCACAAGTATCAGCAGAAAGCTTGTTGGGGCTCACTGATGTAACTTTCGTATCAACCCGTCAGCCTGCATTTATTTTGCGATAAATTTTTATAAATGAATATTGTTGTTTATTCTATTCTCCGACAAACTTTTTTTTTCCTAGTTCGTGAAAAGTTGGATATGATTTTTTTATGGTTTAGTTTAAAACTTATCAGAAACGTCCAGAACGTGTCTGTTATCTACATCATCTGTGTCCATCCCGTAATGACATGTACTGTCATCAGAAAATCCGATAGAAAGCTGCGACTGCAACACAGTATATACGAAACTCGTACAATAAATAGTTTCTTGAGGTGTTAATTGTATCTTGTCATTTTAACCAGCTTAACATATGAATTAGTTGCTTTGACAAACTCATTATTTTTAAAAGATGTGTCGCTATACTTTTCGTTAATACGTGATTCTAGTCATTCTATTTCAGCTTCGATGTAAGTCATCCGATTGCAGTTGGTTCTGTAAAGTGAGTAGAACTTTTGCACACTCTAAATCAAGCCCGGCTCCAGCATTTTCAACATCCTATACATTTAAAATCAGTATATTTGGCGCCCCGTATAAATTACATTTTAATAATTCAAACTAAAATAAATATTTTTTTAACTGTCGTTTGCAAGAAACAGTTTTATGTCCTCAAAAAAGGAGCGTTCTAGCCGACTACCAGTTCGTCTGTATTTAGAGCCGACTCGGTTAAAATTTTCTGGAGTAATCTCATTATGTCTTAGATTTTAAATTAAGGGTGTCCATAGAAACGCAAGTATTTTAAAATGATCAGCATTGTGTTATTAGATTGATATTTCTCACGTACAAGCAAGTGAGAGCAATATGTTGCTGACATCGTATAGCACTTTAAAATGAGACTATAGAGGTACAAGTGGGCGAGACATCAGAATTTCATCATATGTTGTACAGGTATAGCTAACTGTGCATCTCCGCCCCATTTGAAGGGAAAACACCCCGGGAGGAATGAGAATATACAATAAAAGTTCAATAAACTTAGTCAGGTAGTGGTTAATTGTTAGATTTCCTCATAATCAATTGTGATTCGGGGAACTTTTTTTACCCTAAAAAATCTAAGTATATACGCCCTTTTTAAAATAAGAATTATTCAAATTTTAAATTTCTCCAATAAAAAGAGTGCGATTATTTTCAACCTTTTACAACAATTGGGGAGGAGAGAGTTAAGGATTATCACTTTCGATTTTCCATCAAGCAATTGATGGCCAAAATGAGTTCACCAAACGAAAATAAAATTTAGTGCAAAAAGGAAGATAAAATCTTAATGTAATTTAAAATAGGCCATATTATACGATACACTGTGTTTGTTCTGTCTACGCACATAAAATTAAAGGCTAAAATACTGATTTAAAGAATACGTTTCGTGTTGTCAAATAAAACGACAAAAAGTTTTCTTTTGGTGCTCTACAATAGAAGGTAAAATTGAGGTAATGCTGTGCTTGTGAGTAGTGTTGATGGATATATCGTGTTACCCGCCTGTTTCGATTACATTTTAAATATATTTTTACCGTACATAATAGTTAGCAAAGGAACTGTGATAAGACCCACTTCTAGTTCTTCTCTTGGGTTTTATCCGTATTCTACAATGTAGTATGGTATACTTAAAAAATGGATCCTCATCTGTTAATTCTCAAATCGATCATAGCGACAATCCCGAGATCCGTGTAATCGATGTGAATCAAATTATTTGCTGGTCCAGTGAACATTAAAAAAATTTTTTGTTGTTGGGAAAGTACAGCATTGCTTTAAAAATATTACTCTCTGGACATTATTACCCTTTCTTGAGATTTCTACGCTTTTGGCCGGAGATAATTGTTATTCACTATTGTCATTTTTGTTACTCAAATGCTGTATTTATAATTTTTGTCACTCATTGTCGCCCTTGTTTCGTGCTGAGAGACAATGCTGTAATGCACCATCATCTTTCTGCTAACTTTCGAAGAGCCTAAGCGTACTATGGAACTTCAGTAAAATATAAAAAGTCGGTATACTGCAATTTCAGAATGGCGAGATTTCAGGTTCACATGATATTTTTGGACTGTAAAGCCGACTGCAATGTGTTTTAGTCTTGATGAAACGCTATAATCCATCGTCGCACTTCTCGATATGATTAACGCTTTTGTATCACACATTTTCCGAGACCTAAATATTCTGGAGATCCCTTTTTATCCGTCAGTTCGATTTTTACTCCATGAACAAGGATGTATTTTCGATAACATTTGTAAGACGGTCTTGGCTTCAAATTTTTTTATCTGTATTTCATATAGTTAAAGTGATTAATTAGACTTCTGCTTTTTAATTCTGTATTAATATGGCAGTGCTTTCTTGTGTTCATAAGCGAACCGAAGAGAATGTTGCCTATCTTTTACATTCAGCTTTTGTGCATTTGTCCCCGGAATGCCATTATATGGCTCATTATCACAACTTAAGTGATTCTGTAATTTCTCTTTAACACTTATCCGTATTTTAAGATTATATCTAATATTGTTTACCATTACCAATAATGCATTAAGTATAAACGATGTATTCATTTGTGTCTTATGTAAAACAGGAGTATTATTCATTACCAATAACATTAATGTAAAACTCAAGTTTGTTCTGAAAAAAATATTCTTGCACGTCAGTATGTGGAAAATATAGTTTTCATGCATCATTTATAGAATGGGTAACATATTAATATTCAAAGATAAATATTCTTGCGTAGATACGTTGTTTTACCTTTTTCATGCTTAGATGTGTTGTTCCTCTTTTTCGTAAGATATGTAAATTTAGAATTTATATCACTCGTGCTCAAGAACGAATTTAAAATAACATGATACATTTTCGTCGTTTTTGTCCTCTGTTTCATGTATAAATTTTGACTTTGCTCAACTACTTGCTGTTGTTTTTTTTCCCCCCCCCCCCCGTTAACTTCCCGGCAGATCTCAAGAAGCTGAAGTAATAATGTCACAAGACTTCCTTCCCTAAACTGTCAGTAATGTCGTCGTTCCCATAGTAACCCTCGGTCTGTTACTTCTCTCTCTCTCTCTTTTTTTTTTGTCTGTGTGAGAGGTGGATGTATATTCGAAAGACTCTTAACTGTATTTGAATTTAATGCGCTGTCAGAAACAATTTGTCGTCCTTGGATCTTGTGTTTGTATAACATCGTGCCGAGACGAAGTTTCCTTTTAAAAACTTCAACTCAGCACTGCATTATAATGGTTTCCCCCCCTTTTTTTTTTTTTCAAGCGGATCTCTATTACTTGATAACACTAAAGAGGAGCTAAGAAATTGTTCTGGGCTATCCAGAAGTTTCTTTCTTTTATTTGCTGTTAAAGGAACTTCATTAATTATTCAAAAGAATAACATGGTAATATATTTTCTCTTACCAAATGGTAAACTGAATGTACTTATTGTTAACTATTGTTGTTCATTATAATGAATAATTGATCCTCATTAAATTTTCATCTGCATCGTTTTAGTTTTAAACAGTTAATTGTGCGTAATTAAAATTAGAATTTTTTCAAGTTTTTGAATTTAGTTTCAGGCAGAACGAACAATGTAGATTAATAACTTCTTCATCAAACATTTTTACTTGTACTCCACCAAAACATGGTGATAATGCGAAATTACAGTTTTAATCCTGAATTATGTAGCGTCATAATGTCTGTTATTAACTGTGTGACATGCATAAGTTTAAGCAATACCCATTAGTATTTCTAATTTGAAACATTTGGGGAAAAAAAAATTTGAATAAAATATTTTTCAGGTTTTATGTTAACTCATTTATTTAAAGTACTGCTTGATAGTTAAAATACTATGTAAAGACAATATGTGAAGTTAAGTATGTGTTCCCGAATGGAAACATATCAAAAGGAAAAGAAAGAAAAGCTACATGGAATTTTTCTTTCATATATTAATTGTATTTTTCTTCTAATTAAATGGTAATGGATTAGGAAATAAGGAACGGGAGAATATATTAATTTGTCGGGTGGACAACTGAACCCTATACAAACAACTTAAGACCTTAGTGAAAACCTTATATATGCTACATTCAGGAAATACGACACCTGTATCATGTGCTTCGTGTTCTCCCTTCTTGTTAATATTTCTGACATATTCCAAAGCAACAGAACATATATGCAGCAGTGAATAAAACTGATATTCATGTAAGGTCAAGATAGTACTTTGCCGTAGTCCTTCCCAAAACAATGATGCATGTTGTTTTAAGCTTGATATTATTGAAAAACGGCGGGGGGGGGAGAAAAAAGGAAAAGAAAATTAGTTACTTTTTATCGGCTGTCATACTTTGAACCTTCTGGCACTTCAAAGGGGGAAGAGAGAAAGACGTCTCTAGTAAACTACATCAATTTTTTTCTTATAATTTCCGGTCTTATCTCTTGAAAACCATTATTAATTGATAAGATGAAATTATTAACTATCACTAAAGTTAGGATATACAATATACTAAAAATAACATAAATGAGCACATTAAGGATACAAAAATAAAAAGTTACTGTAATGCTTTGGAAGGGAACAGAAAATAGCACGTTAGAATGCTATTTTCTGAATGCGAAATGAGACTACGTCTCAGAATTGACTTCTGTTATTAGTGTTAGGGGTTTGGCTCTAGATTCTGAAACAGTATTAGAAAAATACATTGGGCATTATGGAATTTTCATATTTTTAATTGTTAAATTTTTTTATAGAACAGAACTGTTTTGAGAGCTATGTTTTGCATAATCTTGATTTTATTGCTGGTATTGATTTTGCAAAATTGGACAACTAAAACTATAGGATCATAGGATACAATGTGGTCTTACATATGAGCTGTTTATTATCAGTAAAACACTCTTT
>KK115147.1:419953-460508 GCA_000611955.2 Stegodyphus mimosarum
TATATATATACATATACATATATATAAAATTTTAAACAAGTCGTTTCTTTGTGTAAATAATATTCAAACACTAACTGAACCAACTATGATTTACTACATGTGACATTTTGTTGTAAACAAATATAAAAATAATCACTAAAATCTTTTGACAATTTGAACTTCTTTTTAAGATTGATATTAAGAAGCTCTGCATTTCAATAGGTAATTAATTTAATGCAAGTCTGTCGGGGATAACATACTGTTATTTAATAAAACACAACCAATTTCGAATGAAAGTTGAAATTTGCTTAACTTCAGAGTTGGTGTATTTTTTAATGCCCCTATATAGCTTATTTTTAAATTGCATACATGCATACATTGCATATATAAAAGCTCAAGGAAAACAAATTATTTCATTAAACAAAATTTTTTCATTGTGTTGCTCTTTCTATTAAATTAATGAAAAGTTCTGGATTGTTTTATACGCTCACTTCCAAAAGCTAAGCACAGAGAGGAAAATGCTAATTTCCAGAAGCCAATCAGAATTGATGAGGAATAGGTAGATGGAAGTATGCAAATGTGTTAGGTAACATCCAATCGCACTTTCATGTCAAGAAATATGCAAAAAAAGGCAGTCTTATAAGAAGCCAGCTTTATGAAGGGTTACGGAAGTTGATAGAAGATGTTTAAAACTTTCGTATAATTTGTTTTCAAGACATACATGTTTCTATGACTTCCAGAAGACGAATGGAAGATTCTGAGCGCTGGCGTGCTGTGGGGCACATTGAAGCAGGACAGTCAATCACAGAAGTTGCTCTTTTCTTCGGCATTCATCATTCTGTAATTTCACGTTTATGGAAACAATTCCAAACCACACAGACAGTTGTCTGAAGGTCCATAGCTGGTCACCCAAGGGTTACAACCCCCACTGAAGATCAATATATTACTATTGTAGCCAAGCAGAATCGTAGAGGGACCTCCACACGTGTGACATCTATGGTTACAGCGTCCATTGGTAAGGCGATATCTGCAGCTACTGTACGCCGAAGATTACATATGAGTGGACTGTACACCCGGGTACCTCGAGTTTGTGTTCTCCTATCCGTCCAATCAAGAGGGGCACGATTGCAGTGGTGCCAGGAACATGTCAATTGGAATGTATCTGACTGTGGCAATGTCATGTTTACTGATGAGTCAAGATTTGCTCTGGAGCCAGATGACAAGCGTATAAGGATATGGCGTGAACAACGAACATGCAATCAGTCCCAAAACATCACTGAACATCACACATTCCGAGGTGGAAGCATTATGGTGTGGGCAGGGATTTCATTAGGATACCGCACCGACCTGCAGATCTTTAAACGGGTTCTTTGACGGCTGTCTGGTATCGAGATGAAGTCCTAGAACCCATTGTGAGATTGTACGCTGCAGCAGTTGGTCCTACTTTTGTTTTAACGGACGATGACGCACGTCCCCATAGAGCTGGCATCATCAATGATTACCTGGAGAGTGAAGGGATTGCGCGTGTAGCATGGCTAGGATATTCGCCCGACCTTAATGCCATTGAAATTCTTTGGGGTGCTCTCGGCTGTGCTGTATCTTCACGTTTCCCACCTCCAGCCACTCTTATTGAGCTGGAAACTGCTCTACAAGAAGAATGGCGATTAATTCTGCAGTGGTTGACCACCTAATTGAAAGCATGGTCACAAGGTGTAAACTTTGTATACAGATGAGGGGGTATCACATACCCTATTAATGTCCTTTCTTTTCATTTTATGCTGTTTATTTTCACTTTATACACAATTGTGTTTAAGTCTCCAGTATGTCATTATCTGATAACTTACAAAAATTTAATATTGGTTTCATTTCTGTATATAATTATTGATTTTGTTTTATGCATAAATATGTATGCTACTTTCCTGCCGAATTTTGTATCAATCAAAGCAGTGTTTGTTGATTTTTATTGCATTCTACATCTTTGTTCTTAACTTTTGGAAGTGAGTGTGTATGTATATATATATGTATGTGTGTGTGTGTAAAGTCACTCTGGAATATAGTATGAAAAGAAGTTCTTCATACTTAATTTAGTTAAAACTATTTGTCTCCTCTTTTCATTATTGGATTTAATGTGGTTTTGTTGGCATGCGGTTACTGAGATGCAGCTGGAAAAAGCATATTTTGCTGAGTTTGGGAGCAGCAGTTAAGCAAATTTAATAATATTTGAAATAGCATATTTTAAAAAAAAGTGTAGCAGAGTTTTAAAATAATTTAAAACTTCATATGTTTGATCTAATGAATATGTGATTTAGAACGTACGTACAAGAATAAAAACAAGATAATGTATTACATACAACACTTAAGATGTTTAACTGGCGGAAAGAATTTTTTCTTCCAATATGTAAATTTTATAGCAATGGAGTCAAAAAAAAAAAGGGGGAGGGGATTAGGAGAGTTACTGCCTTTTTAGAATTACTTCATATAACACTCACAAAATTTACTTGAACACTTATCAACAAAATTCATTTTTTGAATTCTGATGTATGAAATATGAATTCTGACAGGAAAGAAACTGGTCTGTATTCACTAACATTAATACATTTTTCTGTTTAATTAACGACTGATTCAGTTTCTCTAGGTAACTACTTTAGTTATATACTATTAACTAGTGATCCCTTTCTTTGCTAAAAATGGCAATATATTTAATCAAAACTGAAGTCCATAGTTTTAGTTGATTAGAAAAGTAATGTCATTGTATCATTTTAAACAAGCAGTTTCTTTCTTTGTTGTGACGATTTTATTTTGTTAATTTCTTTAAAAACTTAACTTTGCATATTGTACTTGGTAATTTTATTGTGCTAAAAAAGGGAAAAAACTCACAGGGCAGTCAGTCATTAGTAAACATAAAAAATTTGTAGCTTATGATTTGCACTAACAGTTTTATGAACATATCATGGAAGATAAATTATGTAAATAAAATACATAATTAATGTTGTATTCCTTAAATTCATATGTTATGAACCATTCAAATTTTGGCAGTGTTATTGGTACCCAGTACTGAGGTCAAAATTCCCATTTAAACAGATGCTCTTACGAATTAATATTCTACAAATAAATATTCTGAAAATGCATTTTTCCTCTGTAGCATGTTTTTCAAAAACAGTAGATGGTGACTTTATGTAAGACAGGGGCAGCTTTTTGTATTTTAGAACATAATAAATTTTCCTTAGTATAAATTCTTTTACGTTAGTTATAAGAATGAAATTCATGCAATGCTTTTTCTTCATCTTTGAACACAGAAATGTGCCTAGAAACATATTACATGCTTTGAGGAAGTGGTGGTTGGCTAGCAAAAGCTACACTTAATTTTCAAGCAATAATGCTTAGCAGCAATTAGGAGCAATGTCTACTTCTCTGGGAAAAACCACAGAACTGGGCATTGCTTGTTTAGCAGTACAAATTGCTATGGTTCAAAGTTTTACCATAAATTGTAATAAAGTATGTATTATAATTGTTATAAAATTTATATATAAATTCATGTTTGAAAGATATGTTTTTGTGGATATGATATGCATATTTTATTTTAGGTAATACCTATCATATGGGATGATATGTTGCGGCAAATGCCTACTGAAAAACTGAAAGAATTCCAACTTGGACAATTAGTCGAGCCTATGGTTTGGACCTATGTAAAAGATGTGTATCGTTTTGTGCCATACAATGTCTGGATGTCATATAGTGAGGTATTTCCTTTTGTTTGGGCTGCAAGTGCTTTTAAAGGCGCTTTTGGAGAAACCTTAACTGTCCCTAATGTAAAAATGCATTTGGAAAATAACGAAGCATGGTTGGAAGTAATGGCTGAGCAACACAAAAAGTTTGGAAATTTTAGAGGTATTGTCATCACTGGCTGGCAACGTTATGATCATCTGGCAACTCTGTGTGAACTTCTCCCAGCTGGAATACCTTCTTTAATTATTGACTTATTGACTTTGACACAAGGATACTTCAGCCAGCAACTTTTCTCGAAATTTCATCATATTCTACAATGCACAGTTCACCAGAGGGCCCAGGTAGATTTTGAAATAGATCCTCACCTATGGCAAAGAGCTTCATCTTGCTTTTTCCCTGGTTCAGCTGTGTTTCGCCTGACACAGCATCACAGCGAAGCTATTAAACGTGTAGATGATTATTTGTATGATGTAACTATTCACAAAGCTTGGTTGACTGACTACAATGTCCGTCATAATATCAGTAGCCCAATGCGTGTTGATGAAGGTTTAGCTGATTATTCATCGGTGTATTATCCTCTTACTTCCCTTGTGAGAACAGCAAGAGATGCTCTTCGAGAAGTATATGATGAATATACTGTTGCAGAATGGATTGAACAAAACATTTTCCCTTATATACTCAAAATGGAGAAGCTATGGAAAGAGGCTACAGATCTTAAGAAACCAAAAGTTTGGCCAAAAAGACCTTTGCCACCTTTAGGTCTGCTTAAGAAATATTCTGTTGGATTGATAAATGAAGATGGAGATGACAGTGCTGCATTACCTGCAGTTTAAATGCCTGTGTTGACATATTTTTCTTTTAATTTTTAATCTGCTGGTGGCATACATGTGCATGGAGTTACAGATGTGTATGTTAAGGATCTGAAGTATGTAAATAATAATGTTGACATTTCTGTTCCACTCCCCCCCTAAAAAAGGCTGTTTCTTGCAGAAAAAATTAAATGAAGCCAACTGGACATAGATGAGTTTGAACATGGAATTGCCAGATTTCTCATTTGCATCCAAGAATTGCATAACATGGTTTTCTACCTGTGTGACAGAATGTGTTCAGATTCATGTCCATTTAAGAAAAATGTTTGGGTGCTGCCAGCATCATTTCGCATTAATAGTTCGAGTTTTATCGAACTAGTTTACTTAAAACTGCAGATGTTATGACTAGATCAAGACCAAAAGTAATTTTGGTCATAGTTCCTCAATCAGTTGAGAAACATGCAAACACTTCTGACATTTGAAGTTTATAAGTCTTTAAATAGTGAGACCTCAATTCCACTGTGATTGATCTCGAGACATTATTTTAAGACTTAAGACAAGATTTAATTCACATCAGATTTTTAGAATGTCAAAAAAAGATGTTCTAATAATGTAAGCAAAAACTGTATGTTAAATACAGTGCAGAAAACAACTTTGCTCAAGTTATCAGTTGCTGCTTTTTGATTATTATCTATTCAAAGATATGTTGTGAAAAATTGCTTATTTAAAAGCAGAAAGGTGTTCTGAGCAGAGATATAATCATTGATATGCATTATAGATTCATCAGTCATGCAAGATTAATTCCTTTGCTGATTAGAAAAAAAAAACATCAAAATCTGAAATAATCTTAAGAAATTAGCCTTGTAATTTAGAATTTTTGAAATTATAATTTTTTAACAAATTTTTCCATACTTCCCATTTTTAAGTAGCGTATGTTTTAAAAACTGCACATACAAAGAAGTAATTCTGTTCTTTGGCATTTTACAGCTGTTTAATTTTTAAGATATACATGAGTGCTTTATATTTATCCATTCAGTATATTTTGGCAAGTGTGATACAATGTTCACACTTTTTGATATATAGTCATATGACAGATACAGACTGTATTCCTCTTTGTGCATGACTACACCACTGGCTGCAAGGCACTAAATTTTTGCAAAATTGCTTAGCAGCTTTAAAAAAAATAATAATAAATTTAAAAAAAAAAAAAAAAACACCAAAAATTTTGGTAGGTCAGAATAGTTTGGAGCTATGCTCCTAGTATACTGGAAATAAAAATTCTGTTAAACAGAGTACGAATATTATTTTATCCTTTTGCAGATGCCTACTGCATATACTCATTTAATACAAAAGTATAATCTTTCAAAATATCTTTGTACTGGATGCAAATATGCATTAGCTAACCACAAAAATTAATCATACAAAAAACTGAATTGGAATTCATGTACTGCTTTAATTTTTTAATTAAATTTATTCTGGATATAACTGAATCTTAATGTTGTAAACATACCAATTAAATTTGATTAATCAGGTTCTGTTGGAGATATTCATTACAATGTTGTTGAAAATTAATCTTCAATGATTTTAGTACAAATTCATTTATTAAAAATATGTACATTTAACAGTTTTTGTGCTTTTGTTTTTGTGTGTGTGTGATGAAGTAGAACTTTTTGCTCTCTTTGAAGACAGGCAATATTTATCAGACTTCTTTGAATCACCTTGAAGTACTATTATGAATTTTCTTTACTGTACTCTTGCAAAATCTTGCCAGTTTTCAAATTTTAGATGCAGAGTTTGTTAAATTTCGTGTTCTACTAGCAAAAACTTAATGTATTAATTTTAAACCAAATGAAAATATTTGGCCCCATTTTTTTTCTTTCTTTTGTCTTTTTGTGTTTAGAATTATTTTCATTTTGCCTCATTTATTAAGCACTTTACAAATACATGAAGTTAATTTCCTAGCTTTTCATTAATGCAAGATCAATAACTAATCAAAAAGTATATTTTTCTAATTAATTATGACAGATTCCTTTAGCTGTTTACCTAGTCAACGTGAATAAACAGCAGATTGATTATCCAAGAATGAAAAATTTATCCATGTTGATAAAATATGGTAATTTGTTTTGATAATGTTATAATTGTTTTGTATATGTTTTATACTAACCAAAGAATTTCTGTAGTGTGCATTTTTCTGTCCAATAAGCTGAATATATGTAATGTTTAAATAACTGATTTCGATTTAATAAATCTCTTTAGAATTAAGTATGCATAGAATTAAATGTAGTTTGAAACCAATATTAAAAAATCAAAAGATGTAACATGCTTTTTGAAATATTATTTATTTCTTGCTGTTGTCTTGTAATACCAGAATTATAGAAAACATTAAATACACATTTAAACTATGATGTGACTAATTTTTTATATAAAAATTGTTACAGAAAAAATTTTCTAAAGATATTTCATTTTTAAAAATATGCTCTTCATATATTCTAGAGATTGGCACAATTGTTATGTTGTAGGATCCAAAAGTTTGGATACTGTGACCAGCCCCCCCCCCAAATATTTATTTTATGTGGTCCAATATACATTTTATCATGCCTTCTCACTATCCCTCTCTAACAGTTTGAAATATGGCAAAGAAGACTGCTAATTTTCGCACGACAATGCAATTGCACATCAATCCCTCTTGCCTCCATAGCTGTAATCTTTACTTCCAAGTTTTTCTTAGTAAAAAACATTTGTAAGGATGCTGATTTGTATAATAAATTAGATAAGAGAAGCATTGGAGGAGGCCCTTGTAAGTAGTTGTTTAAAAAAAGAAATAGAACAGTGCTTCCAGAAATTGCTAGCAAAAGTATGTCTTCATGCAATAGAATTGTTTTGAACTATTCACAAAGGGATTTTCCACCCTTTCCCCTAAACTTTTGAGTACTACTCCGTAAGGGGGGGACAAGTTTTAATAAACATACGTAAGAATTTTTGTTGACAAAAACTAAAGTATTTTGATTTAGAAAACATTTTAACAAGAAAAAAATTCTTATTTTAAGATCAAGATTTTATGTTTTAATATTTGGAAATCATTAAAAAAAAGCATTTTCTAAGTTTTCCTTTACTTAGTTCCCTTAGTTTGAGTAAAAGCTATTTTAAAAATATTTCTTGAAACACAAATCAGCTTTATTGATTGATATATTTCTCAAGAATCAGGCTATATGCCAAGAGTAAGTTAAGTTTTTACAACAACACAAAACTTCCATATTATAAAAATCACTTTTGTATGTTTTATTTACTTTTGTTTACAGTATTATGAAAATAATTTTGTATTTATTTAATGCTTTAAGTTACTGCTAAATGGAATGTAATACTGATTTTGCTCCTTTATTGATAATTTGCACTTTTACTTAGATATCTTGGCAACTATGAATGTAATTTATTATTAAGTAACTTAATAACACTAAGTAATAACTTAATGTTATTTCTATGTTTCAAAATGTTACTCTGCATTACTAGCAAGCAGTATGCAAAAACTTTAATGAAATCCTTTTAGTAAACATATGTTGTCCAAGAAAAGGCTGATTTATATGCTTCTCATCAGTTAGTCTTGGCTAATAAAAGAATAAGTTCATGATAATAAATTATTAACAATGACATATAAATTATTTGGCAGCATTTTAAGAGAAAAATTACTGAATTAAATTTTACTAATTTAATACTAAAGGAATAAATATTTTAAAAGTCGAGGTACAAAATAATGAACACTTTAGGAGTGTAAATAAAAACATAAATCACTAAATAAGGTGATCAAGCTCATAAATATGATTTAATAACAGAAACTTTAAATTTTCTTAATTAAAATACATTTAATATATGCAGTTTCTCATAATAAACATCTAAAATAAAAGAATGCACAAGTTTCAGTATCATTAACACATTAACCGTCGCACGCATTTTACATGGTTTGCCTATAGCGCCAACATGAATTTTTTATTATGTGATGCATATTGTGTTAAAATATAATCTATGGAAGATAAGGTGAGTTATGTTTTTGTAATGCATTTTTAATGGTAGTGTCATCAGTGACCCTGAAGAAAAAAAGGCAGTGTGTAGACCATTTTTGCAATTTATTATTATTCAAACAATTATTATAGTAACAATGGTATTATTTAAAAATTTATCAGTATCGATATTTACTCTATGTATTTTTACTATTGGTTGTGTTACTGGTACCCTCCATGGCACTGTAGCCAAGTCGAGTGCCGCCCACCAATGATTCCTACAGCAGTCAATGTGTTAAAATTTCTTTTTGAACTCATCTTTTCTTCTTAACTTCCAAAAAGAACACATTTCTTTGAAGTCAAGCCATATGCTTCTATTAAAACAAACACGAAGAAAACCATACATTATATATTATTTCTTATGACAGTTATTTATCCTTTGACCCTATTTTCTGTGTATTTTTGAATTTGAATCTGCTTATTAATATTTAAAGCAAAATTTACATTTTTATCTTTTCAAATGCTATGCAAACATTTGCTGCTTCTTAATGAATGGAAAGCCTAAGTATAGCTGGTAGTAATTTACTCTAAGCTATTTCTTTCATAAAAGTATATACATTTCCGTGAGAGAAAAAGAAATGGTACTAAAAGTTCCCTAACAAACATAATAAACAAATGTAACAAACTAAACCAATTATCAATACCTATAAAATTAGTGATTTATTCACATTAGTAACAGAAATATATTCTCATATTGTTATAATATAAAATTTATTTGAAGCTATATAAAATATCCTTATTTTAATAACTAGACCAGGGGAAATGCTGTCAGCCTTTTATTTATCTGTTAAGTATTTAGTTTTACTTTATGAATACAAAAACTACTTTTATTCAAGTTTTGGAATTTATCAACATTTTGTATAAAATTATAAAACACTCTAAATTTAAATAGATATATAGGCATTTTTTTAGTTAGTGAAAGGGATGCCTGGGGGGGGGGAAGGTAGAGAAACACTGATTTAGACTATTTTCTTCATACAGAAATAATACAAATTACATATAACCATTGGCAGTGCAGAAAAAAAAAAAAAAGTCATATCAACATGTAAGGTTAAATAGTCACAGATCTGTTTGACTTGACTAGATTTTGTTTGGATCAGTTTGTCATTAATTTGTGTATAATGGTACTACTTAAAAAACATAATAAAATTAATCTGAGTCAATGAAAATCTTAATTCACATATGAATTGATTTAAGTTAAATTTAATTATGTTTGGTCATCATTTCAATAAATAATTAATAGCCACAACATTCTCACTGATTGCAAAACTATTATATTGTTTAAGGTTGCCGGTGGCTTTTGTACTAAAATTTTTAACTGCATTACATGTATTAGCTTAAATGATAAAATTTGCAGATTGATACATTCCAAGATTTATTTAGATGACACATAAGTGTAAAGTATTGACACATTTTTCTTGTAATCTAATGGTAATTCAAAACCAGCTAGTTTGGCCCCTAAATATGCAGCTCCAATTGCAGCAGAACAGTTAAGTGTCATTAAAGTACATTTATTATAATGGTTCTTGATTCCATCTATAAAGCCTAAAATAAAACAATTATAATTAATATCTAAAAACTTTTAGAATGCTCTAATACAAACTTCAATGAAATGATCAAAAGTTACCTTTCTCTAGTAAATCCCAGCTTTTGAAAACTGAACCCACGCAAACAATTGGTAAACCGTTATCACTTTCAAGCAATTCCTAAAATAGCATTGTACACAAAATATTAAATTTGTATTGTAAATGTATAAAACAATAACACTTGCATACTGGTAAATATAGTTTTGTATAATATAAGCAATTTGTTCTTAGCATTGCTAAGTTTATATCCTAGTGGCTGAATGATAAAGTAGCTGAACACTGGTAATTTGACCTGGGTTGGATTTGAAGCAAACGGGTTGACTACATGGGTGTTTTCCCCATGTGTAATCGGGATACAAACCTGTTTCCTTTAGAAGTTTTCCAAAAAGCATTCTTCTTCTTAGCCTGGTGTGCTTTGCCATAATCAAATAAACCAAACCAAACCTTATATCCTAGAATAATGGTTTTTTCTAAAGAGGAGGTACTCTGACATTTGTAATAAAAAGATAATCAGTTTATTAATTATGGAAACGTACTCTAGTTACTTTGCATTTTAATTTGGGTGATGTTGAGAGTTTTGGTGTGGTGTGAAACTTGGTTTCTTACCAAAAGAGCTAAATTAAAACAAACTTTAATGAATGCTTTCCTTGAGCTTAACAAAACTTATGATCAGGATATGTCAATCTATGACTGGATAATGTGCAATTAACGTCAATGATATGCTGACAGGAACTTGGCTGCAACAATTCCATATGATACTTAATATAAATGCTGTCTGGAACATTTAGCTATATTCCCATTTCCATTATAATCTTTGACAGCTCTTTTCCATGTCAGGGTTACATATATCAGATTGCTACACCATGCTAAAGAGAATCACAGCTACTGGCTATGTCAATAACTAGAACATCGGAAAGACACAGTCCTGTCACACACCTTCTTGGTTTCTACTGTGGGACTATATAGCGTTGAACTTGCGCATCTTCAGCATTATGCAGCTGCAAGGAAGAATGCAAATTTCCCAACACTTGGGAAGATGTTTCATGAACTTTCAAAGTGAAAAACTCTTATTTATACTACCAATGAGGGGGGGAGTCTACCCAACTGACCATTATATGTTGATAATTCAACCTTGAAAAAGAACTGCTGATATTCTGTCATGTAGCCTTAGTTATATGATTATGCAAAATATTTTTTATTAGATTTATAGTAAAAATATTTTATACAGTGTAGGAAAGAAGAGTTAATCTCTTATTTATTTTTTAAAAAAACTAGAGTTAACATTTATCCAAACTACATTCTGTCACACTATTTCTCAAATAAATATTTTAAATACTTATAACTTTTGGATTACGCTATCTATTTAAAGCTTTCATTTTGAAAAGTTAACAACATGGAAACTTTTCAGTAGAATGACTTCATTAATTATAAAGATTTTTATGCAGCATTTTGCTCTTAGTTTGTTTCTAAAGAATCTGTGAAAGTTTCCATTCTATAGAATTGCTGGCTCCAGCTTCCGTGAAGGAGTTATATATCATTGCAATGTACAAAATCTCTTTTTTTAGAACCAAAAAAAAAAGTTTTAAAATTATTGTCTCTACTGAAAAGTGCTCAGTTCTATGCCTTTTTTTGAAATTTTATTCATTTAGTTGAGATACTATTGTCTCAACTTGGCTTTATGATCGATTAATATAACGAACGTAAACCAGACTGACTGCATTTTCAGTCAATCTAATTTATGCGATTTCATTCATGGTAGTACAGCATTTTGTGGTTGACAATGATAGCCAAATGAAACCATTGGAGAAATTTTAAATTCATAATCAAAATCAGCATAATTAAACATTATCAGTGAAACATATGAATTAGTAAATAAAACGATTTTCGATCAGTATTACGTAAGGAAAAGTAATACTGATCGAAAATTTCTCCAATGGTTTCATTGGAGGTTATTTGGCATGGTCCATCTCAATTTTGGCTGACACACTGGAAAGGAGGATTAATAAAAATATGAAAGCTACATTTTTCGTCATCACTTAACTCAGTCACAGGTCAGAAGAAATGCCAAGCATACACAACTGCAATACAGGTCATTAAGTTCCAATAATTGGAGACATCTTACATCTTTTTTAAACTTATTATATGCCTATTAATGAAATGACTACATATTAACTCATTAATTTTAATAATATACTTCCAATTCTCATAATGAAATCTGAAAAAATATTTTTGTTGTTTTGGCTGTTTCATTTTAAAATTTAATTACTCTAAAAAATTCATATAGGGTTGAAATTCGAAGTGCAGTTGATTTTGGATGCTTTTGAATCCTCCTTGATGATGACTGAAAGCATATAAAAATCCCTTTTTCAGTTCTTGTTCTGAACTCTTTATTAAAATTTTAAAGTTTTTTTCATGAGGTAAAGAATTTGATTTCAATTCTTTCGTGATAATATCATATAAATAAGTGTGACAAAAAAATATGACATTCAAAATTACTAACTTCAATTTAGTCCCTTCCTGGGATCTAAACTGCATCACTTAAAACACTAACCACATTGTCATCTGTGTTGCCATATGATCTTGTCCAGTCTGTGTTCAAAATTTAAAAGGATTATATAGCCCTTTGTTGAAATATCTTGCCCTGCTACAGTTTGCTTTATCTTCTATTGTCTAGAAATGAGATAAGAGTACACAAATTTGTTTGGTGCTTGTCATACCGATATTGATGTGAAAACTTAATATGTCCTAGCAAATTATTCAAAATGTCCAGCTAACTGTGGTTTCCATACATCTATTATGCATCCTATCTGTGTGAAAGTAACATCTTCAGCCATCTTGACCATGATTGAGAAGTAATTGGTGTCATCATTTATATATATAACTAGTTGAATTAATAAAGTTCGTATTTTGGTGAAGAATACATGGAAAAATGTTAATTTCAAAAGAATTTCAGTTGGATGAAGAACAAAGCAATTCTCAAGGAAGAGCAAAACTTCCATCATCCTGTCTTCCTTCCTTGCAGTGAGCCCAAGCTACTGATATTAAGTGCTTGTAAAAACCATCAGAAAATTTTAACCCTAGTGATACATATCTTTTCATGAACCTACTAATATATGGTAAACATAATAATTCTGAAAAATGCTGTCCTCTAAGAATACAAAAATAAAGCTTTTCTTTAGAACAAAGCTTATCCTTAAGCCTTTCCTCTTGCATTAACATAGCTAAGTCATTCTTTAATTCTTACAGAAGTTGTTTATCAGCTGTAACTAGCGCCGAAAAAACAGTGTTCAAGTGCCCCCACAAACAGTGTTCAAGTGCCCCCACGCAGTAAAAATGCTATATGCTTCCTTACAAACATCCAATTGAAACCAACTCAAAGACTGTGGCAGCTGTCTCCACAGACAGTGGCAGCTGTCTCCATTTATGGAAACCTTGAGAATGTTACATCATAGTTAAAATATATTATATCCCTATTTTGTATCATGTTTGCAGAGCCTCACATTGTTAGTGAAGTGAATCCATATATATTCTCTCTCTCTCTCTCTCTATATATATACATATAAACAAGAATTGGGAAATTTCAAATTAGGATAATACATTATTAAAATCATGCAGTATGGTGTGAAATTAATCAAGAGAAAATAATTAAATCAATCTTTTATGATTAATTGTGATTTAATTATATTCTCTTGATTATTTTATCTAATATTTTATTTTCTATATTTATAGTCTATTTTATTTATTATTGAATTAATTTTAAAACATCTTATACAACACCAGTACCTATTTAAATGTTCTTCGATTTTATCTCTATATTTTTATATTTATTGGATTTCATGTTCAATTTTGTTTAATTTTTTTTTCAATTGTATCTTCCAAAGATAGTTAGAATTCTAACTTAAATTTTGGTTTTGAGATTTACTTGTAAGTAGATTAGTTCCTAATTTACTTTTTAATTTCTCTTAAATTATGCCTTTCTGATAGGCAGTTTACCATTCTTGATTGATGTATATTCTATTATTTTTATCTCTTTCTCTCTCTCTCTCTCTATATATATATATATAGTGCCATTGTGTTGGCATGGTGGTAGAGGAGACAGCTGCCACAGTCTTTGAGTTGGTTTCAATTGGATGTTTGTAAAAGCACATAGCATTTTTACTATGTGGGGGCACTTGAAATACTATCAAGCCCTAAGTTCTGTTAAGAGGTCAATGGAAAGAGACTGGGAGACCCTCAGATCTGTACGCTCAGGGAATTCAATGACTTGCTAAGGTGGGATGGAGTTTGGCAGATTCATGCTATCATTGTCATGTCTAAAATTGAAGCTTATGAATAACAAGCACAACTTTTGCCTGTGATATACAGATATATATGAACATATACTATGTCCATAAAAGTCCTTGCCGGACCTTTAATTTCACAATTGTTTGTCTTACACATATATCGGTTTCATAAATCAGTATACAAAATAAAATACAAAAATTGTGACTCTCATAAGACATAAAATGACCCAGATATTTGAGAATTTTTCTTGAAAACTCTGGGGTCATACACAAATTTGAAGATGACAATATTTAAATTTTTATGTAACTAAAACTAAAATATCAAATTATGAAAGCTTAACAAGTATGAGTACTGAAATGCCTGTATTGACCGTCATGATATATCAACAACTAGTTATTCAATAATACAGATTTTAAAAAAAAATTAATATTTATAGTACAAAATACAAATTGCAAGATTTCATTGTAAAATACTTCACTAAGGAAAAGAATCAATTCGCATATTTCTTACAATAACACAAAAATTGAAGAAATGTTATTTTTTAATAATCAAAAAGTTGCATTTCAGAAATTAAAGGAAATAACTATGTTAGCTACTTTAAAATCAGATGTTTAAAAAAAGGCTTTTATGATACTCTACATTTGGTGGTAGTATAAAATAACAAGAAGCTTTCAGATTTTACACTGTGCCCAAATGGACTTTTTTAAATGTTTTCTGTGTTACCTTTATTTATTAAATATCATGTTCTTTGCACTTAAACCATAAAATTCAATTCAACAGCAATACTGCAAAATAATTTTTAAATGGGTGTATCTTTAGAATTTCTGATACACAGTCTTGCGCAAGATAAAAATGTTTTTTTCGTACACCGTTGCCGTTGCTCACTTTGAATTGTTGAGTTTATTCATCAAGAATTTGTTAAAGTGTTACAAAATATGAAATCGATAATAATTTTTCCAATAATATTTCTAATACAGAGCTGTAATAATTGGTGGCAAAGTGTTTGAAAAGTGAATTGACGCAAAATGCCAAAACGAAATTAATAGCCCTTCTGGGCTAATGCCCTTTAGGCTAATAATTCATAAAATTGAAAAATACATTTTATGCCAATATTAAAAATAGACATCCTTAAAATTCAAAAGAATATAAAAAATTTAAAAGCCAAAATAAAGATTCCATTAATTCAATGATTTTATGCAATATTTGTTTGGTATGTCTACCCTCAGCTGCTACACATAATTGTGTCTGTAAAATAAAGGTCTTTGATCTCTCCATAGCATAGGTGGTATTGTGCATGCACTCACATCTAATGCACAATTTTGCATGTCTGTACTACTTACTGATTCCGTATCATAAACCTTTTTTTTTTAATTGCACAAAAAAAATCTAGAGGATTTAAGTCTAGTGATCATAATGGCTATTCCACTGGACCCTCAAGTCTAATAATATTAGTTCCAAATGGACTTCTAAAAAAAAATGCACTGCATACTTATGTGCTGTAGCACAGTGGTCTTGGATTGCATGCGGGCCAAATGCACAATCTATAAAGTAAAGTGACAGGCCAAAGCCATCCTTCCCGAAAGGAAACTTTTTTTTATAACAAAACAAAATTGTAAAATTTAATTCTGAAGTTGGTGCATGCAAAAAACTTCTGATAGTTACACTTAATTCAAATGCATTAACAGTTAAATATTTGGTTTTAACGAAAGTTTCCCCACAGCCACAAATCCCGTCTACACCAGTGGTTCTTAACCGGGGGTGCGAGAATGTATTTTTGGGGGTGCGGGAGAAGCCCCTAACCATAAAAATTATTAAATATCATTTATTAAATTTCTTATAATAAAATATTTGAAATCTGCAATAGTGTCCCCAATATTGAAGCTCATAAAAATTGGTAGCACCTAGCTCACTTATCGGCAAAAGACACAGGAAAGAGCCGGTGCCAATGGGCGTATACACTACGCTACGAAAAGGCATGAAACGCTACAAACGAACGCGAATAGGCAGCTAGGTGACAGAGAAAAGAAAAAAACTTTGTGGGGCATGAATTGAAATGAGAAAGAGTATACAGTCTAACGACTTTTACTCTGAGTTTAGTGACCCTACGGGGTACGTCGTAGTGCAGAATCAGGTCCACTTTAATTGTTAAAGTGAAAAATTTCTTGAGTCTTAGCTGCTCATTCAATCTTCCTCAGCGAAGACCAATGTGGCGCCATCTACTGAACTTGGCTGGAACTATTGTGGTCGAGTCTGGAAAGCAATTTTGAAGTGACTGAGCAATTGAAGTAAGGCATAATCTATGAAGGTAAAAGCAAAGTACATGAGTTAAAGCAATAATAATATGAAGATAAGTCCAAAAATAATTTGGAAGTTCTTCAAAAATTTGAAATAAAGATGTAAGAAACTGTAAGAATCCAGCCAATCATAAAGCGTGGAGAAGTTACGTGCCTCGTATTCAAAGTTCGTTGTAAAATCTACTATTCTCTTAGATAATCTGAACTTGTGAAGAGAAATAAAGTAAACTTAATTTTCTTCAGCGAATTTCAACATAATTTCTGCTGTTCTAAATGTTAATAACATTTTTTGCGTGGTACTGCGAGAGTTACGAATGTTATCCCAGCTTGCGCATGCGCCGAGTTCAATATGTGCTACTCCAATGAAATCTACGGATTCACAGATTTGTATCTGCATGTACTGCGCCTGTGTTAGGTTGAGTCAAGTATTCAACTATTGTGTCTGCGACATGTGTATTCTGACTTGTCCAGAAACCTCTTGAGACTAATACATTCTTAATTGTCCGTTCAAGCCGAATAGGATTCAGTGATATTACAAACGTAAGAACATTATATATATTATATTACATTATTTATAAATAATTAAATCGATTATAGTGAACCCCACTATGTCAAAAAAAACGACAATGGAACGATAAGTATGCCGGTTATGGATTTACGTGCACAACCGAAAAAGATGGCACGCAACGACCACAATGCATCTTGTGTTCCAAGATATTTTCAAACAGCAATCTCAAACCATCAAAGTTATTAGAGCATTTCAACAATCTGCATGGTGGCGTAAAAGCACATAGCATGAACAGCTTTGTAGTCAAAGAAGGCTCGGTTTGATACCAGTGCAACTATCCTAAAATTGTGCGGACCAGCAATTCGAAAACCTTTATTAGAAGCGTCATATCAAGTGGCATATTTATGTGCAAAAAAAAAAAAAAAAAAAAAAAAACACGATCGCTGAAGAGTTGATTAAAACCTTCTGCTTTAATTATTGCTAAAACAGTATTAAGAAGCACATAAAAAATCCAACAGATGTTGATAATTGTAGCCAACTTTTAGTATTTGTCAGGTATGTGAAGGAAAAAGAGGTGATACAAGAGGAATTGATGTTTTCAATTGCATCAAAGATTTTTTTACTAAATACCAATTACCAATGAATGTGATTGGCTCAATATGCACTGATGGAGCCCCAGCAATGTTAGGCAAAAATTCAGGATTTTTTTCACACATGAAAAGAGAATTACCGGAAGTTATAATAACACATTGCATGTTGCATCGTCATGCACTTGCTTCGAAAGCATTGCTAGAAAGTTTAAAACAACATCTAACTACAGCAGTAAATGTAGTAAAATACATCCGAGGGCGAGCGTTTAATCATCGCATTTTGCGAAGAAATCGGTGCTGATCATATCGTGCTCCTATATCACACTGAAATACGATGGTTATCTAAGGGTCGCATGCTTAACAGAGTTTTTGAATTGCGTGAGGAAATTATTCAATTACTGACTAGTCAAAACTGTTATTTAGTAGAAGATTTTGAAAGTAATGATGCAATGCTCAGGCTGGCCTACTTAGCAGACATATTTAGCCATTTAAATGAATTGAATCTATCAATGCAAGGATTTGGTATAAATATAATAATATCCAGTGAAAAATTATTTTCATTTATCGCAAAATTAGAAATTTGGATATGTCAAGTAGAAAAGGGGAATTCTACAAACTTTCCCTTGCTTGATTCTGTTATTGTGGAAAATGAAAAGAATACAATTATACCTGACATTGTAATACATTTGACGCGATTGAGCGAATCATTCAATGGATATTTTTCTACCGGAAATATTACCAAAACTCAGAGATGGATACTGGATCCATTTCTATTTGACTTAAATTTGATGGATGATAGTGATCTGAAAAAAGATCAACTTATTGAAATGCGAGCAAGTGGACATCTTCAAATGGAATTTGAACAATTAAAATTGCAAAAATTCTGGTGTTCACGGTTACAACGTTATCCAGAGTTGGCGAACGGAGCACTGCAGTTACTTTTATCCTTTGCTACCACCTACTTGTGCGAAATGGAATTTTCATTGCTTTTGCATTAAAATCTAAAGCGAGAAATCGCTTTAAATGCAAGTGATGACTTACGCGTATGTCTTTCAAAAAAGGAACCTCGCTTTGCCAGTATAATAATGAACAAACAACAACAGACTAGTCATTAATAAAAATAATATTGTTTTGTATTTATATAAAATGTACAATGTTTTTCAATAAACAATAAGTATTTTTCTAGACAAAAAAATTAAAACTCATTTTTTAATGGGGTGCGGAGATATATTTTCAGATTCAAAGGGGTGCGACTTCCTAGAAAGGTTAAGAAACACCGGTCTACACCAACAATTCACGTTGGCATGTTTAATCATATTTTGTCAAACAATTTTTGGCATTTGAAATACAGAGACTTGCTTTAGAACAAACACTGTGTTATGAAATTTGTAAAAAAAAATATTATTATCATTAACTACAAGGTGTCTGAAATGGAACTGTCACGCTACCAAATTAGAATCATCATTTACTTCCAGTTTGGTTGCGAAAAGTCAGCTACAGAATGTCACCAAATCATGTGTACAGCTTTAAGTACTGATGTTGTACCATATCTGTGTTAATCTGTTCAAATACCAATGCAAGGACAAAATCTGGACCAGATTGTCGCTTGTGATAAAAACTGGATTTACTTCAACGACACAAGCCGAAAACGTAGTGGTCTGCGCCTGGTGAGCCCGTCGTCAACAGAGCTATTTGACTGACAAAAAGATCATGCTTTGTATCTGGTGGGATTGTCATAGTATTGCCCATAAAGAGTATCTGGGAAAAGGTAAAACCCTCAACAGTAAGGTGTACAGCGAGATGCTAGTTCGTGTTGGCGCTGCTTCAAGGGAAAATGTTGAACTGAGTTCTGACACAAAAAGGTAATGTTCTATCAAGATAATGTTAAACCACATGTGCCCTTCATTCACCAGCTGGACTCTGTACAGCCTCAAATGGGGTCTTTTGAAACACCCACAATATAGCCCAGTATCGCTCCTTTGGACTTCTACTCTTTTTTCCACCTGCAGCTACATCTTGCTGGTGCTATCTTCCATTCTGCATAGGACGTCCGAAATGAGGTTAATCTGTTTTTGGACTTGTGGCCACCAAATCTCTGAGCTGAAGACTTTAATAAAGTACCTAAACATTGGCAGAAAATCATATATTTATGTGGTAATTACTACCCACACTAAAGGTACTGCTTTCATTTTTTTTCCCTAACTTTAACCCCTTAAAGAACGTTTTTTTAGCTGCAAACTTTCGTTACAAACAGATATTAAATTTCCATCTTGACATTTATTTCAAACAATTTCAATGCATTGAATGCATCACTAAATAACTTACTTTTATTTTAAACTAAACAAATTATGAAAATTTTCCAAGGAACACAACTTGAGAAAAAGCAATAACATCCTATTCTTTTTCTTTTCTTGATTAATGAAAGATTTGATGTACACAGGAAAAATATGTATAGTTGTAAGTAAATAATTATAAACTTTTTTATTTCTTACTGTAACTTTTAACTATAACATCTCATGGCGTTTCCATTTTGCTAAAGCTTTGTAACCTTAGAGAAAAATTACAAGAAACTATCTTTATCATGAATTGCAGATGCTAATCGGTCAATTGTTCTTTTTTAGACTTGATAATTTTTCAGTTGTGAAAAATCATAATATCTACAAACAAATGTACTTCCCAAACAAAGCCATTATTCTTACTGTAAAAATTTATGACTGAAGATCTTTATCTTTTGAAAAGTACAAAGAAAAGTTAATCTAATCTGTATCTTCAAATATTTAAACCTGATTTATATCACAGTGTAAATTAATAACTACATTTTTAGATTTTCTGGGGCATTTTCAGTCTTTACTGAAAATAATGTAAAACTGGGCTCGAAATTATTAAAATTATAAAACTTTCTTCATAATTTCATATCTTAAACATTTTTAAAATCTTAATTTAATATTTCTTTAATCTTTTAACAATTTTTAATTATTTCCAATTGAGTCCAAGCAAAGTGGAATCGGTTACGATCTCAGCTATGTAACTCGATGTTATTTGCATCAATTAAAGATAAAAAATATTTCTAATTCAATGTATTTTTGTATGACTATTAGATTATGTTCCAATGCAATAAACCTGATTGTGAATATTATTATTGTTTTAAAACTTATGAATTAACTTACATGAAAATAATTTCAGCATAGCAAATGTAATAAAATTATAAATTCAAGAAAGTTACATATTAATAAATCACAAAGAAATAGCACTGAAATGACCTTAAAAAGGAAATAAAAACGATCTTAATTTATCTTAATTTATTTTTCAGTCATCAGAAGGGCAATAAATTTCTATTTTCTATCGCAGTAAAATCCATAAATATCTCTAATCTAATTCTCTAATAATGTTAATTTCATATTTTTTACAGAATCAAATTTTTAAATTTAAAAATGTTTATTTATGAATAATTGTGTCATTTAAAACACTTTTATAACTGGAAGTGTATGTCTACGACAAACGTTTGTGAAAATAAAGCCTCGGTAAAGACTTTTGTGGCTACAGATTGTACGCATATATATATGCAATAGATTGGAGTTATTACTATTATATATATACACACACACACACACACACACACACACATGCAAAATAGCTTGGAGTTGGTATTGCATGAATAGAAAGATGACACTTGCAGATAGACACAGCCGTAGATTCCACATAATTTTATTATTGGATAACACAATTCTTCAGCTGCATAATCTATTCATATGTTATTATAGTTATAATATACCATCCACAATTTCGTAAGCTTAGCACATCGTAAGACTATTCTCTGTTATCATGCTTTTATCTTACGATGTGCAGCAGTGGCAACTTGGCAGGTGTGAAGCATGCAACAAAGAATATGATACATTCAAAAGAAGCCTAGGAGACAAAGTTTTGGTTTCAATCAAAATCTTATTCAGTGATTGAATAAGAGGGGTCTGCATTGCAGCATTATGTATTTTTGCATTGCAATTAATTTTGAAATGATGCAGTGCAGAAAAAATTATAAGCAATTACTATTTTTAGAACAGAAAATGGAAAATAACCAAATTAGAATGAAGATTTAAGGGGGTACCGCTAATTCAGATTATAATTTTAATTTGCATATATATACACTCCTGCTCAAAAAAATAAGCAACAAAGGCAAAACACAGAATAAAACAAAAACTATTTAATGAATATATGCATGAAACTAATCCAACAGATTGGCATGGTACTATTAGACCACATAGCAAACATAACAAAAAAGTTACATTACAACCATCACATCATAAAAGACCAAATGGAACAGAAAAATGTGTAGTGGAAACATCACACTAATAAAGGATATGATACTTTCTAGGTGAACTACATGCTTGATAATGGTGAGGTAATAATGTCTTTGATCATTTGTTGTAGCAGTGGTGCCCATTCCTGTAGTAATACATGTCGGAGCTTGTGAAGGGTTCCTGATGACGCACTGCAATCTGCTATCCATTGTCTCACAACATGCTCTGCAGGATTCAGACCTGGTGATCTAGCACATCATGGCAGATGTGGAATAATTTCACTCTCCAGATAACACACACCACTCAAGCTTTAAGGAAGTGCGCATTATCATTTATAAATACCATGCTGGTACCCACTCCAGTCATAAAAAGGATGCACAAGAGGATGGAACCATAGGAATCACATAGAGGTCAGTGCAGCCATTTCATTGCCATCACAGCCCATCGAAGTAAGCCTCCTCCTCTGTAATTGTCTCTTTTGTTGATTCTGGTGTTTGATAGCATGTCCCTGGCTCTCATCATATCACTGACCTTTGGGAATTATTCTGGATGTTAAATCCAGACTCAACAGGAAAGAGTACATGGCCCCACTGCTTTGGTGTCCAAATGCGATGTGCACGGGCCCAATTCAACCGCGCTCTGACATGCAATTGGAACAAAAGAACAGGTCTTTGGGCATACAGTCTACCTTCATGCCATTGACATGGCACAGTTTGGTGGGTTATGGGTTTTCTGCAGCAGCAGAGAGATGCGATGCCAACTGCTATGCTGCTAGTGATTTACGGCACCTTGCACATAGCAACAGGAAGTGATCATCTGCCAATGTAGTAATCCTCTATCATACAGACCCATGTCATCTCCTATAGTGGTTTTGATCCCTTTGGTTATTGCCTATTGACCATCAACAGCCTATTGATGACATTAAGATGCACATTCAGCTCTCTCAGAACAGCAGATTTTCTTGGACCAGCCTGTAACATACTGACAGCCCTCCAATGCATTTCATTTTGCAGATGGTGTATTCCACTGCTGATTTCCATTTTGGATATCTTGGATTACATGGAACTATTGCTGCTTGCGAACTGATGCATAGTTCCATCAAGCCCCTTTTTAAGGTATTGTAGTATGACACTGGTATTGCATTTATGTTAATTTTGGTTGCCTATTTGCATCTGGCAATGCAACCTGAACCTCACATGTAAACTGTATGTATATTTTAATTCCCCTTTTCTTTTAGTGTTGCTTATTTTTGGAGCATGAGTGTATATTTAAAAATGATTAAATTACATAAACTATGATAACTTACTTTATGAACTTTGGGTTTAAGTGCAACAACCATAGCACCTAATACTTTTCCAGCTTCATAAAATATGTGACAACAAAGAGGATCTTTTTCTGTTCTTGCAGCTATCAAAAGATTTCATTTATATTGGCTTTAGAAAAAGTAATTTATATATTACATATGATGCTATTTTCACTACCAAAGTAGAAATAGTACTACTCTGTTCATTTTACAATAAATATTTGCTTAAAATATTTAAATGAGTTATATTTTAAGATTGTAAAACTGAATCAAAGTAACATACTGAATACAGTAAACACTAGCCGAAAATCTAGGTTACTTAATATGACATGTATGACAAAATCGCATTCTGCAATATTGACACTCTATGGGGAAAATTACTTCGGTATAATTTAGGTTATATATATATATATATAATTTAACCTTTTTATAGTTATCAATGAGCTCAACTTGCATTCCAGTTAAGCACTGCTGTGGGCACGAACGAACACGGCTCGGAACAAATTTACGGCTGACAGATATCACGCATATATTGGAAGAAAGAATTGCTTAATCTCACAACCAACAAAGGATTAAAAAAACTTAAACGTTGTTGTGATTAAGAGGAAATAATTAAATATTAATTGGAAGGATTTTTATTACTGCTTGATAAAGTGCATCGTACTCAAAGCTTTGAAAGGCAGAAAAATTTTGCTGCTTTTCATCAATTTCTTATAATTACTAAACTCACTTCTATCAAAATCAATCAATTCTTCAATCAGTTGTTCCTAATGTGAAAATTTGGAGATGAGGAACAGGAAAGAAGTTTAAAATCTGGAATTTCAAATTATGTATTGTTGGCACAAAAAGCTCAAAAAACACAATTTTTCATATATATAAAGGTAATATTTCATAATTTCTGATAATTTTCTTTTGGATGTTTAGCAAACAAATGGTAAATGTATTTATCACTTTTAATTTTGTTATTCAAAACAGTACACGTTTAAGTTAGTTTTTTGGGAAAATGCTGACATAATACATTTTAATAGGAGTGTCGTTCTGATCAAGCAGTCTCTTATCAGCCCCACACACCTTTTTAGATGATTTGGTCATAAGTTTGACACATTGTTCTATGACCTATGTGTGACAAGGGAAGCTACGGAAATCTGGTCACAGCGATATGCCAATCTTTAATAGAATTTTGAAGTCCTCATTTGTAACGTTTATTAATAATGAAAAGGAGATATATTCCAACAAATCATGTTGAAATAGTCAATTGCTTCGAAGTTGAATTTTGGTGTAGAGAAGTTTCAAATAGTCTTTCCCTTCGAAAGTGATCAAGTTTTCAACAAACAGTGGAGCCCTAGTTCTCTAATCTATCTTCTTTCATCCACAATCATTGCAAAAATTGAATTTTCGGGATGAATAAAGAAAGCATTCCACTGAATTACTGGGAGCTGATGCAGTTATTTTTTTGAGTTAGATAATGTGACATTTTAATGGCTTCAAAAACTATTTCTGGACCATGTGTTAAAATTTTTGCTGGTTTTGATTTTAAACCTAAGAAGCATTTAATGACTCAAAATAAAATGCATCAACTGCCTAATTTCATCAGTAGGTTTTTCAAAGCTCAAATAAAGTCTAAGAACTCGATTTACTGTCATCCTGATTTTTATGAAGCTGGATGATCCTATGTGAAATCAGACCAGGATCATGAGTTGCTAAATCTTCTAAAATTGTACCTGACTTTATGACAGCAAAAATTTCAAGTAAGTGTAATTGATCCTTGCTCAGCATTTTTCTATCAACTTGAGAAATGAAAAATTCAGTTTGTTCAAAGTGAACCAAAGGAAGTTTTTCACAACCAGTAGTTTTTTTCCTGATCTGTTTGTTCACTGAAGGATTTAGGCCTTGTGGTAACACGACCCAAGTGATGAAAATAGTGACAGAACTACAGTTCATCGAAATGTACAGACATACAGCCCATTGCAATGGTCTCGCAATATGCAATTTGATCTGATGAATAACACCATTTTTTAAACCAGTATTAATTACAGCTCCATTTCTTCCTATCACATCAAGTTTTTCAAGGGAAATCTGACATATAGTCAAATAGGAAATCATGGTAGAAGCTACATATTTAGCAAGTCTTGTAGAGAAAGAAACATGGTGGATATATTCTGAGCTTGGTTCTTTCATGGCAGAATAATGGTCCTTTATTTCAGTTATTTGAAACAGCTGTGAATTAATTTTTTAATTACCATTGGCTCGCTTCCATCAAAAGTACAGACCACACACTGTTTCCTTAATAAATCAATTCTACCAATCATTTCGGTTGTCATGAGCTTTTCCTCCTCTTATTTTGTTTTTGTCAACAATGTAAGAATTATCCGAATCAATTATCACATACATAGTTGCATAATATTTACAATTACACAATATAGATACATAATAGCTGATAATTATAGTCACCATTTTAAAAAGTTTGTAGCAAATATCACAAAATATTGCTATTTTTATAGAAACTTGTGTTTTTTGAGCTTTTGTGCAATAAAGAATTTGAAATTACATGTTTTAAATTTTTTTTGTGTGTGTTCCACATGCCTCACAACTTGCATTAGGACCTACAGCATTTTGATAGTTAAGGAACTGTAAAAAATTGACAAAGAAACATAAAAATTTCACCAGTTTTCAAAACTCTGAGAGCGATAAATGAACGGAAGATATATTATTATTATTATTATTATTTTTTGGTCTCAGCTAGGCGACAAGCAACTTTTCTGGGATATAGCGATATGAAAATAAATGTATTTTTTTTTGCCTTCATTCTATCTTCCTCCCCCCCCTTCAGCAGCAACCCATATCTTTGTCTCTAAAATTATAAGCACTGTATTAGCAATAAACACATACTTGAAATGAATTCTTGAGGTGCATA
This sequence comes from Stegodyphus mimosarum, assembly GCA_000611955.2. Classification (NCBI taxonomy): domain Eukaryota; kingdom Metazoa; phylum Arthropoda; class Arachnida; order Araneae; family Eresidae; genus Stegodyphus; species Stegodyphus mimosarum. Next base: position 446,294 of record KK115147.1, read on the forward strand.
AAATTGCTTTGTGGACTATGACTTGGAGAGCACTGTGCTACAGGATAGAGCTCAAAAGCATTTTTTTTTCCCATCAACATGAACGAAATATCCTTTTTTTCCCCACGAAGAATGCCTCCAAATACCTTTACTGGTGAACAAATATTAATCATTTCCAAAAACTGCGGCAATACTAACTCCCAAAAGAAGGCCTTAATTATATTAATAAACTATGCCACTTTGGATTCAGGTGCTTTCAGTTTTATTACTTAGCTCATGTACATCTGCAGCACATTTCTTTCTATCACTGATGTCAAAATTATGGAATGAATTTTAGTTCAACCTCAGATCCAAAAGCTGATGCAAGTTAAGAAGTTTGAAGTTATACTAAAAATTGTGAAAAAGAAACAAGAACAAGTATATAAAAGTAATTAAAGTTTTTTAGAAAGACCTAAATTACAAAATTATTATAGAACATATACTTGAATAGTTCAGGTTACTTGGCTTAACATGAATATTCAGATGTATTTTTCACATTCACACATTGAATACATTTCCAGTAAATCTTTAGGCAACCTTCCAAGAAACATGTTCCACCAGGATATGAAATAGTTGGGAAAAAGGAATACAAATAAATAGAATAAAAACAACAAACTAGCGTTAGACACCAAAGAGAGATATTAATCATAAGAGAAGTATAAATTAGATGTAAATTGACAAACAGCTTTCTGACATTAAATAATGTTATTGAATTTCCAATTAAGTTCAAGATGTGCAAATTATGATACTTTGTGCATTTCTGCTATTAATATAATGTTTTATGCCCAATACTGTACTTTTCTTTATCCTGATTATGTAATGTTCTTTGATTTACTTGTCAATATAAAGAAACATACTTGTAATAATAACAGGTTTGATAACTTGCATAAAATTATAACCTGAAATGCAAATTTAAATATTTTTTTAAATTAACAAAAAAATTTAAAACCATGGACAATTTCTCTTCAAGTGTAAACCAGTGTAATTAACTAGGCAGGCAGACACAAACATATCATCACATTTTTGGAAAAGCACATGAAAATGCAGACACAGTTTATTTAATACCAGCGGGCGAACCCGCCAGCTGAGCAGGCTGCACCCGCGTTATTCATGTATGCATCCACAAGATACTGCATACACGTTACACATGCGGAAAATCACAAAAACATACGTCTGATCGCCAGGATTTGAAAGTTGGACCGAACTACCAGTGTTCAGTGATTTTCTAGCGGGCTGCACCCGCTTTATTCCCGTATGCATCGACAAGATACTCCATAGAGGTTACACATGCGGAAAATCACATTAACACTCATGTGTTCGGCAGGATTCGAAAGTTGGATCGAACTACCAGTGTTCAGCGATTTTACCACTCAGCCCTTGTACGAAGTGTAATCGCCAAAATTTCCGGGTATAATATTCCAACAGTAGATTCGCTATTAAAATTCCTTTTAGTAAACTTCAACTAATATCTATAAACTTTATATCCAACATCTCTTTTGTAATTTTGTTTCATAACACTAAACTGTGGCCGAATTTTCATACCTATGGCAACCGGCACAGAAAGCGTCATTTTTATCTGCTTGGATGAAGTAGTGTATTCAGCTATGGCAAAGCACTCTAGGGCAATCTGCCTAAGGGAAGGGATGCCTTCGTGGAGGACTTTTTAAGGTGAACTGGGTCGTAATACACGTTACCTATGGGGAAAATCACAAAAACACCCATGCAGCCATCCCAATCGCCGGGATTCAAAAGTTGGACCAAACTACCAGTGTTCAGCGACTTTGCCACTCAGCGGCTAATGGGCCATTGTAGAAAATGTAATCGTGAAAATTTTTGGGTTTATTATTCCAACAGTAGATTTATTATTAATATTCCTTTATTTATATTCCTTTTGGCAAACTTCAATAGAATCATACATAAAATTGCATCAATATATATATTAATGTGTGTGCACAAATGCAAGCAATGAGTGAAAAATGTATTTGCATCTGAGGAGAAAAAATTATAACTGAACTAAAAAATCTGATGTGTACACTGCATCACTTCCTTGTACAGAATATTAAATTATATGCAATTTTCCTGCATTTCATTTAAACATATTGAATTAACAGTTTAACAAATTTTGAATTAAATCTACTTTGTCGATAGTGCATAAACCACAATAGAATAAATGCACTCTTTAAAATTCACTATATTTATTTACCATAGCCACACTTCAGTGCTAGGTTCACTTAATAGCGTTACATCTCATTCATTTTATAACTTACAGTGAGCAAAAATTATAGCATCTGAAGAATTACCACAAGTTCTATTCAAATACTATAATAAATCTAAAACAATGTATTAAAAAAACTAAACAAATAAAAAAGAGACAGTTTTTCACAGCCAACTCGGCGCCGCTTACCTAACGTGCATGCGCTACTAATTAAGTCAGTTCTCATTTCGTGGTAAGGAAAAGATACATAAAAATTCAAAATATTTTCATTAAAAACTGAAAGATATAGAAAAACATAAAACACCAAGTACAGTTAAAAGAATTAAAAAAAAAAAAAACAGTTTTTGCAATTAAAACTCCAATTTGTATGCAAAATCCAGCTAATAATTTAAATAATAATTCCAGAATTAATCAAGCGTAATTTAATTCGCAATAACAAAAGAAGACGTTACTTTGTTGTTGCGAAGCTTAGTTTTTAGAGGTTGGCAACAAAATCACTATTCTGCTAAGCTTCAAATGTAAACAAATATGTCCACTATCATAACCAACAATTAGGCTTAGCTGCATTTAAAAAACTTTTAAATTGTTGATAATTCCACAATTATTGCATGCAGGTTAACTTATGACATACAAATCTTAATCGAAAGATAAGAACAAGATAATTCAATCATTCTTAAAGCAAAAAAATGCACAGTTTACAAACTTATAAGAATAAAGAAACTGAGCTCACTGAGCCAAGTCTGAAAACAATGAATATAAAAAGAAAATGAAATTATAAACTATATTTTACTCAGACTTTGAAATAATATTTTGATAACAAAAACTTACTAACTAAGAAATGACTGGTAAAAAAAAATCAAATAACAAAGAATTTTCTAAGCTAAAACGAAAAAGGTTTAATACATATTGGAATGGTGCCAAATAATCCCTAAGGCTTTCGAAACAGAAAGCTTATAATCCCTAAAGTGGCTATTGAGTCTCATTCAAATAAGCGTTTTCAGAGTTTTTAATTAATATCTCAGCCGATTAAAGTCATACGAAGATGGGAGCGGTATCAATGGATTCAGATGAATTTTTGGAATCCGGGGATATGCATCTTGAAATTCAACTAAGCGCAGTTCCATAGATATTTTCAAAAAAAATAAATTGGCATGTAGCCTAATCCCTTTAATAGGGGAAAATTCAAGAGAAAAAGTCAAAAATGAGGGGAAAACCCAGCAAAAAAAAGGGGAAAATTAGCATTTTTAATTAATAATATCTCGGCTAATTAAAGTCGTACGAAGATGGGAATGGTAAAAATGGCTTGCCACGGACATATGGAATCCAATGCGGTTCGCGATGAGATAGTGCCACAAACAAACAGACAGAAGTGCACAGATTTTAATATAATAGACAAAATTCCAGTTTCATAGTTTAGAAACAATTTTTTAAGCTTATTCTATCAAAATCTGCATTTAAACTTTAAATCTTTTCACTTAAAGAATATAAACTGTAAACATGTTCTTACAAGTAATGAATTATCAAATAAATATAAGGAACTAATAAATTCAATGTAGAACATTTTTAGACTACAATGAATCATCTTAGATAATTACTGCTAAATAAATTCAAGTAAGTACATAAAATTTCTAGAACAGGTTTTACATTACATAAAATTGCCATAAAAGACTAGGTAGCATGCGTACATATGCATAATTTAGAGTAAGAAAATGCACAATAGTTCTAGGACCTATTTTAAAAATGAGAAAATTCCTTAATTTACCTTCAGCCAGTTTTGCACAAAGACCTGCAAAGCTGGTTTTATTGAAGTTGGCATAACAGTGCTCCAGTATTCCAAACTTGTCATTAACCTACATAGGAGGATATAAAATATTACATAAAAATCAATATGAAGAATAAAACTATTACATGAAAAGATATGTTCTCAAAATTAGTTTTGAGACCAATGTTGTTTTTGTGTTTAAAATTTTTATAACAACACAAAGGCAGAAGGTGTAACATATTTGTATGCAATGCTTCATTTTCAATATAAAAAATAATCTCAAATGCATACTGATAAAAGTATTAAAACATATTTCACCTGAAGACAATTATAAATTTTTAAACTTAATCTTGAGTGCAAGGTATAAGTTTATAGCAAAAACACGGGGGGTCATTATATTACTTAGGGGAAAAGGTCGCAAAAATTTTTATCCAGCCAACTTATCTAGAATTTAATTCTAGATAGGCAATTTCAAATACAAATATCAATGCTCAATAATTTTATCTAGTCGAAAGCTGCTGATAAGCCATTTCTTATCATAAAATAATTACGGGCTATAAATTAAAACTACCGTCACTTTCAAATTTGAAGTTTAGTCAAATATTAACAATTTCTGAAATTTACTCAAATATGTACATATGTAAATTTATGGGAACAAAGAATGTAAATTATAACATTTTAAGAAGTCTATTTTTAATTTCTCTTTCAGTTAACAAATATAATCCTAAACTGTTTCCTGAATAATAAAACTGCTTAAATGACAAACTAAGCAAATTTAAATATTCAAGTGCTGATTCAAAAGTTTTGAGAAAGCCTGTAGAGACATTAGGTTTTTTTGGAAGCAGGAACGATGAAAAATATGCACTGCCTTCGCCGGGGATCGAACCGCGGACCTCTGAAATACCGGCTCAGCGTGCTGACCATTACACCACGAAGGCACGCTAAGAATGTGGGAGATATACCTTATATACTCCCCCTTTTTTTTAAAGGGCGACTAGGGTTTTAGGGGACCTAGTCCCCAAATCCTGGGTGTGGAGAGTCATCATCCACAACCCTTTTATTCGGGCGCCACTGTAGAGACATTAGGAATTTTAGAAGCCAGAGAGATGAAAAATATGCAACGCCTTCACCGGGAATCGAACCACGGATCTCTGAAATACCGGCTCAGTGTGCTGACCATTACACCACGAAGGCACGCTAAGAATGTGGGAGATATACCTTATATACTCCCCTTTTTAAAGGGCGACTAGGGTTTTAGGGGACCTAGTCGCCAAATCCTGGGTGTGGAGAGTCATCATCCACAACCCTTTTAGTTCGGGCGCCAGTGTAGAGACATTAGGTATTTTTGGTTGCAGGAGACATGAAAAATATGCATTGCCTTCACCGGGAATCGAACCACGGACCTCTGAAATACCGGCTCAGCATGCTGACCATTACACCACGAAGGCACGCTAAGAATGTGGGAGATATACCTTATAAGCCTCTTTTTCTCAATGTTCGATGTGGCATATTCATACTGTGTTTTATGAAGTGTGCGCCTTGAAGTATGTGGACTTGCAATTCAATAACCATGGTTTTAAGTATTTTGTCACAGCAACTGGAATTTACTAGTAATTTTGGTGTAGCAAGTGGGAAAGATTTCTTGGTACTTGCCTTCTGATGTAGCCTTGGCACAATTAAGACTTAATAAAAAGTCAATTTGTTGCCAAATATTAATTTGTTGCCAACATCCATGAAAACGAAATAGACTCTGGTAAAAGATAAATAATTGGCATTTCATTCAATATTTGTACAAGTTATTTAATATATACATGTAAGATAGAATAAAATACAATGGCTCCTCTAAGAATTGATTGGCGACCTCAAAATTAACTATTCTAAATTTGGTGTTCTCCCCCCCCCCAAGTTCATCTGTTCTCCTAAATTTGAGATCTCTCCACATTACATGACACCCTAAAATTAACCAATAAGCTGTTTAGTTGCACTTATGCACCTATTTGGTATAAATACTCTTTTGCAAGCAACTACATCATTCCTTCCTTTTCCTAACTTCTGCCATGCAAACAACTCTACGCTGCTATACCCTCCTTTGTTCTTTATCTAAGATGATGTAACGTGTGTATAAAAATTATCGTAATTGCTTATGATAAAAAAGTATATTGTCTATAAAGAAATGATTTTGATGTGCCTAAAAATAAAGATGGAAATTCATGAAATTAGTTTTGTCAACATCTTCCAGCCATTTCCACTCAGCCATCACAACTGCAAGCTGCTAAAAGTACCAGTGTCATCTATGTACTTAAAATACTACATACATATAGAAGGAATTTAATATAAATTTGTATTTATTATAGCACTTAATACAATTTTGTCACCAATTTATTTAAAACAAAAGCATAATTCAACGGAACTTATATATGTTACTGGCAACGTATGAAATCTAGCATTCTATGGAATACCTATGCATTTTATAGAAAGACAAAAAATTGGCTGGCTATGTATGAAATAATTAACATTTCACACATTTCCTAAGCATCCTACAGGATGCATATGACAGACTAGCAAGTATGAATATATCTCCAATTTGGTTCAAATATCATGCTCCCTTTCTGCTGTTGCCTGTGTTTAAAGGAAAACAGCAACGCTCATGCATGCACAAAGTATTGTAAAAAAAATTCACACCTGCTGTAACTATGGTAGTAAAGATTACGAAATGGGTATTTTGTGCACTCTTTGTTTCAAACCGAAAATGCTACTGGAGGTAAAATTCTAAAATCAGCCTGGAAATACAAGTCAAAATTAAAAATAATTAAACCAAAATAGGGGGTTGCAAATTAAACAGCAAGTGCATAGAACAAAACTAAAACAAAAACAACAACAAAAAAAAAAAAAAGAAAAAGAGAGAGAGAGAGAGAAAATTTAGAAAAAAAAAATTCACCACTTCTATGGGAATTTCTGGGCCAGTTCTTATTTCTGATACTTTTTGACAAGAAATGAAGTGATTCATGCAATATATTAGCAGTTATACTGAGTGTGACAGAGGATGATTTCTACTGACTTAAAACTTCTAAAGGGATTTTAAAGCAACTATATGTGAGATCACAGTTCATTTTAAGACCTAAGAACTTGCTTATAATTGAAAATATTCCTGATCTGACCGTCAAATTTGTCTCTGGTCAATTGCAATATCTCAGGCCAGTGGAAGTGGCCAAGGATTCATTAAGCATATGTGTAAAACAGTGCCAAAATATGAAATGTCCTTGCATGAAAAAAGTAATGAAATATAATTCAAAATTTCATTCAGGCCTACCATGGTGCAACAAAGTAGTAAGTTATTTTTTTTTTTAAATGTAGTGTGTTTCCTTTAATAAGGCATACATTTTGTTTTGTACAACTTTCATTTTTCTTTGCATATTTTGGATAAAAGTTTTTAATGACAGTCTATCATTACTTTTCAAAATAACATTAGTATTTTTGAGGAATGCACAGCTTTTAAATAATAGCCTTCTCTGACCTTTTTTCATATTTTGTTTAAATGTGACCTGTCATTCTACAGAATGCCTACGTATTACATAAGTATATAATAATTCTCATATTTCATACTTTGCCTAAAAGCGCTAGGCAGTCTTTAAAATGCTAAGATATTCTACGGAATGCTGGTGTTTCATACATTGCCAGTAACATACACATTAATTATCATGTTTAATATAATTTTATATGCAATTTATTTAAGATAACACACATAAAACATGCCAGAACATTCTATTTACTATTAAACATGATGAAAAATTCTATTTATGGCTTTATTTAATACTTTTTTATTAGCAGTTTATTAAAAAATATACATAAAGATAGTGGAACTGGCAGCATAACTGGAACATCAGAAACTGGTGGTCACAGCTCAGCAGTTGCTGCTAATAATGCATCAAACATGACCTTTAGTTTCTATTTCCACTGATGGAAGACCGAAAATGATAAGCGCAAGCAGTATTTTACAGTGAAAAGCAACCATATTGATACAATGCAATTATGAAAAACCAGTTGAGCAGTTAAATCATTTGTTTCTTGTACATGTGCAGATCAGTAACCGTTTGTTTCTCGCCAGTGCAGAAAGTACTAAATCCACTTTCTCATCAAAGGTGCTGCAAAACACAAGTACCAATTTCTCTATAAGTATACGCAGAAGTGTGACTGAATGTTAATCTTAAACTTGAAATGAAAACAGCTGCATCAAAATGCATATAATATTATATTTAGGTCTACCAGGAAGTTCTGTCTAATAATGTTATTTCAAGTTTCAACATTCAAACAGGTGTTTCTTTGAGACATATATGACTTTCTCTTTATCATTGCATTTACTGACACACATGTACTCTTATAAATAAACCAAAACCAAAAAAAAAGTGTCTTATATCATTATTGAGTGATATGCAATCATCATGTAAATAGGGCTACTGATAAAATTTATTCATGATACTCTATTTTGTACAAATTCAATTCTAACAAGGCAGACATTACAGAAGCATATCAGAAATTTTTGGTGGAAATGCAGTTTCAGAAAGAATGTCCTGGAGATGCTTCAAAAATTTTGAAGCAAGGTGATTTTGACCTTATTGATAAGCCAAGGCCTGAGTGACCATCTTTAATCTATGACAATACTGGCAGGACCATGACACAGCAAGATCTTTTTTTGACAAAATCAGAAGTTGCAGAAAAACTTAATTCAGCTCAGCAACTATGGAATATTTTGATCCATATTCCAAATTAGGATTGGTTTACAATATTCTAAATGAGTTAAGTAAAAAAAAATTGCATGATCGAATTAAATCGTCATATGCACATCTCTACTTTTTGCTAGGAACGAAAATGAACCCTTCTTGCACCAGAAGGCAACTGGCAATGAAAAGTGATACCTATAAAAATATCACTAGAAAAGGAGCATACTGTGAGCCTGGACAACCTGTCACTTCCACCTCTAAGCTGACCTTGAGATTGAATAAGAGAATGCTGTATATATGATGGGGCATCCAAGGACCAATACATTACGAGCTTTTGAACAAAAACCTCAATTCAGAAAGATAATGTCAGCAAATAGATGATTTAAATAAAGCAATCAAAGAAAAGGGGCCAAGGATGTTTAACAAAAAACACATTATGCTGCATCATGATAATACCAGACCACATGCTGCTTTTGCATCTCATCAGAAAATTGTAGAGCTAGGCTGCGAAATTCTGCCACTTAGATCTCCAGACTTAGATCTCTCTGATTATCACTTGTTTCTTCTTGCAAAATTTTTGAAGGAGTTAAATTCAATACTCAAGCAGATGTCAACCAAATACTACTTGAGTTCTTCGCCTCTAAGGACAAGAGATTTTTCAGAAATGTTACAAATTACCGTCACACTAACAATGGATCATAAGTAACAACAGAAATTATATTGTGCAATAGTTATGATTAAAGGCATAAAAATGTATTATTTTCTTTCACCTCCCAAATGGTTAGAATTTTCCAGATGACCCATTAAAATGGTGTTAAAACTTTTCACCATGTTTCAATACTTCAGTACCAAAGGCACTTCAAATTGGTAACACATGAATGATGGACAACTATATTTCAGCAAGTGATTCACTGTGGTTATGGATGTTAGCAATGCACATACATAAGCAGACAGTGAACAGGACTATTATGTAAATACACAGATGACCATTTATATGGAGCCATAAAGGAAAAAAGACTAGATTTGGTCAAGAAACAATTGCTTTGTTTCTGGATAATTAACAGCTGCATATTACTGGTGTGGCATTCACAGCACAGCCTAAAATCAATTACTGGTGTGGCATTCACAGCACAGCCTAAAATCAATCTGTCAGCATTAGAAAACCCTGTATATAACTTAGATTTAGTAACATGTGAATTGAGCATTTCCAACATTAAAAAGACAATAACATGAAAAGCATTTCCTTTTCTGATGAAGCAAAGAAAAAAAAATAAACCCACAGTGCTAAAGACACAAAGTAGTCTAATTCATATCATTGAATCATTTACTAAAACACTGTAAAAAATATAATTCAATGTAAATATTTGAATTTTTTTTTAAAAGGGGGGCTACAGAATTATTTGTTTCTGAATAAGAGGATCAATTTCACAACTTTCCAATCAGCCTTCAACTATAATGAATTTTCCTTATTATATCAAATATCAATACACACATCATGCAACTAACAATCTATAAAATGCTATAAAAATGATAAATAACGCATATACAGAGATAGAGCCATATTGTCAGATTTTGATACATTAGAAAAAATCTCAAAATTGCATTCCCTAAACACTTTTTATGACTTTCACATCAATATTTCATTTATTGCATTTTAATTTTGCTCCGCACTCTCAATCTTTTTTCCCCCTCAGGTAAGTCCCTCACTTAGCCTTTGATTGGCTCTAATGAGATAAGGTACACCAATAGTTTCATTTAACTGAAATGAAAGCTAAAAATAAAATGATAATGACTATGCGATTATATTTTGAGATTTAATAATCATCCTTCTGATGTGGTCATTTAAATTACCTCACAAAAAATAGAAGCCTTAAAAATTGATGCAGTATTAATTATAAAATCCAATTTCTGTTTAATATAATTAAGATTTAATTACTCAGCACAAGATTTAGCTATCTTGCACTAAAAAGATGCAAAAAAAATCACTAAAAAGGTTTATATGATATTACAGAACATACAACTACAGATCAGCAAAATAATACAAAACTTAGAGTAAATAATAAAGTAAAAACTTTTAAATTTAGGTTTAATTTCACTAATATAGGAAATAGTTCTTTGTCAACAGAGTGGGGAAAAAAAGCAGGAACTTAACTTCATTCTACCTTTAAAGCATATAAATATATTTTGATTCCCCCCCACACACACAAAAAAAAATAAATATACAGAAATATGATTATATATTAAAAGTTAATTGGGAAAATTGAATGGTCTATGATTTGAATTCAAATGTTATCAAATTAAATTAAATGGCATCCCCAAAATTTCTGAAATTAAAAACATATGTAAACATAGACAGCTAGCAAAATGTTTCTACTAAAATGCTTTATTATTCTTGATAATACAATACCAAAAATTAAAACTATTTTAAAACAGAACTTAATCATAATATCAATTTAAGTTACTGAACTGATTTGAATTAACTTGCTTTGAAATGCTGAAGCATAAGCTCCTTGACTTTTGATATATCATACGGACAGAGAACCAAATTGTCTTCTGAATCAAACACAGTTTTCACTGCTTTTAAGGAAATCCACATTGCTGTAAAATGCAAATATAAGTTATATTATGAAAATATAATGATTGCCAGGCCTAACTAATAACTAAATAAGAAAAAAGAATACATATCATAAGTACATTGGAAAATCATAAGTACTGGAAAATCCAAGATAGTCTGAAAAATTTATTATTTGTTAAATTATTTGTCTTAATTTTGTAATACTAATTAAAAAATTCAGCAATACATAGTCATACAATAAACAAACCAAAATCAGGTTAGTCATACAATAAACAAACCAAAATCAGGTTAGTCATACAATAAAACAAACTAAAATCAGGTACAAGAAAATTTAAAACACCAGAGATTAAATGACATTTTCTTTCATTTATGACTTCTATTAGATTTTTTTTTTTTTTCTGTTTGGAGAGGGGAGTATAAAAGCAAATATGTTCTTTCAAGCATCAGATATATCTGCACCTTGCACTGAAAGCAACTACTTTCATTTTGCAAAAGAACGAATACTTTTCACACATGTGTAGAAGCACTTCAGAAATTAAGGTAGAAAATAGAAATTGATTTTTAAATAATAAGCAACCTTGTAACAGAATCAAATGTGATTCCAAAATATATTTTGTATATTAATTCTAAACCAAGAATTTTCTCAACAATAACCAAAAGACAATTTATGATGGGTTGATTTTCAGAAGATTGAATCATACTTCCATAACTAGGATTTATACAAGAATGAAAACAGTGTATTATTCATTTTGATCAATGAATTCACTTCGGATTCAGCTTTTGGATCTCTACTTTCTGCATTTTTGCCCTGCTTGTCCCTAAGCAAAATATCCTTCACATCTAAACTCAATTTTTAAAGATTAAGTTATTCTCAGGAATCTCTTAATCCTTTAAAATTAGAGCTGAGTTATATGGACACTAGACAAATGATAGATGATATTTTAAAACATCAAGCAATGTCAAAAATAATTTTAAGTAATGACTGAGTTTCAGAAATAAGTTTTTTTAAATGAAATCTACAAAACAAACAGCAGCATAACTATGATTATGTGATAGCAATGCATAAAGACTCACTTAAAAAAAGCTACAAAACACGAAAGAGACAAAACTTTTCACTATAAGGATATTTAATTTTTTTATAAGGATATTTAATTTTTATATAAACAAATGGCAAACCCTGAAAAAATATTTAATGAGCATAGCAACAACTTTTATATTTTAAGAAAAAGAAATTTTTCTCTTAACCCTTCTTTATGATTTGTATGCTAGTGGTACACATCAAGAAAATTTAAGACAAGGGTTCCCAACCTTATGCCAGTGGGCACAATGGCGCTCACCGATCGTTTAATATGTGCCCGCCACTGTGCAATCATAATAAAAATGTTTTAAGTTTTCAATAAAATTCCATGTGAAAGTTTTCTCCTTTTTAATGAAATAGAAATTGCGTCCAACACAGATATCAGCACAAAGTGAAATATGGCTGATCTCTCTATCTGTATTTTTTTTTAATATGAATGTATTAACTCTATACAACTATAAATTCACCTTGGAAAAGTAAATGGGGTTCACCGTCCAACAGATACTCTAGAATGTGCTCTTAGGGACAAAAAGGCTGGAACTCCTGGTTTACGACAACCAAAATTTTGGTCCAATATTTTATATTTAACCTCTGTGCCAAATAAGGCATGGGAGAACATACTTTTTTGATTATTTTATTTGCTTATTTTTATTGTTCTGAACAGCTAGTTTTCTCAATCATAATAAGAGATAGCTGCTTAATCACTCTAAAAAAATTAAATTATACTTCAAACTTTGGAATCTAATGACAAAGTAGTAGTGACTCTAAATTTTGATAACAGATTAGTAAATCATTAATGAAATTAGTTTTGAAAAAAAAAAAGCTATTTTAAAACAAAGAGAAATTTACATACAAAAATTACTTTAAGTTATGAATGGTGTCAGAAATGCAATTTCTGCACTTTTACTTATACAAGTGTATGAATCTCAAAACAAACTATAACAATAGATTTTGTAAATTAATTTTAGCTCTACATGTTTTGATCGCCGCTGGCCATTTTTAGAATATGCTTTTCAGGCTACATTTCAGTAGTTGTTAAATAAATGTTCACTTTTTAATTTATGAGATTTGAGGCTTGATTTAATACCTGGAGTTGTCCATTAAACAATATTAGTTTTGAATCTGAGATAAGTAGTGGATATGGCAGAACAGAAAAATTTTTGGTGACCATTTACATTCAATGCAAACTACGTGATCTCCAGAGAAAGGAGCTTTCTTTGATAGCAAGATTTGGAGCATTAAAAATATATATGAAAGAATTAATGCTCGAAATTTCATGCACTTAGAACTTCTGAAAGGTAAAAATATCACAGAGGATAAAAATTGGAAGAAGGAATGGTGAAATGAAAAATATGCATTAAGATTAATTAAGGTTAAAGCCCCTGAAAGACTGCCTTTAATTGGTCATGAGGTTTTTGCTTAGTATATATTATCCTATTATTTAAAATATTTTTTTTTCTTTCATTTTTAAATACTACCTTAAATGGATGAAAATGCCTGAAAATAGAGACTAAAGTAATTCATTACGAAAATTATGCAAAAGAAAAAAAGAAAAAGTGCTATTTAAATATAGTTCTTCATAAGCAGATCCAAAAGGCTGTGTCAGAAGTGTGTTAGAAGCAATATGTGCTGTAACAGAAAACTCCGACTTTTGAAAATGAAGCTCAAACTGGTTTGAAAACTCAGATAAAGTTACCTTATAATAGAATTATTTAACATTTTGCGTGTTACCTTTATTTATTAAATATCATGGTCTTCGCACTTAAACCATAAAATTCAGTTAAAGAACAATATAGCAAAATGATTTTAAACTGAACATATCTTTAGAATTTCCTATGTACAGTCTCAC
>KK115147.1:467853-489190 GCA_000611955.2 Stegodyphus mimosarum
GAGGTCGTGTATTTTTTCTGATTACGAAGAGTTTACGCTTGTGCATTCCTGCAGCATTTGCACATGCTAAAATTGTTAATCTAGCTTTTGAATCTTTGGCACCAATTGGAGCCTTTTCTGTAGAGGTAGTCGAGGTATTTCGCAGTACATATTGCCAGAAAAGACCAGTTTGATCAGCATTATAAATTTCTTCTGGAGATAATTTTTTACTATTAATGAGTTCAATGAATTCATCTGCAAATAGTTCAGTAGCTTCAGTGTCAGCTGAAGCTTTTTCACCCGAAATTTTTAACTGCCTTTTACCATGGTGATTTTTAAATTTGGTTAACCAACTTGTCGAATATGTGCACTTGGTTTTTAAGTTCATTTCTTGGTGAAATATTTTGGCTTCAGCCATTAGCATTGGACCTGTCAATGGCATGACCTCACTGTGACGCTGTCTGACCCATTCAATCATCACTTTGACATGATCATCGCTTTTAGCATGATGAACAATTTTTCTGTAATTCATTGCAAGTGGGGTGTAGGAATCCATAAAAAATTCAAAAAGTTCCTTTTTCTTTTATCTTATGTCATATATAGTTGATTTTTCAATGCCTAACTCCTCACATAATTTTGAGACGGATATGCTATTATCCACTTTTTGCAACAATTTTGCTTTTTGTTTAATGGAAATCAAAACATGCTTTCGCTTTGTAGATTCTGTTGCAGCTTCAGAATAACTGTTTTCGACATAATCGAAAGTTCAAGCTTTAATTTTCATAAAATTGCTACAATAATAACAGTCGGCAAATAATAATAATAATAATAATAAGCTGGATCAAATTAGAACACTAAGGAACAGAGTAATCTGCTATTAACTGAAATTTCTTGGAATCAGTATAATTTTAGACTAGCTTAATAGCATCCGCTATACATTATTGGCTATGTTATCATGAGATTGGTGATGAAAGACAAACTGTTCCGCTAAATTTTGTCTTGCTTCTATCGCGCACTGAGACAATTTAGCCTGAATTGTATTAGTTTAGTTATTTATTATACCTATGTCTATTTCTTGTACATGCATAAGGCTAATCTAAGCCCCGAATAAACTCCCACATATACTTATTGACGGCTAGTGTTAGATATCTTACCGCCTAATGCAGTCTCTGCGGTATTTTATTTACTAAATTCTGCTACAAAGCACCTTCCCGAGTTCTAAATTTTTGCCGCCCCTAAACTTTGGATCCCTATGCTTTCCCTAAATTATAAAAATTTTGTCATCCCTTAATCTCATTGTTCAGTGCTTCTCTAAATTCCAAAAATTTTGACTTCCCTAAATTCTGCCGCCCAGTGCAGACATACTAGCTCTGGCGCTAGTTCTGGGTTTATGTGAATAACAAATCAGACATTCTTACTTTCAAATAGCACTAAATGTAATCTTTTGGCTTATGAATTTCATTAACGAAATCTATTTTTATCATATGGAAAAAAATTTTTGCTAAATTTTTCCTTTCAACATTTCTTAATGCACTTAACTTAATCTGTAACCATCACCAAGCGTAATGTCAGCATAAAAGGTTACTCTACTCTTTGTTATTCAATTACTAATATTAAAAAAAATGTTCAGGCATCACTTCATGAGTCATTACTCAAGTTGTCATGAGTTGATAAACATGTGGTGATGAAAGCAAAATCTAATAAATAATGATTTGTCAGGCATATAAAATACTAGTAGGTGTAAAATCAACGATGTTTCCTTATAAAATGTTTCGATTTGAGATTTATGCCAAGCAGATACGCAGCTAAGGAGCCAAATTATTGATCTGAAAAATATATGTTAAAATGACCGTTTCTTCAATAACAAGGTATTTTATTTACTGCTTAAGTAAGATTAAGAAGTGTGACTCTCCACATGTTTCATGGGAGGAAAAAATCAAATTCACATGTGTAAAGCTTATAAAAAAAAGTTGTTGGCGGCTTTGAGGTCCGGATTTTAGATCATTCCAGATATTGGACGTCCGGATTTCGGACTTTGTACTGTATATACTTAAGGTTTATCTAGGGACAGAGCTAGACATTTTGAGGCCTAGTGCAGTCCCTGTGGGTCCAACACACCAAGCACCTCCCTAAATTCTAAAAATTATACCGCCTCTAAATTTTGCATCCCAATGCAATTCTAAGGAATTTGCCATTACTTAATTTTGTTGCTCAGGTTTCTCTAAATTCTAAAAATTGTACTCCCCTAAATTCTGTCACCCTGTGCGACCATATAAATTCTGACACTGGTACTGGGTTTAACTAAATAACAAATCAGTTATTCTCAAACTCAACCCAGTACTAAATGTATCCTTTGGCCTATGAGTTCCATTTCTAAAATCTATTTGCATATAGAATAAAATTTCTCATTGCCAACACACTTCAACGATGATTAGACTTCATGGCTGAAGTCTGATCATACCCAAGCATAATGTCAACATAAAGGTTAACATGCTGTTTGTTATTCAATTACTAATATTAAAAATATTTAAAAATTGTTTAGATATTACTACTTGAATAATTTTTCAAGCTGCAGTACGCTGATAATCATTTGGTGATGAAAGCAAAAGATAATAAATAATGATTGGTTAGGTTGCCATCCATGCCAAAGTAAAATTAAGAATTGAGATTCTTTACATGCTGTGTAATAAAAAATATCAAATATGCAAGCATAAAGCATAAAAAAAATTCTCTTTTTTTTTAAATAAAAAAAAAAGTTGTTGATGACCTAGAGGTCCAGATTTTAGATCATTCCGGGTATTGGATGGACAGATTTCGGACTTTGTACTGTATCTGTTAAAAGGATCTTCTTTCATTACTCTTACACCCAATAGAAAAAAGTCACTGCAATAAGTCCAACAAAAGAAGAGCATTTAGAGCACTGAAATGAAGTTAATACATTATATCACATAACATGGAAACCTAGGAATGCTCTGTGATGAGTGCTTCTGCACTGAGAGGATACAGCAGTGTAATTCAAGTATGCGGATTTCTGCAACAGCACACTGATTAGATATCACGGTTTTTCTTAGGTATGGATATGATCCACTACCTGTCATATATTTATGATGAGAGAATCATAAAAGACAATAGATGATCTAATCATAAAAACATGATAGACTATGTTCTTAAACATTTATTTTGAGAGATAAAACATTATCATTCCAGTAATGCCTTACATCCGACAATGATCACATTACGTTTAAATGCTAGGCAATATATTTGATAGGCAACAAAATATTTTGTCTATCAAACAAATTTTCTCCCTTCTTAATACTTTCAAATTCAGTATGCAAAGCCAAAGGATTTCTTTTAGACTCCCATGAAAACACTTTTCAGTGTTAAAAGTAAGCAAATCAGTGTATTTTGATTCTAAAGCATGTCCACCAATTTTTAGATTTTTATCTATATAGCGTGGAACGCATATAGATTAAATAAGAATATAAACAGGAAAATTAATGTGAATATTAAACAATTATTTTACCATTAGGAGTAGCAGCATATAATGGACCAAGTGTGTCACTGGCCACAATGCATTTTTTCATCATTTGTGGATGTTTCCGCATGAAATTTCTTTCAAATTCACGATTTGCTTCTTCCTCTTCACAACCACTCATACATAGGCACTATGAAGAGATGCATAAAAGCATGAATATAGTTAGCTCAGTATAATAAAAATGTTAAAGGACTAAAATAATCAATCTTTAAGTGCATCTAAATAATCAATCAACTTGATTTATTAAAAATATTTTGATGTTCAACAGATGAACCGATACACTTCTAACAACATCACAAATCATAAGTTTCATACAATTTACATCAGAAAAGTTTTATCATTGTTAATTAGAAGATGGGCAGAGTAAATTTTACTACAGAGATTTTTAATTATATAAGAGTGTATATCTTTAATTCTTATGATTAAAATATACATCAATTTGATGATCAAATTTCTGAAGCAGTTCTTATAATGATATTTCTGCTATTATAAAGATAAATAAAAAGTCCACTTTAAGTTTCAATAAAAATCTTTCCTCATAATTCACCTGTGACAATAACATATTTTCTAATTTTATTTATTATAAAATTCCACTTGATGAAACAAGAATATAAATACTTAGCTGTTATAAGCTTACAACCTTTATCCATTCAATTGTTTTAAATTAATTGTAAATCATTATTACTTAAAAGAAACACCATTATGCATTCCATCAATTTTATTAATTCATAAAAATGATAGGATAATGAAAATATGCATTTATATTCATATTTATTTTTAAATAATTTATCAAATATGTTTCTCTGTTCTGTCTAAAAACTGTGCAAATAAAAGAAACACATCCAACAATACATCATTTGGCAGCTTCAAAGAGACGATTTTCCAAAATTTTGACTAAGACGCAATACTTTGATTTACGGACTGTTAAAAGTCATGTTGGATGATCCACTCTGGAACTGATTTTAAAAACCGATTCAATTTAATGAGAAAATTTATTCTGATTCCAGAAACAGAACTGTAGCTGCTTTACATTACAGAAAGCTCTTATCTGAAGCATACTTATAATAAAGAACTGCAGTCTGATGAATGAATAAAGAATGGAGCTCTTGTTGGAAGTGCAAAGTACACCAAAAAAGTTCACCTCTCATTCATTTTAGGGAGAAAAGAATGTTTATCCTCCCATGTTAAAACTGAGTTTAATTTTCATCGTTTCTTAACTTAATGGAAAAATTTTATTGTCAGCTCTGTGTAGGAATGAGGTTTTAGGGAATTTCAAAATTACAATTGAAGAAAATCAGTTCAAAGAGTTAGTGTTTGATTAAATTGATTTTTTTAATTACACAGTTCATTTGATTTTTTTCTTTCTTTGCTAACTACTCTTGATTCATTCCTCATTCCATATCATTTGCCATCAAGGTTATTGTTAGTGAGCAGTGAGTCATAAAAAGAACTGATTCATTTCAGTGAGCTAACAGTTCTGATCCAACCCCATAAAAGAGTGGATCTGTCCATCTCTACTTAAAAGTATTAATTTATCAAATAAAGGAAGACCTTTATTACATGAAAATATTAAATTTAAAATAATTATTTACAAAAATTTTATGTGCATGGAAACTGCAAATCTTCATGCTAGCACCCTATTACTTTAAAGATGAACTTACACAAAAAAATTTTGCTACTTCTATACTCATGAATTATAAAATCATATCTCTATTAACAATAGAAAAATGAACATAACAATATTAGCCCAAAATATTCTTATTTATCACTACACAGCCACTTCAATGAATTCTTTTTTTTTTTTTCAAGAATATTGTTAAATGCATACTTTTGCCCATTTGCTGTTTTAAATTTGTGGATATAGAACAAAATTCTTGTGAGCTAATTACAATTCACAAGCACAGAGAACAAAAATGACACTACAGAAGAGACACAAAACCTAAAATGAGAAGGTTTATTTTGCCCCTCCTTATCAATCTCAATCAATAGTTTCAAAAACCACCACTCATCACTGATTTCAACATTTTTTAAACAGCTCTCTATTACCTTCAATGCTTTGAAGAATATCAATGAAAATATTCCCTCAAATTTCCTTTTTTTAAGAAGCTGGGATTCTTCACATTATTTTTAAATATACTTTTCTCGTATCAAAATTATAACACCTTCTTTATCAACGGAGACAGCCGAGTAACCATCTTCCTTATCTTCTATTCCCTCTTTGTCAAAAACATGAACATTCAATAAACAATAATTAATAAGCCCTACGTCACAAATCTTATATTTCTATAGTGCATTACTAATTTTCATACAGAATTTGAGATTCATATATTGTTGCAAACAAATACTTATCATGCTTTTGCCAAACAGCAAAAACTTACTAACTTCAGATCTATCCCTGAACTGCATGCAAATGAAATTTGAGGAGATATTAATTTAATTAACTAAACATGAGAAAAAATTCAATTAAGCAAATTAAAAGAAGCCACATATTTTTCTATTACACTAGATTCCAATCAACAGGAATGATAATTGCATCCCAATCTGGTTCTATAATTTCTAAGTTTCATAGAAATTTATAGTTAATCAGCATTAAGAGAGAGGGAACTATTTCAGACGGAGCTGATACGAGGATTTTCAAATCCTAGTGCAAATTCAAAAAGAACACCTTTTAGTAACTTTTTTCTTCACATGCTACAAGAGACTTTAAAAAAAATTCAAACAACAAAATTTCATTTAAAACAAACTTATTACTTAAGGTTTTATTTCTATATAAAGATTAAAGGAATCAAAATTTGTTTTTATTTTTTTACATCTAATTTGGCATATAAATAATTTTTATTTGCTACTAACAACTTTTCCTGATGCAACCCTATGTAAATAAGTTCAATTAGTTTTCAGTCTTAAAATAATGATCCACCAGTTGCACATCAAAAGTTACAATAATATTTTTGATAGAATTGATAAGTTAGAAAGTGTTAAATTCTTAGACAAAATTAAATGAAAAACGTCAAAAAGGCTCTAAATATTTAATTTAATCCACTGTTAATATTTCTAAAAGCACATATCTTGCAATGGACTTCAGCATCTATGTCTTTTTTATTACTATCTTCCACTAGATTTTTGAAATTGTAAAAGTTTTTAAATTTACCTTCATTCTTAATTTCTAACAAATTATGTAAGAAACAAAAATTATAATTCATTCTTAACTGTTTAAAATACTCAGTCATGTGGTTCAAGCAATATTTAAAATTATGCCAATATGAATCATGCAGTTTCAAATGATAATAAAAACAACTACCACATATTTATCTGTGATACATCAAATTAAAATTTGACTATTTAAGTTTCTTGTCATTCATTATACATGCTCTACATGAAATCCATTTGTGGTATGGCACACATCCATTTCAATCCACACATATTTAAAGATACCAGATGTTGAATAATATGACAATATGGCAGGTTTGCATTCACCATAGTATGGCAACAATAGAAAGAAAATAATATCTTAAATATACACCCATAAAAACAAAACACAAAATATAAAATCTGGATGCTGATGAAGAGTGCATTATCATTTGCTCCTTTGGAAATCATTATTCGCTTGGATTATACATTGGAATATGTGTTATGTGACAAAAAAGAATATTATATAGAAAATTCATTATGAATGTCAAAAAACTGGATTGTCAAAGCTTAATTTGATGTGTAAATATGTGGCTATCGTACTCTTTGCTATAATCATTTGTAAGAGGATAATTTTCTTTAACTTAGCCTTTACATAAATCCCAAATTTATATTTAGGATTTGTAGTGAACATTTGTTTTGAAACTATTTTTCCTTACAGAATTCTGATTGCATATTTAAATGTGGTATTCTTTTGTTATTGCGATCGGACTCAGAAATGTATGCATGTATATGTGCATTAACATATACATGTATAAACATGTACATATGTATGTATGTGTACATATACACACATACACATGTAAAAAAAAAGTATATTCTTTTTGTTCAATGTTTTTTTGCATTCGCTTAAAATGTTTTCAATCTTTCAACAAATTATAAAGCAAATTAAACATTCACATTTCATCTTAAAGTTATTTTCTGAATAAACTCGCTCTGATAGAAAACCATACTAAACTGTAACAACCGTTCTGAGTTATTTCAACAACCAATTTAAATACAAATTAAGTTACAACATGAAAACTGGTTCTCTCTGACTGACCACTCATCCTTAGCAGAATCAATGGATAATGCCTGTGTCACCAACGTAGGCAATTCAGGATTTTATGAAAATTTATTTATCTGGCAAACCATGAATAATTCCACATGCATTACTGCTAGCGTGAAGTTCAGCTTTAGAAATTCAACCGTTATATTTGTGGTTGCTGCTTATCAATTGTTCTTAGGTGAATAGTTTTTTCTGAATTTGTGCAATTCTCTGTTTTTTCAATAACAGCTTTTTCAAAATTTGTGCAGTTCTCAATTTTTTTAATTATAACAGGTTGATATGTAAATGGGAGATAAGTGAGGGAAAAGATTAGCAATTTATTATAGACATTTCTTGCATTTTTTTTATTTAGTTAATCTGCTGCTGTTTTACAAAATTTTCACGATTTAATTTATTTACATTTCTTGCATTTTAAAATTTTGTTAATTTGTTGTCCTTTTATGTAACTTTCAATGCAACATTATTTTTTAAAATGGCTGCTGTTTTCAATGTCTGAGGTTGGCAAAAAATTAGTTCCTATCAGCAGGTAATCCGAGAGTACTTGAAATTTAAGTATAATAGGTAATTAAATAGTATCCTATCTTTCCTTTCATCCATGTCACATATTTGCTTAGATAAGAAGGTTCTGAAAATGTGAAGCACATACAAAAAGTTTAACCATATGTGAAAGAGAAAGGGTATTAACAGATTAATACAACCACCTTAATACAAATCAGTAAAATTTTAAAATGTGCCAAACTTTCAATAACCCTTTGTGAAAAAGATAACAATACTTATGTATTAACACAACCACCTTAATAGAAGTCATCGAATTTTCAAAATCCACCAAACTCAAGCATGTATTTTGAAACAATATTACATAATGTAACAATTTGTCAGTTTTAATAAGAAATGTTATCACTTTCATATGCATTCTTTTTGTTGTAGTTTAAGTTCCAATGGATTTTATGAACAAACCGTGATGTTGTTTACTTTAAACTCAATTTTAAATTATGTGCTTGTGGAATTTGTCTCCAATGGAAGAAATTTGGGTAAACATTTTGTAGGAATACAATATTTCACCTTAAAATCAGTAAAGGGAACAATTGCTTTGAGCATATTCTAAATTAAAGCATCATCACAAAATTTCTACTAGGATAAAAGAAACAAAAGCCTGCTTTTATGTTTATTAATCAATTTTTGGAATAGATAATAATTAAAATGTAAAATATGTACGTATGCAATAGATAATTTTCTTGCAAATGATCTTCTTCTGCACAAAATTACCATACTTCACCAAGGCTGATATGTAAGTACCAAAGAAAGAAATTCTGCCTATACTGTATATTCTGGCATATAACACACACCTATAATTTTAAGCTACATTATATTTTTAGCTGCATTCACCCTGTAATGTGCACCCTTTTCTTTCTGAAGAAACCGGAAAGATACATGTGTAATGCTCTTATGTTCTGAAGTTATTCATTCGAAGATTTTCCTAAGGTTTTTGAACAATGGCATATTGAACTGACAATTGATAAGGGAAGTAATACATGTATAGGAGAAATGCTTTAGGGAGTAAGAAATTCTGAAAAGAGGGTGGGTCATATTTAATGCAGCTGTGCACAAGAATGTTATTCTACAGTTTCAAGAAAAAGAGGATATAATTTGGGGCAACAATGCACTTTCGACGCTAATGAATTCTTGAAATTAGGAGTTGGATGTTTTCTCTATATGTAGTAGTTATTTGAAGCTACGACTTTGAAGTGAATATTGAAAGCTTTAGTAAACCACATTTGCTTAGTTGAAATACAGTTGATCTAGTGTTCTTTTTAGTAGTAAATATGCTGAATGAAACAAACACAGTGTAAGTATGGATGTTTGGTGTTAATCAAAGCTCCATACATGAGTGGAAGAAAAATAAAATCATAACAATAGCCCAAATAATAATTAATAATAATATCCCAAGGAATAAATGTGCTTTGAGTAACAAAATGAAGAAAGTGTTCAGGCTGGATCCAAGGTAGATTCAAGGTAGAAATAAGGTATATTTTTAGATATTGTGATCTTAACATTACTATGTATTCTTATTAGAATGTAACTCTCCTTTAAGGAAATAATATTGTAATAGTTAGTTATAGTTTATCCATGATTACTTTTCATTTGTTATGTTCTTACTGCAACCATATGCTTCAAAAATTAAAATATTTTCATAATTTTTCCATTATAAAAAGGCATCGCTAATAAATTGAATTTTCTGAAAATGTTCGGAGTTTGAAACTACCTACCAACTACACCAAATTCGCTAGAACAAAAATTACACTAGCATAAAAATATAACAAAAAGTGTCAAAACTTAATCTGATGTACGTAAATACATACTATTTGGAATGATTATATTTTGAATCTGATTTTTTTTTTTTACATAATTATTTTTTGGAATATACATTATTCATAGATTTCCATTCCTTTATAGAACAGCAGCTTAGCCATCTAACTAGAATAAAGCCAGTGGCATAGCTCAGGTGTTGGACCTTGGTCACCATGTGCAGCATCCAGAGGATACCAAATTGTTTCCCACTGCATTCTGGCAAACACGAGGAATTGCAATATCTTCAGTTCCCTCCGGGTGCAGAAAACCTTAACTATGCCTCGAAATGAATCCTTTATTTTTAACACAGACACAGGTAAATTAATGCAGAAAATAATATAAACAAATAAAAAAAATTTTTTTTAAAATCTATCCGAAAGTTTTCAGATTTTAAATTATGTCCAAAGGGGTGTTTTTTAGCATTCTGTGCATTGCCTTTATTTACTAAATATCATGTTCTTCGCACTTAAACCATAAAATTCAGTTCAACAGCAATATCGCAAAATAATTTTAAAATGAGCATATCTTTAGAATTTCTGATACACAGTTCTGCGCACTGGAGATAAAAAGGTTTTCTTTTTCTTTTTTGTTTCCCAATAAAGTGTTGCCATTGCTCGCTTTTAAATCATTGAGTTAATTCAATAAAAATTCGTTGAAGTTTTACAAAATCTGAAATAGATAATAAAACAAATTCCAAATTTGAGCTTCGAGACGCACATTATCGGGTGGAAACGTACATTATTCAAAATCAGATGGCTCTAGGTACCGTTGTTTTATCACATTTGGAGAAATATACATACATTTATGCAGATTCTTCATTATTTAATTTTCTTTAAATATAATACACTGCGATAACATTTTGTGGCAAACAATTTGAAAAGTGATACAGCTGTCTATAGTGAACCAATGCAAAATTGCAAAACGAAAACAACAGTCCTTCAGGGACAAAGCCCCTTTGGACTAATAAAGTAAAAGAAATCTGTTTCAAACATTATCACACTGAAAATATCCATTTTAAAATGGGTGGAAATACTTTTTTAATTTAAATTTAACTTTGATTGGAGTCCAGCACCATAACACTCACTTAGAAGAAACAATTAACAAATACCTTTGTGGGCAGCTTTGCAAACATCTTATGCCTTATCTGGGATTTGAATACAAGGTATGAGTATCAAAAATGCTATTTTTAATCAGTATACAAAATTAACAAGGTGGTTCTCTTACAGAACTAATACATAATGCTTTTTATTTTGTATATCTACCCTAAAATTTATGGTACATAAAGCAAATAAAATACACAAGAAATAATCCCGAAGGGTAACTCAAGTGGTTGCAGGATCCATGTTTAGACAAAGCATGGATGACACGGAAAAGAATTAAAATATTCTCAGAAAAGGAGATCCTGTATAAGACTTAAGAAAAATTTAGTTAAATGTGCAAAATTCAAAAGAATTTTTTATTTTAAGTTCCTATTTGAATATGCTTACAATTCATTTATAAAAATTTTATAAAAATATTTTTAAAAATTACTATTTTAATTTTTTATATGAAAAAGTTAATATTTCCAGTTTCTGCTTTTTAATATCAGATATATTAAAAATGACCTGAATGCAACATAATTATTTTATTTTAAAATGATTACCAGCAAAAAGAATAACACAGATGATATTAGCAATCCATTCATCTATAGCCAACACCCAATTTACCAGGCTAATAATAGGGATGATGTCCATGGCTAAATCAAAATCCCGCTTAATACAAGGCCAATTTAAAAACACAGCACAGAAGAACCCATATTACAATTAATAAAAGAATACTATTAATTATTTACCACTATTTTCAAACAGTTTAATCTCAATGAGAAGTTCAGTTGGTTATTTACTATTCTAAAACAGTATCCAAAACAAAGAGAATATGCTATAAATAGTGCAATAATAAATACGTCTAGAGATGAAGAACGTGGTTTCTAAATGGCATCAAAGAACAATATTAAATTGTGATTTTAAGTTCAAGTAAAAAAGCCCGTTAAAGCTTTTTATTTTTAGGTAGAATTCATCCAGCAGACATTATGTGCTATCACTGCTGTGCTCTCATTTTTCTTTTCTTTTTTGTATTTTCTATGGCTAGTTTTGTCTTACATTGATGGCTTGTAACAGTAATTTTTCTGTCATTTGATAATAAACAATCCTTTTTAAACAGAGTCCACTTAATTAAATGGGAGATGACTAGGACAGATTTTAGTGTACTTACTCTGGAACCAAAAAACAAAATTACTGTTATTAAATTACATAAATCTTGACATACCAGACTTTCTAGGACAGTATCGTTGCTCAAGTTTGCTTCTTCTTTAGCTCTTTCTATCATATCTGCTATTCTTTTTTGACATTCTTCAAGTCCAACAAGCTAAAAATTTATTATTGCATGTGGCTAGTATAATATACATAAAAAATGGGCAAAATACTTTCTATGAATTTCTTTAAATTATTTTCTTTCCATGTGCAACCAAGAAAAAAATGTGCTCATCATATGCAAGTTGTGTAAAATTGAAGCATGAATAAATATTAAAAGTTAAAAAGATACAGTTGAAATGGCAAAATCACTGAAACTGAATTATAAAGGAAGAAACAATAAAGTATGAAATCCTAACAACACAGAGAGTGAATACAGATTGCAGTGAAAATTTATTGGAAAAGAGAATATATAAAGGCATACAAAATATAAAAACAAGCCTGTAAAAAATTAATAATGAAATAATAAATTGAAAAGAATTATCTTCATTATCTCTATGGATATACATAAAAAGAATAGCAATAAACCAACCAGATTTTCAATACAGTTAGAATGCATCAATTACCATTTCTTAAGCCAGTGGTCTCAAATTGCCAATGAGCTATGTGCACGATCTGAAAAAAGCTGACAAGCCAGAATTTTTTCACAAAATTAAAAATTTTGTATTAATAAAATTAAAAAATTTTAAATAAATTTTAAATTTTGCTCACTAAGTAATTTTTAAAACATACATAAACAATAACATCACAAATGAATAATATTCAAACTTATATTTATTTTTTATCTGAAATTTAAAGTTTGGTACCTGCAAGACATTTTTGTTGGTTATATTTTGTAATGCAAATATACCGGCAGCTAGCCATTAAATTTTCAGACTGATGTTTATTTAAAATGGTTTTAACATGTTTAATTAATCATTAAATAACTTACTTAAATTTAAACTGAAAGAAATTGTGAAAACTTTCTTAACTTTTCACAGAAAATTTCCAAGTGGAACAAAACGTTAGAATAAATAATGAAAACTTAGTGTCTCTCTCTTATTTATTAAAATAAACAGGTATATAAACACAAACTTCTTTTATGTCTTACTACAACCTCACATCTGATAATGCTTCAATTTTGATAAAATTTGTGGCGTTGAAAGAACTGAAATTATCTTCATCATAGAGTTTAGATGCTCATCGGCCAATTGGGTATTTTTCTTATAGATTTTCAACTGTAAAAAAAACTGTTCATATATAAATGTATCCCCAAACAAAGCAATTACTCTTAGTTTAAAAATTTGTAACTGAGCTCATTTATTTTTTAACAGTTATATATAAAAATTTGTATCAAGATAGAACAGAAACACACCTCAAATAAATCACAAAAGAAATAAATAATAACATAAATATATTCATAACTTGTTTTTTCAACTGCAGATTTCTTTGCTTCTGATGAAGAGGGACTTTGTTCGCTCTTGAAATCGATAGAGTTTCTATGTTAAAAATCTACACCTATCACAGGTTGTTGCTTCAATTTTATGAAAAGTCTGTATCTTCAAATTATTAAATGAGATTTATATCACAGTGCAAATCAATCGGCTCCATAAATACATTTACTAATGCAAAGTTATGTTCGTTTTTAATGGAAATGATAATAACACAAACTTAGGCTTCAAATAGCCAAAATCTTAAAATTTTTGCAACATCATATTTGCAACAAATACATAACCTAAATGCCTTCACAAGTCACATAAAATTGCTTTCAGGAACATATGTGATTGACGGTCTGCCAATTTGAGACCCCTGTTTTAAGACACAACACTGCAAAATTAAAAGAATATATAAAGCACATATAATATACATTGGGAATAAAACTAATAAGAGTCAATCATAGAAAATGTCCCAGGTATTATAAATTTTATCAGGAAAATTATATTAAATACTAACTTTAAAAGCATTAGAAGATGCTCAAGAATTGGGAGATCTATTGGTGACACAGTGTTAAATTTTTTATTTATTTATAAAAAAAAAAAAATTGCTGTTAAGCTAGTTTGAACCTGTTATAGAATTATAACTTTTCATATTATTATACCAGCATTAATGTACCTGGTAAGGACACTAAAATGAGATAATTTTTCCTAAATGCAATAATGAATCTGATAATGACAGTAATAAAGCTACACTGTTACCTTGGTGTCTACATCAAGCAATTTTGACAACTCTGACAGATCATGATAAATGTCTTAATGCATTAATTTTAAGAAAACTTTAAATTTATAAAATATTTGAAATTACCCTTTATTTTACATTAATCTGCATATCAATCAACTAATATTTAGATACAAAATTCCTACATACTGATTTTTTCTTAAACTTTATAAGCTTATATCAGCCACTTTTTGTATTAAAATACCAAATCATTGCTTCATTTTGTCAGAAACTTGATAACTATTAATTAAATTTGAATACAATGAGTATTTCTGCAGACAAAGGTATACTTAATATGAATTAAAATTCTAGTCTTTTTACTTACTGTCAATCAAAATATTCGTACTTGAAACAGCTGTTAGAATTCAAATTAATTACGAGGCGTTACAACATTAGATGATTGATAAGAAAACTATGCGTGAATATTATATTATGCAAAAAAACAGAGCTTAAAAAATAAACATGTAATAACTTACTAAATGATTACTTGAAGGCCCTTCTAATTGACAGATTACATCTCCAAGACTATTGACAAGAATAAGTTTCGAGAAGGAAGCACCCCTATGCAATATATAAGAAATAAATTTAAGTACAGATTGAGTATAATGCGAAGTTCAATGCTGTTCTAGATTAAGCGAGCAGAGTTAAAATATACAAGTTTTGATTTTAACTTTGATTACTTCGGTCTAAAACAGAAGCGTGCAGTTGCATTAATCTCTAATTACATACCCAACTAATAAGTACACTTAAATTATTATATAGGTGATTCTGGAAAAGTTATTTTTTCTTACCCTTCCACACCACAGTAAATTTTCTCAGTCATTCTATGCAATCTAAATGCTATCCAGTTCCCAACACTGGTCTTTAAATGAATACACTCAACCGGTTTCAAAATCACTGAACTCGGAAAATATTCATAGCCAGCGTTCTAGGTCATTAGTCAACTTTGATACATTTTTTTCGCTACAAGTTTGATGCAAAACAAATATAATTTCACTTTCACGGCCAAATGCTAAAACTTCAAATCCACGATTTCGGTGTTCTGCTACATCTCGGCAAAAACGAGCGGCCTGCGCATATCAAGAACATGTGATTGTTTTTGTGTTCTATTAAATTCTCTTTCCTGTTCTAGTTTCGCTAACGGCGCATGTTTCCGGAAGTGTGGTGTCTCAACCAGTTACGCATTTAAAAAGGATACTTTTCGCGGTAACACTAAAAGAATTATGAAACATTTCTCTCTCTCGCTCTCTTTTTTTTTTTTCCCAGTGCCTGATGTAACATTCTATAGCAGTTACTATGTGGCTGAGCACATTCTCATATTTCTATAAATTGTAGTTTTCCGACTAAAAATTAGTTTGCAATGTAGTTTGATATGTTGATAATGAAATGAATTGGCTAGTTTATATTTTATTTACTTGTGCTTCAAAGACAAAACAGTGTAAAAGTGAGGTTTCAGCAAAAAAGACATTAAACTGAAAATTTAAATTTTTGTTCTAAAACTATAGCAACTGTAGTTTCTTTCAAGGAAGGGAAAACTCTTGCTGCTAACATGGCAGTTTACTAAACGCTGAATTATCCAATATATATATAATGGTATTCCATATCCACCCGGCCCCACCTAAGACTCCGACCACTGGCCGATATAACAGGGCCGCTCTATGCCAAAAGTCCTACTTGGGTTCGAGCCTAGGAGAACTACATGGTTGGATTCCGGGGATTTCTCGTGTGTTATGTTAATGGAAATCAATTTTTCTTGGAAAATTCTCCACGAGAGCATCCCTCTCCTCAGACAGATACCCCTCGAGTACTTGAAAATATTTTAATAACCATATGCACACAGCACAACTCTTGCCATGTGTTAGCTGCAATCGGAACATTTTCTGCTACTAAAACTATATTTGAGCCTCGGGCGAACGATAGAGACAGCAGCTTGGCCGGCTCCGATACTTTTGTGTGTATTTTCCGGAAAAAAGCCTTAATTAATTAAAGAAATTTTTTAAAATTTTCTCCGAAGTGTCTCGCCCTCAAATGTGACAGTTTTTCTGTGCAAAAGGGTCTCATCTTCCTCGCTGTTCATTCTTCTGCAATCCGAAGGAAAACAGGAGCTTTCAGATAAGTAGCCTTATTTTCTCTAAACTAAATCAAATATATATTATTAGAATGCCTTCGAATTCATTTATTTATTATGGTTGTAGGCCTCTGACATTAAATAATAGTTAGAAATTGTTTTTTATCATATGCTTTTTTTCCTGTAGCCTGTAGTGACGCTGTTGCCACTCCTATGAAGTTTACTATTTCCTGTTTGCTAATATTTAATTTTTCATAATTTTGATCTATGAATCTGGCAACCAGATCTGTTTTTGAATTAAGCGATCGGGGAATTCTCGTTCTATCTTCGCAGCATTTAAGATACGATACGTAAGTTATTAAATGTTATTTATCTTCGTGATGTACGGATCATTTGATCATTATGTTAAACTCTGTATGTAAATAGCCTCTTTAATCTCTCTGTGTTTGTGAAGTGAAATAAATTGGATATTAAACGAAGTCAGAACTTGAATCGAATAGACGCTATCCTTATCAGTAGACGCCGTCTGTCAGCACTTTCCATCTGGGCCCCTTTAAGGAATTTTTCGAGATGGGGAAAGGGGATCTTGGGCATCGATAAATGCATCGATAAAGGTTGCAGTTTTACAGTTTTCGATTTGCAATTTTTTCTTTTAGTTCGCAAATAAAGAATACAATAAGATTAATTTATATTACCTTGAATACAGCTCTTAGAGTTATGAGCATATACTAATAAAGTGTGCCTCAACTTGTTAGGGTAGTACAAATATATAGTAAACTACGATGATTAAATTATTAAATAAATATAATGTTTAAAAAAAATAATTAACTAACAAAAGATTCTGATATTTATTTAATTATTTAATTTTGCTGATATGCTCTCGCACTGTGTATGGTTTTATGATCTTGTCTAATGTTGTTTGAAAAAAAAATGTATGAATATGTTTGGTTACCGCAATACTATATGTTATGGACACAATCGTATTTAGAACATTTTCCTACTTCTTTTCCTTTTCTTTCTATAGGCCCTTTTATTTTTTTTTCCTCCTCTCCATTGCTTTTGGGCCATTTATTTTTAATTTTATTCTGTCCCATATTTTTTTTTCTGGCCTTTAGAACTCGTATAAAATATACGAAGTTCCTTTTTTACTCTCCTCTGAAATACGAAATTGCCCATTTTCTATATACCTTTCCTTCGCACCCTAGCTTGATTTTTCGCCCATCGGTGCAGAAAGACTTAGCGGATGCAAAACAAGACATCTGTCTTCTTTGTCTGTCTGAACCCCGGGCTCCACAAAGGCAGCTTCTTCAATAAAGAAACATTGTTCATTAAAGATGCCAATAAAAAAAGCATATATTTCCCCAGACAAATCTAAGCAAAAACTTCTTAGAAAAGCAATAAATTTGAATTAAATACTGTTGCCTCTCACAGATTACATTAATAAAATATTAGTATTAACGTAAAGCTAACGTGCTTATATTAAAATAAATACATACTTGAACTTCTCCTACCTTCTGATCATGCATTATAATCAGAAGAAGTGGAGTACACAGAAGGGGTACAAAGGGACATATGCACCCTCCAAGATTTTTTCTCGTTCTTTCTCATGCTTAAGTTTTTTTTTCCTCATCAAGAGAATAAATATCAAGTTTTAACGAAAGTTGCGCGTCACCGCAAATATCGTCTGCGAAAACAGTTCGATCTAGCGTGTTAAATCATATTTTGTCAAACGATTTTTTGCTTTTGAAAGAAAAAGAACGCTTTAGAATGCTGTGTTGTCAAATTTATGAGAAAATATCGTTATCATTAAGCACAACGTATCTGAAATGGAACTATCATGCTATCACATTAGAACCATCATTTACTTCCAGTTTTGTTGCAAAAGTCAACTGCAGAATATCACCAAATCATGTTACAGCTTTAGATACTAATATTCCATTTCTGACTTTAGTTCTTGGGAAATTTATAGCATATCATGTCAGTGTGATTTGATATATATCGGTCAAATTAAAAGAGCTTTAAAGTTTTGCATCAAGGAACATGAATTTTATGTCTGAAAATATAAGTAAGTTATCGATCGCTAATGATAGTTGGAAATTTAATCATAATTTTGGCTGGCGGTTTGCAAAAAATATCCAAGAAGCTACTTCTATTGGTGAATTGCTTTTCTTTGAATCTTTTCACATTCAAAAAGATTTATCTTATTTAGTTAATGACTTTAATTCCAATCCAGTTCTTTCTAATGTTTTTAAAATTCTATTAACTTAATTTTTTATTTTCGTTACTATTTCTGCGGACAAACGGAGCTACCTTATCGTTCTCTTTACTTTTTTTATACATAATTACAACCGTAGCTTTCCCTTCGTTGTAGATTTCTTTGCTTTTGGTGAAGAAGGACCTATACCTTTTTTTGCCATCGGTAGAGTCTTGACTAAAATCTATGCTAACGCAAGTGTAAACGCAATGCATTGATTTTATTTTAAAATATATTTTCTCCGAATGGCAACTAGAGGATTATGATGGACGCCGATTTGAACGGTAATGTTTATAAAGTGCGCATAGTAATTTTGTATTTCTAGTTGTACCGTTTCAGTGATATGTAAGTAATGCGCGAATAAAGATTTATTTGCATGAGTGAAGAATGTTTCTTAATATAGAAAGTAACTGACAATTCAGAAGTGGGAGTAATAAGGATTATTACCAAGGATTTAACAACATATTGCCTTAATGTTCGTCAAGCCTAAACTGAATGCGGAAGTTCGCCATAACTGAAAGTAGAAAGGTACGTGCATTTATAAACTGTTTATATTACGTCTAAGTATTAAACGGAAAGAACTAAGAATAACTATTGTATTATTATTTGAAAATTGAAGCCTAAGATGACTTATTTAGCAAAGGGCAAGAAATGTGACTTAAGGGAACTTGTCTTGGAACTTGATGTAGATGTTCCTTCTGTTATTAAAACAGTAGGCTTGAGGGACATGATTTTGCATAGTAAGAACTATAACGAAGAATTTACTAAACAAATGCTAGATAGAATTATAAATAATCGTTTAAACAGAGAAAAAGAGATGCAAATTTTAGAAAAAGATAAACAAAGAATATATGAAATCGAAAAATTGAATAGAAGCGGGTATCATAAGTAGTAATGTAATTGATTCTGTTCCTTCTAATGTTAGTAAAAGTAATTTTTTGTGATATGAGAAAATTAATGCATAAGTATGATTTGAATGAAGGTGATATAAGGTTTTATTTAGTCCTATTTGAGAGACAGGTATTTAGTAAGAAGAACAAAATTGGGCTTCTCAGCTGTTTGGTTCTATTGCCTAATGAAGTAACCCAATTAGTTGCTCGTGAATCAGAAGCTAACGACTATAAGTACTTTAAACAACTGCTATTGAGAAAATTTAAGTTAAGCCCTGAACAGTTTCGGCAAAAGTTCGTTGATCATATTAAAATATTGTGTAATGCGTTTGTAATAAAAAATTATTTTGAAGAGTCGCTTGCTGGATTAAATGTAACAGATTTTGACTCTTTAAAATAGCTTATTATTGCGGATCAATTAAAGAAAAGGATCCCCGCTGCTATACGAGATCATTTCATTGATGATTGGTCTAAATTCATTAATCCTGCAGAGTTGGCTGAAATATTGGACGAATATGAAAATATTCGTCCAATATTGATGAAAGTACTTCAAGTAGAAAATAAAACTTTTAGGCATAATCCTAAGCCTAAATTTGGTTCTAAATTATATGAAGGATCCTATAATCACTATTCAAGACCAAGAAATGATAACGACTCTGTGCAGATAGATAGTAATTTCAAAGTGGGTCTTAAAAACAGTTTTGATAATAAATACAATTCGAGAGATAAATTTTATAAAATAGGCGAAAGGAAATGTAATTCTGGTATCCACAATTAAAAAGGTGAGCTGAAATGCTCCAATTGCAATGATTATGGACATATAGCGACTGTTGCCTTCAACCTTAAAAATAAATTATTTGCAGGAAATGCAATGAAGACGGTCATATTTTTAAAAAGTGTACATTTAAGAATTCAGAATTGACAAATGTTAAAAATAATTTATCCGTGAATCAGAATTCAGGTGTATATTTAAAATATGCTAGCATCAATAATGGAGAAGAAATTACTGGAATGATATGTTACGAATTTCACATTTATTTGGCTAATTATTTAGAATTGTAATTAGATTTGCTTCATGTTGCCTTAGCAAAGCAAACGATTTTTGAAGAGAAAGCTACGTCGAAAAAGAAAT
This sequence comes from Stegodyphus mimosarum, assembly GCA_000611955.2. Lineage (NCBI taxonomy): Eukaryota > Metazoa > Arthropoda > Arachnida > Araneae > Eresidae > Stegodyphus > Stegodyphus mimosarum. The sequence goes on from KK115147.1 coordinate 488,776, forward strand.
AACAATAAAAATAAAAGAGCGCGTGCATTTAATGCTTAATAAATAAATATCTCGTAATTACTGTTGCCATCCAAAAAAATCTAGAAAAATCGTGATTGTTCTACTGATGATTTAAAAGCTTATAAAAGCCGAGGTGAAACACCTCATCTCAGTTGTTGTAGTTGTTGTTGTTGCTGTTATACTTGTAGCTGTAAAAAGTGAACTGCTGTTTGTTTACTTAATGCTGTATTGATTGTAGCGATTTCGTTGTGAGATAGAATTATTTTATCTGCTTTGAACTGAGTTTTTGCTAAACGTTAGAGATATTGTGATATTGTGCGAAGATCTGTGAAGAAATATTTCAGCATTTTAATTTATTTCTTGTGGAAAGAATAAATTTTTGTTAACTTTTTAACGACTTGTGCATTCAATATAT
>KK115148.1:0-24637 GCA_000611955.2 Stegodyphus mimosarum
ATTATGAAAAATTAAATATTAGCAAACAGGAAATAGTAAACTTCATAGGAGTGGCAACAATAAGCAATGTTCATCGTAACACAAAATTTCAAAAGAACAGTACTTTTAACGGTTACAAAATATTACACTATTATTTAGTTTCAGTAAAAAATTTTATATTAAAGCAGCAGAAAAAATTATCCAGCAGATAAAATAAAAAAAGGTAAAACGTCCAAAGAAAACTAACAATTTTAAAACACTAAAGGAACACTGAAACAATTCTTTACTTCTGAGCAGATACCAAAAACACTAACAGAAACGCATTCTGCATGTATTTCGTTGGCAACGTAAGCCGACTGATATCATGTTACATTATAAGGTATTTTTCCAGCCTTCTTTGCATGCCTTCATGGTGTAGTGGTCAGCACACTCGACGCGTATTCGAGAGGTCCGTAGTTCGAGTCTCGGAGAGGGCATTGTTTATTTTTCACGTCTCCTGTCTCCAAAAAACAACTAATGTCTCTACAGTGGCGCCTGAACAAAAAAAAAGGTGGTGGATGATGATTCTCCACCACCGGGATTTGGAGATTGCGTGTAGTGTTCAGCACGCTGGATGCATATTCGAGAGGTCAGTGGTTCGAGTTATTGCTCATTTTTCAAGTCTTCTGTCTCCAAAAAAACCTAATGTCTCTACCTAATGTCTAAATTTATTACGCGCGCGATTTAAACCACTTTGTTTCATAGTTTCTCTTTACATTTCTTTTAAGAGTTGTTTTAAATTATTGTTAAATACATAAAAGCACATAGAAGTTCCGTTGTTCTCTACCTCAGTTTCATATTTTTAGCGGAACACTTAGGGATTGCTTACGAAACACAGTTTGAAAACGCTGCCCTGGTGAATGCTTCTACACGGATGTCAATTAAACAAATCTTTCTAAAGTATCGAGTTAAAGAGCTGAATAGCTTATTTTATTTTTTTAATTTTTAGTTAGGACTGGAAAGAATAATGAAGAAAACAGAGTGAATATTAGAATTTTCGAATCTAGAATCTTTTTCGGAATTTGTGAGATTCCAGAAGTCCAATATATCATTCCAATTCATTATTTATCTTGCGCATTAAAAAAAAATCGAACTGAAAAAAGCACATTTTTGACATCATTAATGCGTTCCTAAAATTCTTCTGAATCCATACATTATCTTTAGATCAACATTTCTCAACCAAGTTTCACTGCAAACCTAATGTTCCAATACACATAGATCTCTATGGATCCACCAGACACGGAGATGCATAAAATGACATTTCAGTCAATTTACTAATTAATTAATTTTACTAATTTATTTTGGTTTATTAAATTTGATTAATTACCACAACTTTAGAGCAAGAAACTTACTATGCTTAATTACATGGTTTTTAGAGATTATTGACAAAAAAAAACTGAAAACTTTAAGATTGGATATTACGCCCGAACGGGCGTTCTCCCCCCATTTAGAGACACATACATGTTTCGACTGCATTGGGGTTAACGCCTCTTCTTATTTAAAAACAGCAAATCTTTAGAATTTCCGATAGACAAGTTCGCGCGCTAGAGATAAAAATGTTTTATTCGCTACAGTGTTGCTACCAAGCACTGCTCGCTTTGAAATTGTTCGAGTTTTTTAATCAAAAATTCGTGAAAGTTTTAAAATATATGAAATAGACAGACAGTAAAACAAATTCCAAATTCGAGCTTGCAAGTGCCCATGTTCGGGTGGTTATTCAAAATTTAATGGCTCTAGGTGCCGTTGTTTTTTTACGATACGAGAAACATACATACATTCATACAAATGCTTCCTTATTTAGTTTCTTCGAATATAATACAAGGCGATATTATTTGGTGGCAACAATTCGAAAACTGATATATCGTGATTCAGCGCAAAGTGCCGTTGCGAGACTAATAGCGTTCTGGGCGTCCCCTTGGACTAATTACGAAGTTGCTATGCTAGTTACTACACATTTTCGTTCGGTTTACGTGTGTTACTCGTGATATTGATTGTTTATGACTTTCTGCTTTTTACATGTGCTTACATGTCCGGGTTTTTTTTGTCTTTCTTACTGTGTAAATGAAAAATTCTATAAGCCGCGAAGATAAAAAAAAAAAAAAATTGAGGAATGCTACGAGGCGTATTCAGAAACTAAGTACCGTTTTGAAAAAAAAAAAAAAAGTAAAACAATTTTTTCGAATTCAATTTCATTTTTACATGAAAATACATGTCTTAAACTATTTTTCAACATAGTTTCCGCCAATGATCAAACACTTGTCATAGCGGGTGACCAGTTTCTGTATACCATCGTCAAAGAAACTTCCCGCCAGTTTCGATAACCACGACTCCACAGCATTTTTCGTGTCATCGTCAGATCCAAAGCGCTTGCCACCAAGCTCGTGCTTCATGTGCAGGAACAAGTGATAGTCGGACGGCGCCAAGTCCGGGCTGTACGGCGGGTGATCGAACTGCTCCCAATGAAACTGTCGAATTAACGATTGAGTGACATCAGCAGTATGGGGCCGAGCATTGTCATGGAGCAACACAATTTCTTTACTGAGCATTCCTCTTCGTTTGTTTTGAATGGCACGCCTTAGTTTTGTTAAAGTCTCACAATATCGTGCCGCATTAATGGTTTCACCTCTGGGAAGAAATTCAGTAAGCAAAACGCCTTTCCTATCCCAGAAGACAATGCACATGATTTTTTGTGATGACATTGTCACTTTGAACTTTTGTTTTTTCGGAGAATGAGTGTGTCTCCACTTCATCGATTGTTGTTTCGATTCTGGTGTGAAATGACACACCCAAGTTTCATCACCTGTCACAATTTGGTTTAAAAAGTTTTCTCCCTCATTACTGTACCGCGTGAGAAATGTCAGGGCACTACCAAGTCGCTTCGTTTTGTGAACATCAGTGAGCATTTTTGGAACCCGTCGGGAATCAGTTGTCCGTCATCATTTTTCTTATGTGCACAATAAACATTTAGGGTCATACTACACTCATCAGGTTTTAAGTAAAATAACTAACTATCTAACGATAAAGCGAGTAACACCATGAAGTTAAGTAACAAAGTTAAACCACTATAAAACACGCACGCTAAACGCAGTTCGAGGATTCTACAATCACCTAATCCGTCTTTCCTAAAAAGTGAGTGTAGTTCTGTTTTTTTTTTTTTTTTTTTTAATTTTTTTTTACTAATTCATTAAGACAGAACTTCCTACTCAGTCTCAATACGGAAATATTATCAGAACACACGGAAGAATACGCAGTAAATAAGACATTAAAATAAAGGACATGCTAGATGATCGACATTATTTGTTCCAATTAATTGAATCATCAATCATTTTTGACTACCTTGATTGTTCTGATACTTTTTTTAAATTTCTTTAATTTATTTATTTTTCTGTTAGATAGTACAATAGTACTGCTACAATTTGAAAAAAAAAAGTTAAGAAACAATATGTATCGGCTTGGTACAAATTTGATTAAATAGAAAATCTGGGAGGAAGATTTGAAACTTAGAACTTCAACAGATCTGGCGAAAGAAACTAAAAAAAAATGGGGGTGGAGAAAGAAGAAGAGATTCGGAACGGGGGAAAAAAACAGAACTGTTGCCATGATATCCAGCGAGAATGATAAGTTAGAATTTAAAAAGGTCTGAACACGATGTAACTATCAATATTCCGAATTACAATAAATGAAATATTTTCTTTGAACAAGTAAAAAAGGGAACCATTAATAAAAAATATCAATAGTTTCTGCCTTAGTAAATAACAAATAAATAAAATATGCCTTCAGATAAAAATGAAATTGGAGTTAAGTAAAACTACAAAAAAATCCGAAAGCTTTCAGATTTTACATTACGCCCAAAGGAGCATTTTTTTAAACTTTTGTGTGTTACCTTTATTTATTAAATATCATGTTCTTCGCACTTAAACATAAAATTCAACTCAACAGCAATATCGTAAAACAATTTTAAAATGAGCATAGCTTTAGAATTTCCGATACACAGTCTCGCGCGCTGGAGATAAAAATATTTTTTTCGTACAGTGTTGCTATTCCTCGCTTTGAAATCGTTGAGTTTGTTAATCAACAATTACACTCACGTTTATGAAAATTGCAACACCAAGAAGGAATCGTCATAATTGAATGCAATTTAATACACAGTTGAGTGGTAGTGGTACAAATAAATGATTAAATGTTCAAAGCAAACAAACAAGAACAAGAGATCAGAATCAGTATTTTGTGTGGCCACCACTCGCCGCAATAAGTGCTGCTACACGACGTGGCATGGAGTCAAACAAAGTTTGAATGTCTGACTGAGGAAGAGCATTCCATATCGTTTGTACGCGTACCCAAAGTTCGTCTGCAGACGCAACAGGACGAGGATCACGAGCAAGACGCCGACCAATGACATCCCACACATGTTCAATTGGCGACATATCCGGGGAACACGCAGGCCAAGGAAGAAGCTGTACCTGCTGCGCTGCAAAGAAGGATTTAACAATCCGAGCAGTATGAGGGCGGGCATTGTCCTGTTGAAATACAGCGCCTGGCAAGCTTTGAAGGAAGGGAACAGCTTCGGGCTGTAGAACTTCACGGATATACCGGTTGCTGTTCAGATTGCCCACAATTCGTAGCAATTGAGATCGTCTATGATATGCTATGGCGCCCCAGACCATAACTCCGGGTGTTCGTCCACTGTGGCGTTCGATAATGCACTCCGGAAGGTGGCGTTCACCGGCATAGCGTCTGACACGAATGCGGCCATCATGGTACCACAAATTAAAGCGGGATTCGTCAGAAAACACGACATGCTGCCAATCAGCACGCCAGTCTCTATGCTGATTGGCCCATTGTAGCCGCAGGCGGCGATGGTCGTGCGTTAGGGGGATCCTGTATAAAGGAGTCCGTGCGCGCAGTCCACACTGCAGCAGACGTCTACGAATTGATGAAGCACACAATGAAACACCTGTAGCTATTGACCACAGTGCTGCCAATTGTCTAGAGGAAGCTGTACGGTCCGTCCGCGCCATGCGGACCAGGTGTCTATCATCGCGAGCTGACGTCACATTTCGGGGTCCACTCCCGGATTTCCGAGTTGTCCGACACTCGTCCGTCCACTGCTTCCAAACGCGCATCACTGTGCTGCTGTTACGCTGCACACGAGAGGCTACTGCACGATACGACAATCCAGCTTCACGAAGGCCGATGATTCTCCCTCGTTCAAACTCTGTAAGTTGTTCAAATCTCGCTCTCTTTCGTCGACGAGGCATAAGTACAGATTGAGTTAACGTTTACCACTAGCAGATAACCACCGATAACCATACACGCCTCGCTACAGCCGTCTATTTATTCGGATCCATCAGCCGTTCAGAGGGCGCTGCTCAGCATACGCATGCGCTACGGATTTGCAATTCTAATCATTTGCATATCATGCGCTACTTTGCATTTCCTGAAAATTTCAGCTCACTCGCGTAAGTCCTTCATGGTGTTGCAGTTTTCACAAACGTGAGTGTATTTAATCTGTGACAAAATACGAAAGAGATAATAACACAAATTCCAAATATTAGGGCTTCCAGATGGCCGTATTTGGTGCAGTGTTACCTTATTCAAAATTTAATGGCTCTAAGTACTGTTGTTTTATCACACTGCTAGAAACATACATACATTTATGCAGATTCTTCATTATTTAATTTAAACATAACACAGGGCTGTAATATTTGGTGGCAACAATTTGAAGAGTGAATCAACGCAAAATGCCAAAACGAAATTAATAGCCCTTCTGGGCTAACGCTCTTTGGGCTAAAAATATAAATCTTACTTCAAAATTTGTTGTTTCTGTTTGCAAAGACTCATTAAGCTTTCAAACACGGAAACGAGGAAAAATCAGCTTTGCCTTAGCTAGGATTCGAACCACAGAACTTCCAATTTGCTATCTGAAGATTCTAACCATTTACACTATGGAAGCACGCAAAGAGGAACACAATTATTCCTTATAGGCGATTCGCAAGAAATACTTTTTTAAAAAAATTAAGGAATGTAAATAATTGTGAAAGGTAAAACAATACATCCTTCTGTAAAACAATACATCCTTTTGAGTTGATTACATTTATTCCGAAATCATACACCTTGCTTCTACATATTTAAACCCTAATAAGAGAGTATTTAAGAGCCTCCAGAAGCAGATGGCTTCGAACCATATTTTCTCGAAATATACTGTACTCGCTTTTCTGCCGTACCACTGGAATCAATCCAAGATTGAATTTATATTCTAGTTTTAAAATTGATATTTTTAGATAGGAAACTAACTTTAGATACGAAATAAAAACTCTGATAAAACATAAATTTCTCTGAACGAGTCAAAGAATCTATTGTCTGCAAAACAATTTACTCTGAATTATTATAACATTTTCAGATTGTACGTTTTCTACTACACTCATGTCCATAAATTAAGGATAATGCAAAATCAGGCAAAGGAAGAGTTAGAAGCAAAACAAATTTGACTTATTTGTAAAGCTTATTTATTAAACAAAAGGTAAAGAGCAAAAAAAAGATGCTATATGTTTGATATTATTAAAAAAAACAGCGATTTTTTCTCCCTGGAGCAAATTACAAAAAACACCTATTTACAAAAAACCAATATTACATGGCTAGGTATGATTGTTAATACATTGTATGTCTCCCAGACGATGCAATACAGTCCGTATAACGCCTAGCCATGCTGAGATCAAATTATCGATCTGATCTTGGGGGATATTACACCACTCAAAAAGCAATGTTCTCCGAAGTTCCGGTAGACATGTAGGAGGAGGTTGACGGGCTGCAACTCGTCGGCCAAGCATGTCCCACACGTGCTCTACTGGATTCAAGTCCGGTGAGAATGCTGGCCAGTCCATACGGGTGATATCCTTCGACTGAAGGCATTCGCTTACGATGTTTGCACGGTGAGGACGGGCGTTGTCATCCATAAACACAAATTGTTTGTGCGCCCGTGGCGCCCCGAAACAAACGTACATGCTGTTCCAGAATGACGTCCCGATAGATTTGGCTTGTCATGGTTCCAATTTGAACATGCAGGTCAGTTCTGGAACCCAGAATAATTCCACCTCAAACGAGCACACCTGCACCACCGTAACGGTGTCGTTCAATGATGTTTTCTTGGTGGTAACGGGTACCTGGAGCTCTCCATATAAAAGTCCGGAGAGAATCAGACTGCAAGCTAAACCTGGACTCGTCGAAAAACATCACACAAACCCACTGTTGCGGTGTCCACAATGCATGCTCTCTACTCCAGGCTAACCGCAGGCGACAGTGAGTTGCAGTAAGTGGAAAGCATCTGACAGGTCTACGAGCATATAGACCAATCTGCCCTAAGCGTCTGTACACGGTCTGCCTTGAAATTGTCGTACCAGTGGCTGAAGAGAGCTGACGAGACGGGTCTGAGGCTGTGCTCCGCCTGTTTCTTTTGGCAGTAACTGCCAAATACCGGTTCTCATTCGGCGTTGTAATCCTGGGGCGACCTATGCTGTAACGTCTACTCACATTACCATCATCTTCGAATCGTTGCCAAAGCCTGGAGATGACACTCTGGGCAATTCCAAGTTCGTCTGATACTTCCAGTTGGGTACGCCCACATTCCAGACGGCCGATAATTCTACCACGTAAAAAATCATCCAAATGCGTCCTTTGTGTCATAACTATTCGGTTATTGCACTGAAATGCTTATAAAGCGCCTGCGAACAATTTTACTTCTTTGCCTGTATTCCTTATATATCAGTCTCTTACACTCTCGTCATTGTGACGTACCATCGGTGTCATCTGGTTACTTCCTGAAATTTGCATATGATAGTTGAAGATGTGTGTAGTGATTTTACAGGTGATATATTTATTTTAGAGTTCGATTTCCGCGTGACTCCGAATTAGCCTTAATTTATGGACATGAGTGTATTTCAATGAAGCTGGTTCATAATGCAGAATTTGTTTGATTTATTTATTTATTTTTAATTTTTATTATTATTATTTTTTTTAAAGTTGGATTCAGTTAACTAGTCTCTAGCGAACACAATCTACGCTGATACGGTAACGAATGCTAACACAGCGAATTTTTTTTTGGGGGGGACATAAAACTTTAAACGTTAAATATCTCTTAATTAATGAAAATAATCATATACTTAAAACTCCCAGTAAAGCATTAATTATTATTTCTTAAAAGCTATACTTTTTTCCCCCAAAAAAGCGAAAGCTCTCCCTCCTACACACACACAAACATATTTCGCCCTCCTTAATCGAATTTTTAAGCTTAAAAATATTTCAAGATTTCCCATATATAACATACCATCTTTGGAAATACAGGTGCAGTTATTAACCAGGTCACCTTTATACAAGTTATTTTTATCACGATATATCACATATCTGGAATTTAACTAGAATTTTCATCAGCAGGATATGTCGTAACGGCGTAAGTGCAAGATGATGATTTTTCCTTGGAGGTTTGAATCATCCACTTTGAATGCGTAATATATATATATATATATATATATTAATTATTAACAAGTAAGAATGCCAAAAGCCATAGTACATCCTAAACCCTCTGAAGTCCTATTCGAAGAAGCACGTTAGTGCCAAAATTACACATTAAATACAATTAAAACTTAGTATCCTAAGTAAAGATTCACATGAAAATACAACTCAAATAATGCTTAGAAAATTGTAATTTATGGGTAAAATTGGGTATATATATATATATATATATACATATTAACACAATTTTAATCGCTTGTAGAACATTAGCAGACAGTGTGAGGTAGTGGCCGAAACCGCTGCACAAAACTCCGGTTGTGATACAGGGTTGAAATAAATTTCTAACTCAAGTTCTAACAATAACATGAATTTTAATATAATAAAAACATTAACATTAGCGATTCATGACGATGTGGGATTTAGATACATTTAGTCCCATAATTTCAGAAAGTCATTAAACAGGAAAGTACACGAGGAGCAATAGTTCTAGCGGGCCAAAATGCCCACAGCTCCAGCAGGAGAGTCTTGGCGCTTCTCCTAAAACCAACTTAGTTCCTCGCTGCCAAATCCTTTTTCTCTCCTCAGTGTCGTTACCTGCGCTGAACTCCTGGGGGCGGGGGAGAAAATTCCTTCATTCGTACATCGCAAAGATATCCACATTCTGACCCTGATGGAAAAGACTTCTTTATCCCGTTGTTCCTTAGAAAGTCCTTCGAGGCTGCAACCAGAATCATTCACAAAGGCACCTCGTTGCAACAGGATTTCTCTTCTAATGTGAAAGAGGCACCAATGCATGCGGAAATCATTCATCCTAGACAAAGAACCTCTATGCTACCTTATTACAATAGCATACATACTCAGTTCACTCATTTCTTTCATAATGCACAACACTGCAACCACATGAACCAATTTGGACTATTTCATTATGAAATTTTAAAGGAGGATCGCTACTTAGACCATTTGCTGCTTTTCTGCTCAGCGAAATTCAGGACTTTCCAACTTAATATCACGTCTGGATATGTATTTGCAGCGTAACTACTTCAATTTCAGGCACCATTACTTAGAGACAACACTTGGGTGGGTGACCACCCACGTGACTTCGAACTCTGAGACTTTATGTAATTATCCAGGACCTTCCATCAATTTCTGAATTATGTAATTATGTACATAGCATTTCTGATAACTGTTTGCAACTATATTCATCATTACTTACATTTATATTAGATTATTTTGTGTGTAAAATGTGTTTTCCAGCTTATGTGACCTGGTAATCCTCATCAATCAGACGTCTCCATGGACTCATTCCCGTCTCCTTAATTGTCCTCGCGTCAGGCATTCACTCTATCTCCAGCGCTACTGCGGCATACACCTCATGATAGCCGGAAAACAACAAGCAAAATGCATGTTAATCGCGGCGAAAATAGGAAATCAGTTTACTTAGATGTATCATACTAGACTACACTGAATTCTCTAGAAGCGATTATCTCCCGAAGGCGACCAACTGTGAAAGTGATAGGTGTTTCTAAGAACACAAATAAACATCAATGTTGAGTATTACCACTCTGAGTAACCATTTCAACAAGAAAATCAAAATTTATTATATTATTAGATATATTTTATTATATACATTTATTATACCTATTTTATATGGGCAGACTAAAAAAATTCTTTAACACGATCTGTGAACATTCAGAGGCAGGATGTGTATTTAATTTACTTCATTTAGTGAAGCTTTTCAAAGCGGCAGCTACTGACACGACCACCTCTGAAAATGACCTGTATTTCTGAAAACATAAATAAACTTCCGTGTTAAACAACACGTCTCTCAGACGACCACTTCCAAAGAAGACCAACATGATCTCAGATTGAGGGTTAACGTCTTGGAGAAGGCTCATTGTATTTAATTATCTTTCCCGAAGAACATCATCATAAGAATAAATTCATATATATTATGCTGTCTTGCATGAAAGCTGCGTTTTTACAGCCAAAAATCTTCAAAAATGCACGAAAAAAGGCAGAAAGCAGAAACAAAACTTATTATATATTTTAACGGGAAAAAGAGATGATATGATAAATTATTTTTCTCTTTGTTGTTTAGTAATTATTAGTCCAAAGGGGCAATTTGCCCAGAAGGACTATTAATTTCGTTTTGGAATTTTGCGTGGATTCACTCTGAGCATTCTTTGACTTTTCAAATTGTTGCCATCAAATATTATCGCCCCGTATTATATTTAAAGAAATTAAATAATTAAGAACCTGCATACATGTATATCGCCCCGTATTATATTTAAAGAAATTAAATAATTAAGAACCTGCATACATGTATATATGTTTCTCGCACTGTGATAAAACGACAGTATCTAGAGCCATCGAATTTTGAATAATGTAATCCTCCTGCGAATACGGGCACCTGGAAGCCCAAATTTGAAATTTGGAATTTGTTTTATTATTGATTTCATATTTTGTAACACTTTACTGAATTTTTGATTAACAAACTAAACGATTTTAAATCGAGCAATGGCAACACTATACGGACGTGGGGGGGGGGAAATTATCTCCAGCTCACGAGACTCTGTATCGGAAATTCTAAAGATATGATCATTTTAAAATTATTTTGCGATATTGCTGTTGAACTGAATTTTATGGTTTGAGTACGTAGAGCATGACATTTATTAAATAAAAGTAACACACAAAACGTTAAAAAAAAAACGCCCCTTTGCACGTAATTTAAAATCTGAAACCTTTCAGATTTTTGTTTTCCTTTTTTTTAATTATTTTATAAATTTATTTGCTTTCCCCCTCCCGAAGATAATAAAATTTCAAATGGCTGACCGTCTCGTTGTTGCCACCATACTGTTACTCGATAAATTTATTCCTAATCACAGTTAGAAACCGTAAATTGTCTCTTTTCAGATCTTGGATGGTTTCCAAGTTGTTCATTACCTATTCTTTTGCTTTTAATAATAAGATGTCTTACTTAAGAAGTTTCTAAACCTTAAACTCTGGGAGCGGAGTTTTGTTGCATTCAGTTTTGTTGGAATGCCCATTTGAAATGACGTAATCCTTTAAGCTCTGTAATCAAAAATTCGCATCTGCGCCTTCCGCAGATCTATCTCTTTACAATGGAGAGAAGCAGAGAGGGTTTCATATTGCCAAAGAACAATGTTACACAGCGAATTCTGATAAAATCTAACGCTAACGCGCATAACCGCTTGCGACACACGCCGGGCCTTTTTCCTTTTGGTTTTAAATCATTCATTGTGCATGCCGCAACAGGTCAAAGAATCAATCGAATTTCTTTGCACTCCCCTGAATTGTTTCGGTATAATCTGACAACTCAGAAAATGACCTGCGCGGAAAACTGATTTTCAGATGGGCGAGTTCATTTAGAGTTTAGGAGCTTATCACTGTTAGTTAATTACTAATTGCAGGCTCATTTCGTGGAAATTCAGTCTCCTTGTCAGATAAGCAGATAGTAGCCGAAATGAACTTCCCATTATGTTGAATGAATGTGTATGAGTAATGTAGCCCATATCCGTTTCGTAGACTTGTTTTTAAACGCACCCAAAACAATAAAGAATGCAAGTTATTGTTTAGGAAACAACTTAAGTTTTTCCAAATCTCCCACCTATTTTATATGGTAACCAGCTAATTTTAAACTTCAATGTCACATCAATCTTCGGTTGTCACATAACAGTCATTACTCAAAATGGAAGAATTGAAAGAATATTTCGAAGCTAATTCTTCTCCAAAAATAACTGACGCAGCTGTTGTTTTCAAACTTTTATACTTCATGCAGCCCTGTAAATGAGCAAGTAATTAGCCTAACCCTTCTACAGAGATATAAAACTACCTTTGTAGAGACATTAAGTATTTTTGAAGCAGGAGAAATGAAAAATGAGCAATGCCCTAGCCGGGGCACGAACCACGGACCTCTCGAATACCCGCCGAGCGGGATGACCACTACATCACGAAGGCATGCCAAGACGGTGGGAGAAATACCTTATATACTACCCCTTTTAAAGGGCGAATGGGAATTAGGGGACCCAATCGCCAAATCCCGGTGGTGGAGAATCATCATCCACCACCTTTTTTAGTTCGGGCGCCACTGTAGAGTTATTAGGTTATTTAGAAGCTGGAGAGATGAAAGATGAGCACGGCCTCGCCGGGATTCGAACCACCGAATTCTGGAATACGCGCCGAGCGTACTGACACCAAGAAAGCGGGAGAAATATCTTATACCTTTTATTTATTTATCTATTAAATTACTAGTGCACTAAGGATGTCTGCTATAAGGAGAGATGCCTTGATGGTGCATTTTTAATAGAAACAAGCACGTTTTTACATTACATACGGAAGAAAATTAAGAAAATATCTATGCTCATGGCTTGTCTCCTAGGATTTCAACCTAGATCTTGCTGCTACTATTTGGCGGTCGTATTCGTTCAGTCGTACTTTAAAATGGGCACTTCAAAGCTTTTCCGACCCTCTCCAGTTGGTGATCGAAACACATGTCGTCACCACCGGACAACACTTAATTTTCTCCGACTCATCTAATGAGAGTAATCCCAGATGATTTTGGTCTTCTGTTGGAGGCAGTTGCCTTATTCATTTGACATTTCTGCACAACCATACCGATTTTTATTCATGTTCTTCGAAATCTTGATAACCTCCAGAAGTGGACGGTCGTCTTAGAGGAGCTTATTTCATCAAATTGAAATTCATAAAAAATTCCAATATTCCTTTTCGAATCTAATCTAAAAACTAATCAAGGCAAGCTGTGCTTTTGTCAAGTGAAGAAGAAGGAGGACCGTTGAACAAACGCCTACAGACATGAACGTCCGTACTGATTTTCAGCATAACGGAACCGGTAAGTTTATGATGTCGGCCAGGGTCCCCCAGGATAGAAAATTTCATAAGGCGCGCATTATGAAAATCAGTCCTTAATTTGAAATAAGCTTTATAAAGATGCTAACAAGGTTAAGCAGGAGACACCGGCATGAAGCAGAATTTCCGTTTGCTTTTGGACATCTATAAAAAGGCCGGATTCCGTTTCAAATTGATCTTAATAGAGGTGCCAGCATCTTTCCATAAGGCACCGCTTAATTATACAGAGTGTATCAGTACAGCGGTGACAAACTTCCAGGAGATATAGAGTACACCTAGACGATGGGAAATTACATAGCAATGCATGGTCGGAAACGCTTTCCTGGAGCGGAAGTGACGACACAAAACGCAAAAAAAGAAAGGGTACAGACAGTGAGACAAAACATGTTTTATTATTTTTAGTACAGCAGAAACCTGCAAATGAGAACAAAAACAAACAACGATCGTCATTAAAGAAGGTGTTCGAAATTACGACCCCGGACCGTGGATGCAAGTCTCACCTCTCTGGCGCATGGAAGATTTGCATCGCGAGTGGAAGATCGCATGGAAGCTGCATGACGCACAGTTCCTGCATCACGGTCCGGGTCGTAATTTCGAACACCTTTGATGATGATCATTGTCTCTTTATGCTGTTTTTTTTCCAGATCCCATTTTTGAAATATTTGAAAAAAATACTGCTGAGAAGAGTACTTAAATATCTTGACTTTTGTGTCGTCACTACCGCGCCAGGAAAGCGCTTCCGACCATGCATTCCTGTGTGATTTCCCATCGTCTAGATGTACTCTATTTCTCCTGAAAGTTTGTCACCGCTATACGGATACACCCTGTATAATATCCGTGGTGTTTCAAATATACCAAAAGTCAAACTAAATGCGAGTATTAGGAATTCCATTTTAATTTATAATTAAAATATTATATGCAACGGAGTTAATCACGTGAGAACTACTAATATTGTCATGACTTGCTTTTTAATATGATTTTCAGTAGCGTTCGCTGTTTACACAATTATCGCACTGCCTTGTGGTTACCATTTTTAACATACCCCCAATTTTGTTAACCCAGTTCTCTCTCAAAATAACCAAGGTTGCCTTTACAAATATCTACACAACAAACACACATGTACAAAATGAGTAAATAAGCGAATAAAACAAAGCAAAACAATAAGTAAAAAATAAAAGTACACCGCCGTAATGGATATCTAAAATGACAAAAAAAGTAACAGTCTGTTTCTTGTGATTGTTTGCCTTCTTTCTGCGTTGATATTGCTTCGCCGCCTTTTTTTTTTTTCGCTAATATACTTTCCTCTTTTGCTTGTTTATCATTGCGGCTCTCATAAAAAAAAATATTTGATCTTCTATGTTTTTTTTTCTCCCTCCCCTCCCCTTTTTTTTTGTGTGTGTTTGTTGTTGGCGGAAACTAATCACAGTGTAAATCACAACTTAATGTGGACTTCCAGCTGAAGACAATAAAATTTGAACTAACACTGTCTGAAAGAACACTTGTTCCAAAACTCGCTGTTATTTACAAGCTTTTATCACTGATGATCGCTATGGTCAAACGTTTACCATCAATTTCGAAAAGCTATCGATGAATTTTATGCACGCATTATTTGTGATTAACAGTACAATGTAGTGATGAGTTTTTTTTTCAAGATTAGATTTAATTTTTTTAAACTTAACGTTGAAACGATTTTTCGCACGTTGTAGAGATATTAGGTTATGAAAAATGAGCAACATCCTCGCCGAGACTCGAATCATGGACCTATCCAATACGCGCTGAGCGTGCTGACCACTACAACACGAAGGCATGCTAAGAAGGCTGCAGAAATACCTTATATACTACCCCCTTTTAAAGGGTAACTGGGGATTAGGGGACCCAATTGCCAAATCCTGGTAGTGGAGAATCACCATCCAATACCTTTTTTAGTTCGGACACCACTATAACAAAAATATTCGTATTCTTATGACTATCGTTCAATTTAGCACATCTGATTGCCTTCCTTCCGTGGGATGGTATATCCTGTTCGTTGTCCTACAGGACAGCTCAGGTCAGGAGCCGCCTCGTCGGGTAGAGCTGTAGAGGCCTTACATTATTTTGATGTTGGAGTCATGCAAAATGAGCAATGCCCTCGCCGGAACTCGAACCTCGGACCTCTTGATTACGCGCCGAGTGGTTTGACCATTACACCACGAAGGATGCTAAGAAGGCCGGAGAAATATCTTCTAGCGTATCTTCGTTTAACAAACAAATTCTCAGAAATTTACTGTTTGCCCCATTGGACTGAGCGGGAGAATATCTTCTAAATGAAATTTGTATAAAGTTTTTAATGTAATTTCTGATTTTTTTGTGGATTTTCGAAAATTGTTCCCCCCCCCCAGTTATTTGACGTCCATGAGATTTTAAAATTTCATCATCTAAAAACGCATCGGTTATACAGATTTGAAATTTTCCCAGATTATAAAACAAACTCTTCGCCCTCTTTTAAAACAAGAATCATTAACAGATATTAGTTGGGCGATTTTCTACATTAGTCTTAAATATTAAAATTTGATTAACTTTGATTAATTAATTTTCTAATTGAAATTAAAAAAAACATTAATTTAATGCTGAAACGATATTTTGCATATTAAGGAATAAATTAAAACCTTTAGAATTTTACTATTTGCACCATCGGATAAAGAGAAAAAAAAAATCTTTTAAATGTTCGTCTTTGAAAGAGTTCGCTGTCATACAGTACGTATAACTTAGTCAAATTTCCATATGATAACTTTTCCATTTTTTCTACAGTGAATTCTTTATAAGACGACCACCCATGGGTCCAGATGATTTCTGCCTTGTGTGGGAGTGGTCATCTTAAAGCAGGGTATTCAACAGTAATGCTTATTTATGTTCTTCGAAATAATGATCGTTTTCAGATGCGGTCGGTTTATGGGGTTATAACATCTAGCCATATGCGACGCTGTAAGAAACTTTTCCGAGGAACAGATTTCATTCAGCGCTTTTTTGAACGGGAAGGCTTCTATTCGAAACCGTTCCGCTCGAATATGTGCTACGGGTACGTACCCAAGACATTTTACGACGCTGGTGGAAAATGTTTCGTTGCGCATGCTCTGCCTCACGTAGGAGGAAAGACAGAATATACTCCTGGGAGGTCTTCGCATAAGACAACTAATCAGATTTGTTGGAGGAGAAAACTTCCGGAAATGTTTCTTCGATACGCAGCTAATAGATAGCGGTTTTACGTAGGTGATTATCATGACAGGTTTCTCATTAAATTGTTCCAAGTGGTATACATATTTATTATAATAAATAAGCTTAATACTATATCCATTATAATTAATATACATAAAAATAATGATGATGGGCTGATTTTGCTGATTAATTGATGATGGGCAACAAGCACATTTCATTCAATCAATATTAACGTCTTTTGAAACAGAAAATATAAGAAACAATTTCCAGGCCGACCATCCAAGTTCTAGATGCTTTGGGTCTTTTGTAGAGATGATTTCAATATCATTTTCTTAAAAGATATATAGCAACTGCACTCAACTTAGGCGACCCGAACAGAAACTCGATGCATCAGGTGGTTCTTTAACGTTTATTCTCTACTCTACACGTATACACATATATACAGATGTCCTATTATTAGGTGGACCAACCTTCAGCTTAACTTACTGCATGAAAACTCAAAACGATCACCTTCTTCCCTCTTTCGTTTCTACCTTAGAATACATCTGCTGCCAAGCAGCGCCATCTACATTCTTTTTCTACAAGATGTTTTCAACCTCGATGTTCCTTTATGATACAAGAAATATTGAGGTGGTCGTCTCAGAGATATGGTGGCAACGACAAGGTTAACTTTATTCCATTACTATAGTTCAACCGCCTCATCCGCGACCATGAGCGCAAATACTCATGCGCCATTTAGACGAAATTATTCTCAAAACAGGGTGGAAGGATTAGAACTTTCTTTCCCTCCAGCATATCTCTTTTCAGAGAAGAGAATACTTTCACGCCGCAGTGAGTAATAACGCTCCTTTTGGACGCGTCTATGTGTTTTGGCAGAATGCCAGCCATGGTTGCGTTGGGGACGGTCGAACTATAATCTGACTGTCATAAAAAATGTTAAGAAACTTTGCTTATACTTTTTCAAATATAAAACATTTGCAAAAGACGGATCAGTGTTCATTCAAGAAATGCAGCCCTTCTCAATGATATGGAAAAATGTTTATAATAATTCTAACCAGCTACTTAAGTATTGTATGTCTGAAGGCATAGGCATCTGCAAAATAATTTCTCATTAGAATATTAAAGCAACTTTTCTCGCTTTGGACTGACAAGCAAGCAGAACATGGTACTGCTGCCAACAATCTTTTGTCATCAATCCAAAAAGAAAACGAACGACCGCCTTCAAGATCTACTCACTAAAACAACAAATTCTAAGACTCGGGAAGGTGTCGGCACCACTTCTGTGATCAACTGTTGAGCGAATAAAGTTTTAATAAAAAGAGCAAAGGAGATAGTACAGTTTGGTAGCTTACTGCACCTAATTATTTCGAATAAAGCAACTAAATGACTTCGAAACAGTCACAGTTTGAACTGAAGGTCTCATAACAATACCACCCATTCGTCTAAAGCAGCTGAAAACATTTGGATATTGTTAAAATGAATTTGCTAAAACTAGCAAAGTAAAAGGCTTCGAAGAAACATTAATCAATCATCTGAAGAGATTTTTTAAAATTTAATTTCGGTAACGGGAGAGCTGAAAGAATAGTCAAATGGCCAACGGTGATTAACAGTGGAAGATTTATTAGTTTTTTCTTTCCTGACATAAGAATGGTGTTGTTTAATGTGATATTACAAAACTTTAGTTAACTAATGTATATTAAAACACACTGGTAAAATAAACTGTAAATTCTACAGCTTTCTTCTGTATTCATAACAAGTAAAGAATTCAGAATAAGTTTTTGAAAAGAATTTCCGTAATACAGGCCAGTATTTTTCTTAAATCGTTTTAAAAAGCACAGACAATCTACCATTTCCAATTTTACGGTTTAATGATTAGAATTAATAAATCAATAGTAGTATTTTGAAAATTTAATTACATTCTAATGTCTCGTAAAGAAATTTGCCATTAAAGTATTTTAACGGTAATAAATGTAAATGACATCATAAATTTTAAAAAAAAAATTATCTCCCACCTTACCTAACATACAGCATTAGAAAATGTTTCTATTAATTATATCAATTAAAGTAAAGTTGAAAGAAATAAGTTGGACATACTACAAATTAAATCTGTTTTAATTCATACTAACTAAATGCTCATTAAAAAAATAAAATAAAGATTTAAGTTACTAAGAAATACATTTGTTGTTTTAAAATCGCTTCATTTAACTATCAGTAACATACTAATTAAATTTGGAACAAGGACTAAAAATATCACGGTTTGCAAAAATGGCAGCTCTCTGAGATTCAACCGGTTAAATACAAGAGCATATGGTAAATGAAAAGTCTTATGTTCTACGCAGTGGCAACACTTGGTAAAGTGCTACTTCTAGATTCTTTGCCCTTCAATTTCCAAGCCATGATTAATGTTTATGGATTTTATTTTAGCACAGAGTAATTTAACATATCAACTGAAAATAATATTGCTTCGAAAAGTTAAGGAAAAAAAAAAGAGATGGCACTGTTATTAAGTCAGATAACCATTTAAAGAAGTAGTTCGAAAATATTAGGAACCCATTTAAAACCATTTTAAACACAGTGTTGTTTACTTAACACAGTTTCACGCGGCTGGTACACAAAATGAAACACAAGAGCAATTCGACTGTATATTTTTCACTTTTATTTAATTACGCGTATTCTAATAATGCGAAAATTACTACAACATAGCGAGCCATTCCACACGGACAAAAACGAAGTTCTATTCAACACAAGTTTAGTTGCCACACGCAACAAGTATTAAAGAGAAACATTCCAAAACGATAAATTACAGATTAATTACCTTACAACTTCCGGTTAGAGCGGAGTGATGAGCCATCAAATAAAAACCAAACGATCTTATTTTATAAGCTCGTAATACTCACATGAACACACAGTGAACCCTTTTTTTTAGCGATCACATCTATACAGAAGACCATCTCTGAAAATATGAGTATTTCGGAAAATACAAATAAACATTGGTACTATACATCACCTTTTTAAACCAAACACCTGCACAAAAGATCAAAATCGTCTGGAACCATCTTAAAGAGAATTCACAGTATTTTCGGTTTATTTAATAAAAGTCATTTGCGTTTTAATGTACTGCCACAGATTTTTTTAGCTACATTAAGCAGAATAAAGTTACTTGTACCAGTTAAACATCCCTTTTAATATGGAAATTTAAAGTTCAGGCATTAGATCAAATTTGTAGAAAATTCTTTTTAAAAAAGAAACGTTTACAACTCATTTTTTAAACTTTTTATTTCGTGTATTAATAATTTTGTGTTTATGTGTTTAAATTAATTGTTTTTAAACTATTCTTTAATCCTTGAAAAATTTATTGAAATTTTATTTTGAATTGTGATTTTTTTTTAATTCGAATTTTATGCGATGAAAACACAAAAATTAGATTGACAGCTTGGCTTATATAGTATAAAAATAGTTATTTAAAAATTATAATTAGACTATTTTGCTTTTTATACATGCTACGCATATTTACCTAATAAATGTCTGTACCATGTAGTATTACTGTACTGGTAGAAATCACAAGAACAAATAGTAATCCAAAAAACCAAAAGAACGAGAGCATTTCAAGTGAACACAGCCAAACAAGCTGCTAAAAAGAATGCTTTGAAACTGATAATGACAAGTTCCGTTGTCTCTTGTTTAACAAGGAAGTTTGCTTTTCCTAAAACGGTCCTCTGCCACGGCGACAGAGTTCATATCTGCCATAGCCCGAAGTCAAACAAGCTTTGCCTACAAGCCTTGTCTCACTTCAGGGCACAACCATCTGGAAGAAGGTGGAAGAAAACCTGTTGGATTCGTATTTCAAAGCAGAGACCTCCCTCCCCTTCTGTTTACTTTTTTGACTTCGCGAAACCGCCCATTCTCCCCCCCCCTTTGCTAGGAATTACCCCCTCCCCAACTACCTTGCCCTCGCACCTTGCGTTGGACCGTTTCGTCATTTTTTGGACTGAAAAACTTGAATTAGAGCAGAGCCTGGAGGTCCCGTTCTATGCGATAAGGAACAAACACAAGTTAATGAACGCGAAGCAAAAATGAAATTATGGGCAAGTAAGAAGCACTAAACTAGGATCAGGTGGCAGTGCTTATGGCAGCAGATCCTGGCTTTTTAGCATTATTTGCGTAACCAGAGTAATGTGAGGAATAAAAATTCATTGCCGTTGGAGGGCATGCGCACAAAACTCAAAAAGAATAAACAGAAAACTCCTGTCTACAGAAGAAAAATATATTAAACGTAAAAACTATTCTATTCATCTTTCTAATTCGATCGAAATTTAAGTACAGCGATTCCTTTCCAAGACCACTGATTATCCACGATTCCAGATGATTCTAACCTTCTGTGGAGGTTTATACTCCCCCCTTTAGAGAAGTCCCATTAAATGCTGATCTTTATTTATGTTCTCCAAAGTGCTTGTCAGTTTCAGAGCTGGTCATTTTATTTAATTGGTCATTGGTCATCTATCGTAATTTGGTCCGAACTACAAGCAGTTTTCGCCAATAAATCAAAGTAGCCGATAGCAAATTCGCTTTAGTAAAATAAAAGGCATACCTGTGTACACCTATCGTTTGGAGGCGTGAATTATATCACGACCGAAGTCAGGCGAAAAGTCGTAGGGGTGGCTACAGTCAGTCAATAACAAAGTTCAAATTAAAAAAAATGGTTGCATTCTGTGTTGAAATTTGTATAAAAGTTTCTAAGAATTATGCTTTTGAGTTCAAGAGAGAAAGCACTTATCGGTTTAAAGGTCATCTGTGAGTACACACGGTCACGTGACATAGCTGAAAAGTACAGATTAAGTATTCTTTCAAGTAGATAGATTTCATTTTATGTAAATCGTTGGCACGAAAGGATTCACTTTGTACTATGAGTAGTTCTGTAACAAGATCACCTCTGAAAGTGGCCAGTATTTTGGAGAGTATGAATATAAACATTACTTCTCTCAGACAAGCACCTCCATGGAAGACCAAAATCAACTGGAATCATGGATAGTCAGCTTAGAGAGGATTCACTATTGTATGTCTCTCTATTATTGTGCTTTTGAAGAAACAAATAAAGAAATCAACAAATAAGTGAATAAAGTTGAAAAAAGAGGACTCAAATCCTCCTACATTCTTATTGACGCTTTTGATAACGTAGCTGCCTCAGCCTTTTATTATTATTGGAGACTATAACGAAAGACAAAATTCGGTTTGGGGAAGTAGAGATATAAATCCTCGAGGTCAACAACTGAGCAAATGATCAATGCTTTTGTCTCCTGAATAATGGTCAGGTTACCTACTTCCATGAGCCTACAAGGACATTTCATGGTTTTGATCTTGCGATTCAAAACTTGAAAGCCAATTAATTAATCTAAATAAAAGAAACCATTTTCTAATGCACTGATTTATTGATAGTTAGTAATATCTTTATTTAATACTAAGCTCTTTAATAACACGATAATAATATTCACTATTTTATCAGATAATATTAGTTATAACTATCAGATTATTAGTACTAGTTTGTTTTATTTTGATTATGGGTAGGTGTGAGCGCTCGAGGGTAGGTGTCTACGGGAAGGTATGCTTTCGTAGAGAGCATTCGAAGAGAAACCGGCTTGTATATGCATTAGATATGCGAAGATGCCACAAAAATGCCCATACAGCCAGCCCATTCGCCGGGATTCGAACCTCAGATCGAACTACCAAAGTTTAGCGATTTTACTGCTCCGGCCGCCGGTGAGCCCAGTTTATTAGTTCTTAATGCTTTACTGTAATTAAGCATAAAACATTCTCTTACTTTTATTTGGGATAAGAGAAATTCTCTTTTGAGAAGTTTTCTTATTAATTAACACAAGTGGAACGCAATAAAAATTAAAAAGAAGCTTTTGTATTAGTAATAATTATTTATAACCCAAAAGATTTCATCCTGAACACAACTTACTTGCTTTCTACTCTTCGGTTTAGCTGGGTTGTTGCTTGCTGCTCTCTTTTTACTGCAGAGCTATCAAAAATGTAAACCTTCTTGAAATATGCATAAATTAAGAGTGCCAAGCTGTTTGTGGCTACAAAATATTTAACGAAATAAAGATGAATATGTAATCTGCCTCGGCTGCTAAGTTAGCTCTCATTATGGATTAACATCTACGATAGTTTGCTCTTCAGTATGGAACAACCTTTTACCTTTCTACACCATCAATGATTCTACAACATCATTACATCTATATCTGCTTCATTACACACACACACATACATATATATAATAAGAAAACCTTTGATATACCATTTCCAAGGAACAGAAATTCAGTTTAAAACCATGAATAATGAATCAAAAGAAAAAAAAATAGTCAATATTTTATTTAGTATTTTCTACACCTCCTTTGCTTTAAAAACATAAAAATCTGCAAGTAAAAATCCTTAATCGCAAAAATACCAAAATCAAAAGTAAAAATTTTAAGTATTGAAAAATTGTCATTGTTATTGATCTCTGATTAAGTGACTTGTCGAGGGGAACAAACCAATCTACCATCAATTCACAACAACGAAATTAAGTGAGAGTGTTTCATCTTTCTGCTAAGTAAGAACCAAATTATATTTCTGCAAGAACCAAATCATAAGTCACTAAACAATACTAATCAATGGAAAGACATTAGTCCATTTAAAGCCAACAAAACCTTCATAAACAAAATTAAATTGATAACTCTCACTTAATTTAGTTGTTGTTAACTGATGGTAGACTGGTTTAATCTCCCATCTGGTTTAATTTCCTTGACAAGTCAATTAATCTGAGATCAATGACAATAGCTACTTTTTCAATGCGTAAAATTTTTACTTTTGATTTTGGTACTTTGGGAATTAAGGATTTTTCTTTGCAGATTTTTATGTTTTTAAAGCAAAGGAGGCATAGAAAATACTAATTTAAATACTGACTAAATTTTTTTTTCTTATCATGATTCATTACTCACGGTATTAAACTGAATTTCTGTTACTTGGAAGTAGTATACGGAAATTTTTCTTATTATAAATTATTGTTTTATTACTTTGCAGCTTTAGCGCAAGTCATAGGCTTTTTAATTTACTTTTAATTACTTTTATTTCGAATATATATATATATATATAATAAAATACAAAAACATTTCATAAATAAAAAAATGTAAATATATTCAAATAAAAATTATTATATAAATTGCATTCTGATCCAACTTAAAATCTGAATGCTTCCATATTTTTTTTTATTATTTATTAGTCCAAAGGGGCTTTGTCCCTGAAGAACTATTGTTTTCGTTTTGCGATTTTGCGTCGGAAACGTTAAAAGTCTGAATCACTTTACAAACTGTTGCCACCAAATCTTGCAGCGCTGTATTATATTTAAAGAAATTAAATAATGGAGAATATACATATATGTATGTATATTTCTCCAAATGTGATAAAACAACGGTAACTAGAGCCACCCAATTTTGAATAACGTACGTTTCCACGTTAATATGCGCATCTTGAAGCCCAAATTTGAAATTTGTTTTATTATCTATTTCATATTTTGTAAAACTTTAACGAATTTTTGATGAACAAACTCAAAGCGCTCGGAACTGTGTATCGGAAATTCTAAAGATATACTCATTTTAAAATTATTTTGGGATATTGCTGTTGAACTGAATTTTATGGTTTAAGTGCGAAGAACATGATCTCTACATATAATAAAACAAAGAGTCTGTGTGCGTCTTTCGTTCGTGTTGCGAGTGAGCTAATAGACCCAGGGCCACGAAATTTGGTACATAGGTGTATCTACACAAGAGCCAGTGCACCTCGAAGCGATTTTTTCGAAATTCGAATTCGAATTTTTTTTATTTTATGTTTTGTGACCAAATCGCGTCATTTTGAGACATAATGGGCTACAGGAAAGCGAGATTTCACTCTATACATTTCATTTTTACATCGTCGTGAAGCGTAGACACTTAGCTATTTTACGAACTTAAAATAAATTTCGTATTTCAATAAATCGATTAAATACGAATTTATTTAG
>KK115148.1:33578-54875 GCA_000611955.2 Stegodyphus mimosarum
GTAATATTTATTCTAATAATAATTTTATATAATATATTAAAATATTAATAATAATATTTAGTGTTACTATTAGTATTATTATTGACAGAAACAACAAATGCTGCTTTCTATATAATTTTTATCAGTATCTGAAAATAATAAATATTACTCTAATTATACTAAAGATGCTAATATTTATGCGTCCTGTCTTAGCAAATCCTTACCGTAAACTATTAATTTATTAGCCCAAAGGGCGTTATCCCAGAAGGGCTATTAATTTCGTTTCGGCATTTTGCGTTGATTCACTTTTCTAACTGTTGCCACCCAATATTACAGGTCTGTATTATATTTAAAGAAATTAAATAATGAAGAATCTGCATAAATATATATATATTTCTCACATTGTGATAAAACAATGGTATCTAGAGTCATCCAATTTTGAATAACGTACGTTTCCACCCGAACATGGCCATCTGGAAGCCCAAATTTAGAATATGGAATTTATTTTATGATCCATTTCATATTTTGTAAATTTTTATCGTTAACGCGCGAGACTGTGTATCGGAAATTCTAAAGATATGCTCATTTTAAAATTATTTCGTGGTATTGCTGTTGAACTGAATTTAATGGTTTAAGTGCGAAGACCACGATATTTAATAAATAAAGGTAAGACACAAAACGTTAAAACAACGACTCTTTGGGAGTAATGTAAAATCTGAAAGCTTTCAGATTTTTTTTTATTTATTTTTTTAAATACTTTTAAATATATGTTCTACTGCTTTTCAGGCATTGCAACGTTTGTATTTTAAATGCTGAATATCAACTTTGGTAAAGAAAATTGCCCCAGCAGCAAAGTAGTTGTAACGTTTTAGTTAAACTAACAAAGTTTTATTTTAATTTGCCTTTTTCTATCTGTTCTCATTTCCACTTCCAGTTAGAACAAGGGCGCGTTTCAGCTTTATGCTAATTTTGAAGTGGAGCCAAGTTCTATTTAAACGAGAGGTAGGAACCTCTCAGTGTGAGAGAGCTTCTAGTCTCAGACCACTGTTACTCTATTCGACGTTCGCCTGACCAGCTAGTATTTAAATTCTAAGCCGTAGCGCTGTTACGCTATTACTTATTGAAGTAATTCTAAGTGCGTTAGTATTAGTTAAATCTTGCTACGCACCATGTAGTTTAGAGGCCAACCTCGCGTTCATAGCTCTGTGAGCAACGACTACTTAATTTCTAATTAGTTTTAGTTTAAATTATTTGATTGTTCAGTTTAGACCCAAGTGGCGGTCATTATTTTCTGTATCCCTCCCGAGTTGGGAAGTGGCTGTAAATAATTGTGGTTTAATAAAAGAGGATTTTAAATCCTTCTTACGTATAGTTATTCTACCACTTAATCACAGTATTCTACCACAGAACATAGCTGCATTCAGCTCCCTGTTCAAGATCAGGACTTAAGATTTACACGAAGATGTTCACTAAGAATATGCACCATACACCTAGTCCTGACATAGTTACCTGCAATACAGGCTTAAGAAGCTTGCGATAAAGAGATTTTCCCTATTGTTTACAAATGTCTGAAAATATTAGTAACAATACCAGTTACCATGTGTACGGCTGAAAAATCGTTTTCTACGCTAAAGTATTACTGTTGTAACGAAGGGCTTGGATTCGAATCCCGGTGAAAGCACAGATTTTCGAAATATATAGTGTCTTTGCGGCATGGGGGCACTCTGAAGATGTGACGAGTCGAAACTCTTTTCATGTGGTTTGGTTCTTTGGGAGAGGGGTGGAAGACGCTTGGACCTCCCTGGGGTGCTCTCCCTCAAAACTGGTGTGGAAGTAGAAGTCCAACCTCCTTAAAGCTCTGGCAGCCATTCTTCCATGATATAGAGACTTAAAACAAACAATAATACTGTTTAATACTAAAATACAAATGCAGTAAGTAAAATTTACATTGTACACTTACAGTGGGGAAAAACAGGGGGGACAGTTCTATAACTCCCGTTCTACTAGGCCGATTGACGAAATTCAAATTGCGCTTTTCATGTCTCGAAAGCGCGACTATATATTAGATTTAAATATAGCATCTCGTCCTAAGATGGGATTTTTGATACAAAATCGGACTTTTTCTGAAATAACATGGCCCACCAGCGGCCGAGCGGTAAAGACGCTGAACACTGGTAGTTCGGTCCGAGGTTCGATCCCGCGAACGGGCTGGCTGCATGGGTGTTTTCGTGGTTTTCCCCATGTGTAACGTGTATACGAGCCAGTTTCCCTTAGAAAGTCCTCCACGAAGGCATCCCTCTCCTTAGGCAGATAGCCCTCGTGTGCTTTGCCATAATTGAATAACCTAACCTAACCTAACCTGAAATAACATACCAATTTTTTTCCATATTTCGATTCTACAACTCAAATTATGCCTTCATATTAATTTTTGTTATTTTCGGTTAGAAATTTATGTAGAAATTAAAAAAAATATCTTGGTGTATTTTTTTCAGTTTGCGCCAAGAAAATTTCACTTGGCGAACTTCTTAATTTGTAGCAACCTGTTTTCCTTCCTTTTTTTTTATTGCCCACGAGTGGAAAAAAAAAGTCACCGTTCACAATTTCAAATAATTTTAACAGAGTGCGTAAACCACATTTTCGTTATTATCGCTTATAATAAATACGCCAAATTTTGAAAACGCGCCAAAATGTAAATTCACGTAAATCTCTGGAAATTTTGAATAAAGAATTCTAATTTTTTGCAGGTATGCTTAGAAATAATCTGCTTTATAGACGATGGCAAAATTTTATAGGTTATAATTCAAAATTTTTTTTCGGAAAATTTATAAAAATTATTTAAAAATACAAATTTAAAAAATAAATCATAAAAAATGGGCGAATTCCATTTGGAATGAATCTAAAGTTCGAAATGTGAAATGAAGAATCAAATAAGTTTAATAAAACAAGAGATATTAAGAAATATATACTAAATTAAATTATCATTGAGGAGCTAAAATTTTGAGAGCTAATTTTTTAAAAACTACTCGTGCGATTTTTATAAAACTTGGCAATTTGGCATAATTTGAGTTGCAGAATCGAAATGTGGAAAAAAATTGTCTTGACATTTCAGAAAAAGTTCGGTTTTGTGTCAAAATACCTACATTAGAACAATGTTATATATAAATCTAATACATATCCCACGTCCAGGTTTCGAGACATTAAAAACGCAAGTTGAAATTCGTCAATGAGCCCAGTGGAACGGGAGATATAGAACTGACCTTATTGTGTGTGTATAAAAGAAGTACTGCACATGATACTGTACAAAAACGTTTTTCTGCTGTCCAGATCAAAAGTAATTTTTCAACATGCTTCCAACGTGTCTGATCTTTCTTTGGCAATCGGTTTCCTCCTCTTCGCAACGATAGCCGATTTAATAGCGTCTTTGATTTTCTCATTTGTAGACATGATTCCACTCCACATACGGTATGCAATAAGCCACGGCCTGAATGAATACACATGCCATTTTCATACTTTTCAACAATATCGTTTTTCATCTCCATTGTGATTTTAACAATTTTCTTCATTTACTAATGTATATTTTTTCAAAGCTACGCTCCATTGTAGTTGATAACACGTTACCATGCACTCAAACTATTCCTAAAAATGAAAGTGGTAGTAGAGAGTGGAGGAGGGAGGGAAAGGATTCTAATTTTAAAGTTGCACCAGAGGATTTTAAAACCCTTTGGTACGTGCGACTTTATGCACTATGTAATATGTAATAAATGTGTAAAATGTATATATGTAATAATATATATCTGTAATGTATGTAATATTATGCACAATGTGTACATGTAATAATATATATCTGTAATGTATGTAATATTATGTACAATGTGTATATGTAATAATATCTATCTGTAATGTATGTAATATTATGTACAATGTGTATATGTAATAATCTATATCTGTAACGTATGTAATATTATTTACAATGTGTATATGTGATAATCTATATCTGTTAAGTATGTAATATTATGTACAATGTGTACATATAATAATCTATATCTGTTAAGTATGTAATATTATGTACAATGTGTACATGTAATAATATATATTTGTAATGTATGTAATATTATGTACAATGTGTACATGTAATAATATATATCTGTAATGTATGTAATATTATGTACAATGTGTACATGTAATAATCTATATCTGTAACGTATGTAATATTATGTACAATGTGTACATGTACTAATATATATCTGTAACGTATGTAATATTATGTACAATGTGTACATGTACTAATATATATCTGTAATGTATGTAATATTATGTACAATGTATATATGTACTAATATATATCTGTAACGTATGTAATATTATGTACAATGTGTATATGTAATAATATATATCTGGAACATATGTAATATTATGTACAATATGTATATGTAATAATATATATCTGTAATGTATGTAATATTATGTACAATGTATATATGTAATAATATATATATATATATCTGTAATGTATGTAATATTATGTACAATGTATATATGTAATAATATATATATATATATATATCTGTAATGTATGTAATATTATGTACAATGTATATATATATATAGATAATAGATCCTGTAAAAGTCTTGATGATTAGAAGATAGTTGCGTAGATACTTAAGATGACATTCACAGACACAACTGGCTGAAGACAACAAGATACAATTTATTCCTGAACAGTTAATTCTCGATACATATTCTCATTCACACTTTATTATCGGTGCGACTAGCACCCCATAATTTTATATATCTTATCACGTTTTTTAGACAATGGACGACACAGAGATGACAGGCACGTGCTGGCAGAGCAGGAAAGTAAGTGTGCATTTAGTAGCAGCGACATATATAGTCGGTTTTCCGTTGAAATTTTGATCTGTGATTGGATAAAAGATATTTGCAATGCGCGTTACATAAGATAGCATAAAGCGGATTAATTTTGAAGTGACGTACTTTGGATTCATCTATTATAAACAATAATAGTTTTAGGGCAGAAAGGGGAAGCAGTCAAATTAAAATGAGGAATAAAAAGGACCAAATTAAAATTAGGACTTTTT
Organism: Stegodyphus mimosarum; assembly: GCA_000611955.2. Lineage (NCBI taxonomy): Eukaryota > Metazoa > Arthropoda > Arachnida > Araneae > Eresidae > Stegodyphus > Stegodyphus mimosarum. Next base: position 38,654 of record KK115148.1, read on the forward strand.
ATTTAAATTTTTTTTTTAAATTAGAGTTTCATATTTTATATTTTACACTGAAGAGACATTAAGTATTTTTTGAAAGCAGGAAAGATGAAAAATGAGCAATGCCCTCGCCGGGACTCGAACCTCGGACCTCTCGAATACCCGCCGAGTGTGCTTGACCATTACACCATGAAAGCATGCTAAGAAGGCGGGAGAAATATCTTACATACTCCTCCTTTTAAAGGGCGACTAGGGATTAGGAGACCCAATCGCCTAACCCTTGTGGTGGGGAATCATCATCCACCACCCCCCCTTTTTTTTTAGTTAGGGCGCCACTGTAGAGTCATTAGGATTAATTTTGAAGCAGGAATTATGAAATGAGCAATGCCCTCGCCGTTACACGAACCTCGGACCTCTCGAACACGCGTCGATTGTGCTGACTATTACACCACGAAGGCATTCTAAGAAGGCGGGAGAAATACCTTATAACATATGTATTTAATGTATGTAATGATTCTGCATATACTTGATGACTTTTAACTTATATAGAATGACAGAGTTGCGTGGATGCGAAAGATGATATAACGGAGAAAGAATGCTTTCAGATATGGCCACTGAATTCAACACAGTTTTACTTCGGAATAAAGCAAGCCTTGATATGAATAAACATATTCACACATCACTCATTCATTATGGATGCGCTATGCATCGTGCAGTTTTATTCAGCTTACATAGCTTTACACAACCGCAATCAAAAGCAGAGGCAAAAGATGCATGTACGCAAGCAGCAAGGCGAAGCAAGAAAAAAAAAAGGGTGCGCGTCAGTAAAGCGTCAGATATATATAAAAAAAGTTTCTTTAATTCGATTAAACCAGAGCCGACTGTATTGCAGTATCAATTCTGAGATGACGCAATTAACATTCACATAGTATATACAATAAGTAAGGTTTAGAATAGGGAAGGGGACGTAGACAAATTAAAATGAGAAATTAAAAGGCATATTGCTAATTTAAGTTAATAGTTTTCTTTCATATTTTATATCGACATATAAAGTTGCACCAAAGGGTTTGAAAACCCTTTGATATATGTATATTTGTACGATATATATATGTAATGAAGCAAACTTAGGTGTAATGATGTACAAACACTGATAGCGTAGATATAGAAATATTGCATTGCGTAGATGTTGATATGTAATGAACAGACACTTCACAGCTGACCCAAATTAAATATTCATTTTTTATTTCAGTAAATATTTTGCGGCCACACACAAATCACACACTAGTCGTGCTTTTTCAAGAGCATTTACATTTTGGACAGCTTCGTGTTAGAAAAAGAACAGCACTGTATCTAGACCGAGATGCAGAAAGCAAGTGTTCAGGAGATGCAGAAAGCAAGTGTTCAGGATGAAATCTTAATTCACAATAACTCAGTTTCGGTGTTAACGCATCTCATTAGATAATTAATAATGCTGTAAAATTATTATTGGCTGTTTGAGTTTTAGTTTCATTTACGTCACTAGCGTCACGTAAGAGTCATATGGCATGGATGAGTCTAGGAATGACGCAGTGCAGAAAAAGGTATTACTATTTTTAGGATAAAGAGGGGAAATACCCGAATTTAAAATTAAGCATGAAAAAGCAAAAACTAATTTAAATTATAATTTATATTCACGTATTTCTTATCTTTCTTGCATATATATGTAGTACTTTCGATGCGTAGAGATGACTGAGAAGACCGTAGTGGTTTGATGGTAGGGTTTGAGTGGAAAAGCATGATGACGCATTTAGCCCAACTGAGCTTGAAGAATCTTTACTTTTTACGTATATCAAATCATCCTTTTGCAGACAAGATATTTCTTAATTGCAGTAGAATACAGTAAGTTGCATTTTAAAGTACGACGTCATCTTAGGCAAATAAGCAGCAGCGTGGAAAAGTAGCGTGTTGCCAGCAGGACAGCAAAAGTGAAAGAGAGCGCTGCAATTCAAAAGAAGAAGGGAGGAAGTCGATAGTTTCAGTTCGAGTTAGAGAAAGTTTTGGTTCACAATTTAGTGATTGGGCTGGGCAGGAGGTATCTGCATTAAACATTACGTAACATAGAAGGATCTCCAATCCGGGAGAACAGATGAATTTAGGGAAGAGCATAAAATCTAGAATTGTTAATGTTCAGGTCGCCAATTAATCTTATTTTGTTATAATACACACATACACACACTATATATATATATATATATATATATATATATATATAGTGTGTGTGTATAAGCGTTATAAAAATATTTATAATCTTACAGCAAATGTTCGCCTACATAACGTTTTTAGCGTTATAAACGTTAAGTTGTAGGCATTATAAAAGTAAGTTATACACCGCAAAAATAAGGATAAGCTACAAGCGTTATTTGAAAAATGATACACCGCAAAAGTGAGGATGAGTTGTAATCCTTATAAGGGCTACATATTATTGATCGAAAAGCAAACATTGGACAACACGATACTTTTGACCCTTATAAGTGTTATAAAAGTAAGTGTTACATGCATTATAAGTGTAATAAGCGTCACGGATATAACTTAAAATATTTAAGGAAATTTATAACAATATGGATTTTATTAGCGGTTATGTAGCTAATATTTCAATTTAATCTTGCTACACTACTTAATAAACAAGGAGGGAGTTGCAATTAAATAGCTTAAGATGTTTAATGCTGTGAATGGTAAGGTTTTTAAAAATATTTAAATTAATTATTTTTAAAGATTTTGCGTAGGAATTTTTTTATTCCATTTATTCTCTCAGATAAATACGATTTTAAAGTAATTTACCCAAAAAATAATTACAGAGAAAATAGTGTATAATACAATATAATCATCGAAAAAGTAACATATTAAAAATAATGCCTTAAGACGCATACTAATTTCAAATGTATTCAATTTGTTCTAGTTTTAAATGCATTATTTATTGTAAACACACGTCGTCGGGTAGTTCTTATTCATTTAAAATTTTTGGAACGAAAATTACAGAACTTACAAATATTTAAATCGAAAATTCGTAATGCATTAAAACTCGTTTAAAGAAACACTTCCCCGCTTAAAAAGTTTGCTTCATACAATTTTCTGTTTCGATTTATCGCTTTTAAAATTGTATCATCCGTTTCTAAAAGTTTTTTTACACAATTAAATAATAAAAAAAAAAAAATTAAAGATTTGGAGGAGACCATCATAAAAATGGAGGTAATTTTGTTCTGTTTTGCATATTTCAGTAAAATTTAATGAACTCAATTTTAACACAGTTCAGGTTAAAATTAAAGAATTAAGTTTTAAAATGGTAATATATAATTTCTATTTTCAAATTAAATTAAATGGATTTAATTTTAAAACAATTGATGTCCCATATATTAATGAAAAAATAAATATGAGCTACAGCTGTGGATATTTTCAAATACGATAATGCTAAAAAGAATTTAAACTTCATAAAAATTCTCTAAAGGTAATTAATTAGTTTCAAATTATTTTTAAAATTTTTTAAAAAGGATTATAAGATATTTTTCTCTCTTGTAATAGCTGCAGTTTTCCAATAAGGATAATGAGGTACAAAATACAAAGAAAATTAGTAAAATTCTGCAACCGAATTTGGTGGATAACGATTGAATGTCAAACAGAAATCTGTCCGTAGCCGCCACCACGCGCACTTGCCGATGGAACCAAGTTCATTTTCCGAGGACATAAACGCCGTTCCAAACACGTGCCGGTTATTACGTCATTGGCAGCTTTCCTTTTCTTCCCTGAAATGTTCTACAACGTCTGGATCAATAACTCCGGACAACGCCCCCTTACGACAGCCACCGGCCTCTCGGCAACGGGGAGACTACTAATAAACAGCCTTTGAAGAAACGGAAAGTGTGCCCCGGTTACCCCAAAGGGGCAGGAGAAAGCCTGGGGGAGTTCATTCACGTCACGCCCTAAATATGAATTGAGATTCTTAGTTGATTGCTAAAATGGTACATTTTGTTATGGTATCGGTAATATTGTTACACACTGATAATGTACGAATAATATGGCTCTCAATCAGTTAGTTCTCTAGAACCTTAACGTACCGCAAAACGTCACTAGGCATTCCGCGAAAAAGTTACAATTTTGTTACATTATTTTTTAGTCTCCCTCCCTTTTAATTCTCTCTGTGTAATGTGTGTATATGTTACTGTGAAAGACCGAAATTGGAGAATGTCGACTTTTCACCGGAGAATGTCAACATTCACCAAATACGTCGGTGAAAGATCGAATATAACATTGCATTCTTGTACATTCGGACCCTCACCGGTGTATGTCGACAATCGCAGATATGCTCTGGTGCAGGTCGAAAAGAGAGGCGACTGGCCGTTTCCCATAAATACAGTTGTAAAAGCGAGGGCCTCTTGTGCAATTCAAAGTCTCATAATAGTTTAAGTTGTTGCAATGAATCAGATTTGAATCACATAATTTAGTAAGTTTTTTATGACTATTATTTTATTTTCTCATTTACTACGTACTGTATAATTAAGTAAGCTTTTTAACTTCTATTATTTTCCTTTCTCATTTTGAATGTATTGTGCGTTTTAAGTGCTTGTGTGTTTTTTCGCGACTGAATGACGGAGAAGAAAATATAATATTCTCATATACTCAACATTCATCATTAGTACATGGTGAATGTCGACATTCACTGGTGTAAGTCAGAAATAAGAGTATTTGGAAAATACTATTTCGGACATACACCAAGCGACTATGTGAATGTTGACATTCACCGGTGAAAAATGTAATAATAAATGTAAGGAAAAGACGGAGCAGCGTCTATGCATAATAGCTATATGAGATAAAGAAACTTGGCAGTCGAGGCGGGTTTAATTCCATTTTTATTTTCTAATTGACGTTCGTGGCCACAATTACTTGTCACTCTATTCGCGCCTATTCAAGAACATTTGCATTTTGGAAAGTACTGCCATAGAAAGCGCGCAGAACGAAATGGCGACCAAGCAGCGCACAGAAAGAAGCTGAGGTGCCCAGTTAGCCCAATATGGAACACACGAAGAGAAAAGTTTTGGTTCGAGTTAAAAGTTTCAGTTTCCAATTATTACGTCATCAGCGTTGCGCAGGCTTTGCAAAATGGAATGTTCTAGAAATGACGCAATCCAGAGAAGTTATTACGATTTTTTAAAACAGAGAGAGAGAGAGAGAGAATTAAAGGGAATTAGGGGTTAGTTTAAATTATAATTTTGATTCACATATGTTTTATCTTACATATAAATAAGCTTTTAATAATTATTAATTTATTAATTAAATCATGTCGTTTGCCGCTATGCTCAAAAGTTTATCATCGATTTTTAACTGCTTCCGGTAAGCTAGCAGGTTCAAACTTTCCATACACATTGCATTTGGATGACAAAACAATGTGGTGAAGCAATTCTTTTTTTTTTTTAATTCGAGTCATACTTTTTAGCCCAAAGGAGCGTTAGCTCAGAAGGGCTATTAATTTCGTTTTGGCATTTTGCGTCAATTCACTGTAAATGTCCGTATCACTTTTCAAACTGTTGCCACCAAATATTACCGCCCTGTGTTAAAGAAATTAAATAATGAAGAATCTGCATAAATGTATTTATGTTTCTCGAATTGTGACAAAACAACGGTACCTAGCGCCTCATATTTATTTTTTTATTTTTTCATTAAATTTTAAATTACGTAATCCTTCTTCGAATATGGGCATATGGAAGCCCAAATTTGGAATTTGTTTTATTATCGATTTAATATTTTGTGACATTTTAACGTAACAAACTCAACGAATTGAAAGCGAGCAATGGCAACACTGTACGGGGAGGGGGTGGGGGAATTTCATCTTCAGTGGGCGAGCCTGTGTATCGGAAGTTCTAAAGATATGCTCAGTTTAAAATTATTTTTAGATATTGTTCTTTAATTGAATTTTATGGTATAGTATGAAGAACATGATATTTAATAAATAAAGGTAAAACAGAAAACGCTAAAAAAAAGTCCTTTTGGGCGTAATATAAAATCTGAAAGCTTTCATACTTTTTTTTTTTGGTTATTTTTTAAATTTAATGTTGAAACATTTTTTCGCACATACCTTCACTTAATGATGAAACTAAAATTCACAGAATTTCATTGCTTGCACCACCATCGCAGTAGGGGAAAAAATCTTTTAAATGGAGTTTATATGAGATTTTAACGTAATATACGATTTTTTGACAAAATTGCGGGATTTTTTTTCGGACATTTGACGTGATAGTATTGTTGGAAGTTGAACAGTGATTATACTTCGCTGAAAAATAACATATCAATTGAATAATATTATTAATAAGGCTACACTTAAACTAAAAAAGGGAAATTAAAATTATATAAGCCATTATCTTTATAAAGTTATCAAGAGAGCACCACGCTGTCATTATTAGTGATATAAAATTGTAGATGAATTCTGTAAGAGAAAAGAAGTATTTAATCTCATGTTCCTATTAAATTATATGATAAATTATTTTTCTTCGTTTAGTTCACTAATTTAGTTCACTGAAATTATTATTACTATTTTGTTTTCTCACAATCCCCATTTGCTAGGTCAACGATTAATCCAAAATCAATGATAGACTAAAAGCAGTTAAAAAAAGGGGGAATGAGGAATAATACATATTATAATTATGTAATTATGATACCAAAAATTTTATTTGCTTTCTTGATTCAATATTTCGAAAAGTCTTTTAAAATTTTTGCTTTATTCTATTTTTTAAAAACCATCAGACATAATTTAATAAATAAATGACAAAATGAGTTCGAAAGAATTATGCATTTTAGTGTATTTGATTTCACAGTCACAGTTTAAGATAGTCAAAATCTTAAGAAATATGATGCACCCATCCTTAGAAAAAGAGGTCGAAATATTTCGCATTTAGAAAACACTTCATCATCATTACCTCGCATCATGTGCTGCAAGAAACATTTAAAAATTATTCAAGTACGATAACTTATTTCTAAAAACAAAAGACAAACCAAATAAAAAAAACTTCGGCAGGCAACATTTTCCTGTCGTACATGCGCAACATGCACTTTCTGATCTGTTTTATCTGTACTTTCCCAAGAATTATCCTTTTGCACATATAAATGTCATCGTCATAGCCCGAAAAGAAAGTAAAATGAAATATTCGAAAGCGAGGCATTATAGTGAGTGGAGAGGGTGGGAAACTCTTTAAAGTGCCGTCCGTTCCGTTAATAGAGGCCCATAACAATAGCCGTCCCGTTCAACCAGGTGTGACGGGACTCGTTCTGTATTGCTGTTTGCTGCTGAAAATGCTCGATATTATCTAAGCCTTTCATCCGTAATCTCGACTCGTTTCCTTTTCCTGCCACTACAGTTCTTTTCTTGCTGGGGAATTCATAAACACGCTGGGGAACACTAACTGCCTTGCAGTTAGCAGCTGCAGTAGGGGAAAAAGGAACTTACGGATTGAGGGCAACCCCAATTTCGGTCACGCGTCTTCTGGGTTTACGTATTTCCTAGATCAAGGTTGGCAGTAAGCAGCATAGTGCACGCAGAGGAAGTAGAACCCCGCGTTAAGAAATTTTTCAAGGGCCAGAACTGCTAGGAACTTCTGAAGCGGGAAGAAGATTTCTATTAGGAGATTATTAAAAATAACAAGATATCTAGCGAGCAACTTGCAGCCCACCAACATCTAAGTTCAGGTAATTGGTGGAAATAAATCTTTAATAGAAGTAACGGCCTTAACAAGATTTTGTATAACTAACTTATCGCAAATCCAGCAATTTTCTGAGCAGTAGGTTTCAAAAATCAGCTGATGTAGAAAATTGTAGTGTTCATTAATACATATATATTTGTTAATTTTATCGGCTAAATAACCGATACAGTTAGCCATCATCAGGTGGCAGAAGCACGTGAAATATTCCGAAATCTTGCCTCACGGTCAGGTGAATAGACTGTTGGCACTGTAGCACTCATCGGTAACTCAATAGTCAATTGAAAAAGATTTTAATCTTCGAAGAGAAACAACATACTTAAAACTAAAATCTTTTAAATATATCCTCAAAACGTACTACATTTGTAATATTTCTTATCAATATACACCGTATACAAGTTTTGACATTTTTAAAATTAAAAAAAATCAATTTTACAAAAAATTTGAAATCTAATTTTTCATACTGTCTCCTCGACCCTTGTAGTTACGGAAATTTTATACTCGTTCTAAAAAGTACAGTAAGAAGAGGTTGACACCCGCATGACAAAAACTGAATAAGGTATTTAATTGTAAAATCTGCGATTTTTGACGTCATTTTGCTTTGAGATGCCGGTTAATAAATAAATTAGAATAATTCGAGGTTGATATTTTTCTTTTAAATACCAATTGATTTTTTTTTTGACGATTTAGTAATTAATGTGTTACACATGGTAAGCAGAAAGAATTTTCATACAAGTCATTTATAAGTTTTCAAACGCTAAAGCTAACTTTTTAACATTCTAATGCAGTTTTATTGCTTTAGAATCCTAATCTAATACCCATAAATTCATTAAATTGCAAATATTTTTTTATTTTAGTTGATGCTACGAGTTAGGTAAGAGACAGTACTGAACCCTCCAGAGTTTTCTAAAACATAAGTTCTCCTTTTTGGAAAAAAATTATATGGATCAATGCTTTTTACAATAATCTTCATAAAAATGCACATCACTTAATCTCTTAACATCAGAAATCTATTTCAAATCTAGTGTTTTATTTTTAGTTACGTACAAATACAAACATTTACCTCTCTGATTTGTGTATGGTTCTTGATTATGATTTCTAACTTTAACACTAAGCTTCTATTCTACAGCAAAATTTCGGTACTTACGTAGTTTCTTGTCGGCAGTGAAAGTTGGCGAAAATTCCACTAAACTTGCGCCTATCATTCCGGCAGAATTTTAAAGGAACAAATGGCTCTTTATTTACTTATTACGATCATCACAGATCACTCTTTATTTAATAAGATAATCAACAGATAGAAATTGCTACTACTCATGATAAAAGAACGTAAATAAATCAGAGACTGAGCTTTTTGATTATCCGAATTATCTGAATTATTCATTTAAATTTATGTTAGTCTTCCCGCTGGTTAAGAATTTCTAATGGCATTTAAAATAGCTACAAAACAGTCATCTTTAAGAACTTGGCGATATATAAATTTGCTTCAGTATAAAACTTAGTTCTATCGTGCCATTTTGCCGAATCTCAGAGTCTGTCCATGCTTTGAATATTATGACAGGATGCCGTGACTTCAGATGTGATGCCTGCTGTTCTGTAAAAGACAGGTCCCAAATTTTAATAGTTTTCTCGAAATGCAAGAGAAAAAAAAAACAAAGAAAGAGTGGTTAATTTATTTATTTTCATCTTCCCTAAAATAAAACTGGCTTTTCTCGAGAATTAATCGATGTTACATAAAATCAAAACGAAGATGTGTTGTGATGTCACGTTTATCCCTTCATAGCGCTAAGTTGCAGTTTTTGTTTGCCGAAATAGTCAACAATACGTAAGTTCCCTAATTTCTAAGATCCTCTAACAAACGCATCCTCCACTGTAGAATACGCAATGAGTGTACGAAAGGAGCCACTTCTACACTCAGCACAAATCATTTCATAAGCAATTGATTCTCCGCCAGACAATCTGACAGACAACCGAAGAAATGCCGCATTCGTTTAACAGTAAATTAAGATAAAAACTCAGTTGTTTAAAAATTCGAAGAAGTAGGGATTAACGAAATGCTTAAAGTTCTTAACCAGCAATGGATGCTTGACTACTCAGATAACCCGTCGCGACAAGGCCAGCTGGGAAAAGAAGAGAAAGCTTTGGGTGCAGTGAAGCGTTCATGCGTTTCTGGGGCATGAGTAGTTATGTATTTTGAGAAATTACTATTCGATTAAAAGCAAAATGTTTCCAATGAATGGCTGAGGTATGTGTTATAATAATAGCACAATTATATGTGTCTAAATGTAAGAGATTATTTCGGAAACAAGTCTGGAAATAAAGCAGGCAAAAAACAAGGAAGGAAAAAAAAGTAATAAAAAATAAACTTGAAGAACAAAAGCAGCAATGTTTACGTAATAGCGACCCTTTTACAGTGAAAAAGATAATGATCAGAGATTGTAAATTTAATTATTTTTCAGTTACCGTTAATTCGATAAGTTCGCCAATTAAAACTGGTTTACAAGTTTATTATAACTAGTACTGGTACTTTTTTTTAAAAAAAGATTTCCCGAAAATAAAAGAGTAATTAATAAAAAAATACGATTTTGTTCATAAATTATCAAGTGGAACAAAAAAAAAAAAAAAAAAAAAACCAAAAAAAAAAAACCCATTGAAACAAACTGTATTCTGAATTTGAAACGTAAATAATGTGAAAACAGACTTTAATCAAAACTTATCAAACGTTAGTAAAAACACCTGAAAATAATAGACTGTATTCTGAATATAAAATATAAGCCGGTACATAAATATAACGCAAATATGACAGTTATTTAAATTTAATCAAATTTGCATTGTGGTGATGATGGAAGAAACAGAAGATATAGGAAACAATTAACATATAAACAAGGTATTAGCTAAAACAGTCGTTACATTTGTTTCTAGAAAACGCATGGCTCTGAACTGCTTGAAATATTACCAAATGTGACAGGTCATTAGATGTTCAATAGGTGTACCGATACCTATGATAGCTATTTAAGTCCAGTTTCTTTCATTTAAGTAAATGTGATTCGTTATAATGAGCTTACACACTGATACTTTTATTTAAGGGAATTATAGGCCCCAACATATCTCTTCTAAAATGCAAAGATTCTCGTTATCATGTTTATCACTTCCATTAATGAATAGCTATCGATGTCAATCACGGCTGAATAAGAATTTACAAGCGAACGTGAAAAAAAGGGAAGGCATAACCACAGCGTCAAAATTTCACAAATCATTGCTGACCCAGTGATTACAAAACATGGCAATAATGAATAAATCAGATAACGGCGATATACTTGTTTACTGCCAACGAATACAGTTTCTACGAAATCCAATTGCGAAAGATGAAAAACAACTAAAAGCAAACGTAGTGCAGTTAAATTATTGCATAACATTGTAGCAAAGAACATTTCCACTATACCATTACATAAAGAATCTTTTCTAACCCCGTTAAAAAAGTTATCAAGAGCCCATTAAGAAGTTAAGATCTAAAATGATCATTCAATTCTATATCACTTGGTCTTATGCGGAGGTTGTCGTCTTAGGGAGGCGCATTCTTCATCTCAAAAATACTGGTCACTTTCAGAAGGGGTCGTTTTAGGAGGATGGTCATCCCGAAAATTTTTTTTGTAATCTGCATGTACGCGAACACGCTTTGGCTTTCCTATCTAGAAGCCAAAAACCATGAAAAAATATCTCTCGAATGTTTTGCTACAAATTATACACCATCGCAATTCAATTTCTAACATGCAAATTAGTGTCCTAATTCTGCAAGACATTAGTTTTACACAGCGAACTGACACAGCAGAGTGACTTCAACAGTTATGATTATCACACGTGATTCTTTTTAAGCATTTATTACTACGCTTTGAGAATCTGGTATTTTCCTCAACAGATGTTAGCGTTTTCAATAAACGTGCTTTGCAAATACAAATTTAAATGATGTAGTACACTGAAATAATGATATATCTGGATTTAATTCGATGTAAATTATGTTGCCATGTTATGAAAGCCTACAAATAATATGGATTATCAGTATAGTCCGTTACTTAAAATAGGCACTTCAGCATCGCAGTGACCCTCCGTTGATTTACGATGGTAACGCATGTCAACATCTTCGCACAGAAGAGATTAAGGGATTTTAACCAATCAGTGGATTCGCCCATCTTAATGAGCAATCGTTACTATAGTTATGAGGCAAGCCAAATCAGGAAGGGTAAATGACCTTGAAGGGCCTTTTTTAAAGTAACAGACTATAGCATATTTTTGCAAACAATGACCATAGTGTGAAACGAATTCTTACAGAAAAAACAGGTAAGACACTTTTTAATTTGCTTTTCTTCTTCTTTTGGGAGATAACCAGTGGTATTCATGCCATATAATTAAGTAAATATTTTCTAGATGTTTAGGTCCACCGTCGATGCCATGTTTTTACTTGTAGACATATATATGTAATTTGTCAGAAAAAATTATAGTAAATATTAGCTACATATCGGTTGCAAAATAGTTTTTGATAAATCGCGGCTCTCAGGAAATATTTTTTACAGATGAACACAGCCAACATATTACAAAAGCATACGGAAAATGTTATTATTAATGTGATTTAATTTTGTCTATACTTTATCGCTACCCTCCTCCCCCCCGATTCATTCCAGGATGTCTGAATGAGCTAAATTTCGTGAATTTGACATACTTCTTCTTATGCAACGCGCGAATTACGACAACGAAATAGACTGATCCTCCTGGATAAAGCGTCGCAATGCTTTTTATTACTATTATTGCCAGATCCGTTGATTTATCAAAAACAGGACCAGGCAAACTACAAATTCTGAGAAATTCTGGCATATTCAATAGAAAGAATTTATCTCCCAAATCGGAATAACTTATATTATTCGAAAAAGGAATACTTTAATAACAATATACATACCTCTTAATAATAATTTATGTCATTTAAATTTAAGGAAATATGCACTTTTAATTTTACGCAGATTTTGAATAAAGTTATATCGATTCGAAAGGTGATTAGGTCACTATTTTCTCAGAATTAAAAAATTTAGCTTTGGTCTTGAACCAAATTAGCAAAAAAAAGTTAACAAAATTTACAAATTAATAAAAATTTTCTGTTCCTGAAGAAGAAAGATCTATCTCTACTTCCTGAAATCGATAGAGTTTCATTAAAAATCTCTTTCTTGTCTAATTTTAAATTCTTCATTGGCGTGCTTCCCTTACGAATTATCATTAGTGCAATTATAAGAGATACTGCTAATATCTCGTATAACACCACAACATCTTATGTACCAAAGCTATAGAATTTTTAATTAATGTTTTTATAAGCTTCCATTTAGCTGACTCATGGTGTTTGCCGCTATGATTAAAAATTTTTATCGACTTTCAGACTACTTCCTGATAATACAGGGTGTTTATAAAGTCCCGGACCCATTTTGATGTTTAATAACTCATAAAATAATGAAGATGTAAACAAACTTATGGCATTTATTGATAGAATAACTTATATATTTTCCTTTTCAGGTTTGAATATCTTTACTTTTGTAAATATCGTCTGCGCGTGTTGCTAATTTCAGATAATTTCATTTTCCAGTCTAAATATCTGCACTTTTCTAAATATCGTCCGCTTATTAATTGTTTATTAATTATAATTATGAGCTGAAAACCCCCATGAATACCATGAGGCGCAAAGGGATTCCCCAAAGGTTAATGTGTGGTGTGGACTAATGCACGACCGAGTCATTGGGCCTTTCTTTTTTACAGAAAAGACGGACTCATCAGTCGCATACTTAGACATGTTGGAAAGCTTCGTATTTCCAACATCAACAAGAGCTTCAGCCACATGTCTTTTTGCAACAAGATGGTGCACCACCTCATTGGTGTACCATCGTTCGTAGCTCTTTGAATGGCCACTTTACAGGAAGATGGATTGGGCGAGGTGGTCCAATTTCTTGGCCGCCCAGATCACCTGATATAACGCCGCTGGACTTTTTCCTTTGGAGATTTATAAAGGACAACGTTTACAGGAGAAGACTGTTGAACATTGATGACCTAAAAGCCAGAATTACAGCCGCAATAGCCTCTGTCGATGCCGACATGCTTGCCGGTACCTGGCGTGAAATTGAATATCGACTTATATTCTCCGTGCGACGAAGGAGGCACGCGTGGAAGTTCATTGACAAGGGTCATGAAACTTTTTGAGTCTATCTAACCATTTATGCTATTAATTTTAATCTCTTTTTATTATTTTATGAGTTATTAAACATCAAAATGGGTCCGGGACTTTATAAACACCCTGTATATTAAAGCTCAGTTTTGCAGACACGCATTTTGTAGATGCAATGCAAAGAAGTTATTTTTCAAAATTCGATTTAAAATGTTTTAAAGTTACTGTTGAAATTATTTTTCATCGCATTTATCGTTTTTGTTGTTTATCGCAAATCTTTGTTTAACGATCAAACTAAAATTCTCAGAATTTTTACTGTTTTCACCAATGAAATTTATATGAGTTTTTTTTATATCTGATTTTCTTGTAAAAGTCGCTGGATTTTCGGCCATTTGACATTACAGAATTACTGGAAGTGAAAGAACAATTATTCATTGGTGAAAATAGTTTTCGGTTGAATAATCTGATTAATAAAATGTCGCTGAGTCTAAAAAGATGAAAAAACATATAAAATGAGCTTTTATTTAAAAAAAATAATTAATTAAAAATCGAAGATAATTTATCATATAGGCTGACAGGAACAAGCGATTCAACAATTATCTTTACAAAATCCATGTACAATTTTACAGCACGAATAATAAAAGCATGGGTACTTGAATTACGAGCTACACAGCCAAAAGTCTTTAACTTTATAAATTTATCAAAGGCACCCCACGCTTTTATTCTTTGTGATATAAAATTGTAGATGAATCTTGTTAGGATAATTATTTAATTTGTTCCCATGAAAATATACGATAGATTATGTTTCTACTTTTAGATCATTACTTGTTTAAATAAAAAAGATTATTTTATAATTTTTTAAAAATTATATTACAATAATGAATACGAGAAAGCTATCTAAATGCAAGAGATCTGTGAGTGTTTAGGTCGTGAAAGTTTAAGTACGCTTGCAATTTTGATATTTCTTAATGAAAAAAAGTCAGTTTATAAGATATTTCTCCCGCCTTCTTAGCATGCCTTCGTGGTGTAATGGTCAGCACACTTGACGCGTATTCCTGAGGTTCGAATCCCGGCGAGGACATTGCTTATTTCTTCATAACTCTTGCTTCAAAAAAATCCTAATGGCTCTACAGTGGCACCCGAATTTTAAGAAAAGGTGCTGGGTGATGATTCTCCAACACCATGATTTGGCGATTGGGGCCCTAATCCCCAGTCGCCGTTTAATAGGGGGAGTATATAAGCTATTTCTCCCGCGTTCTTAGAATGCCTTCGTGGTGTAATGGTCAGCACTGTAACGTTTCCGAGCTTTTTGTCTTTTTAAATTTATTTAAAACTTAACAACAAATTCATTCGTGGTTAAATAATGGATGCATAGCGTAAATCGTTACATAGCTATATCTTACAGAAGGGAAAGAACGAGCTTTCCGCCAGCCTTTTCTCTGACTACATACATGTCCATTCAACTCCACTGCTTCGTCTCTTCTCACAAAAGACCAGCGAACACCAGTAAACAAGTCGGCATCATAAAAGCATTAGTGGATAGAGACCCATTTGCCCTCAGGACAATCTCATCGCCGATCGTTTCCACCTTGGCTCTAAAAATGAGTTTCTTTAAGTTAGTCCGAAAGAGGAAGTCTCTAATAATAACTAGCTGTTTGTTTTCCTAATGATCCATTTGCTGTTACAGTTTGTCACAGCATATTCGACGCGTATTCCTGAGGATCCGAGGTTCGAGTCCCGACGAAAGCACTGCTCATTTCTTCATTGAAATTTTTACTGTGACAACAGCATAATAATCATTTTCATTTTATATATAGTGGCAGCCAACGTGTCATACGAAACCTTAGTCTGAAAACCTATTCCCGACAGTTAACGTTTTAAACAACTCGAAAATGAAAAACTATACGGTATTATTTCTGGTATAACCGCTCGTTCCATAAATAAATACGATTAATGCAAATAATAATTAAAACTTCTCTACCAGTCACTCTTCCTCAATCGAGATTATCATCAAACACACCCACAATACGAAATTCGTTGCCTGAGTGGGCGATCTGAATACAAGGGATTTGTGAGTGGTGTCTACACGAAAGCGGCTGCTCCAACGTCTTAGAAACGGAGAGACCTGCTCCAGCAAGGAATGTGGATTACCTGTAAATCCGCTGCCGCACGCATGACATCAATGAAGGCAGCAGGAACTGAATGATCTTCGACACCGGCATCCATTCCCTCATCGAAAAGAACGGTTCGCTAATTGAAGTAAGACGGGGTAGGAAGGGAGGCAAGAGAAAGATTAGGAAATTAGACACGCGTCGTCACCCTTAATGCGATGACGTCA
>KK115148.1:54890-70853 GCA_000611955.2 Stegodyphus mimosarum
CATTCCGTGACCCGCGGACCGTGAAACAATGGAATTAAAACACGTGTGGTGTGTGTGTAGGGAGACGGAAAGATGGAAGGGGAAAAAAATAAACAAACGTAATAATAACAATGATTAATAAAATATTCGTTCTTAAACATTTTACGGACAATGTAGCCGTCACAAAAGAATGCATCAAGTGGATTCTTTGTCCACTGAAATTGTTAGTTCTCGAGAATTTTATTTCTCTACAAATATAGTCTAATATTTTCATTTTAAATTACTGTTAACTACCAATTTGGCATCTTTCAATACTGGCATCTTTCAATAATTACTACACTAGAGCAATTAGAATTGTAAATTAGATTATTATAAAACATTTTTTATTATTACAGTTGTAGAGTCATTAGGCTATTTCGAAAGAAGGAGACATGAAAAACGAGCAATGCCCTCGCCGGGACTCGAACCACGGACGTCTCCAATACGCGCCGAGCGTGCTGACCACTACACCACGAAGGCATGCTAAGAGTGCGGGAGAAATACTTATAAACTTTAAAAAATTATTTACATTCTTTATGTACATATAAGCACTCAAACAAGCATGAAATAGGTCTAAAATGTTTCCTAAACGTGAGAAACATTTTTTTTAGATCACTTCACGAACAATAAATAAATAAATAAAATTATAAAGTAATTAATAATTAAAATAATAAAAATTCAATAAAGAAATAAAATCTGAAAGCTTTCAGACATTACGCCCAAAGGGGCATTTTTTAACGTTTTGTGTGTTATCTTTATTTACTAAATATCATGTTCTTCCCCATAAAATTCAATTCAACAGCAATATTGCAAAATAATTTCTAAATGAGCATATCTTTAGACTTTCCGAAGCACAGTCTCGGGAGTGAAGATAAAAATGTCTTTTTTTTTTTCCTCCCTCGTACACTGTTGCTATTGCTCGATTTGAAAACGTTGAGCTTGTTAATCAAAAATTCGTTAAAGTGTTACAAAATATGAAAGGGATAATAAAACAATTTTCAAATTCCAAATTATAGCTTCCAAATGCCCATATTCGTGGAAGATTTCGTTATTCAAAATTGGATGGCTTTAGGTACCGTTGTTTTACCACAATGCGAGAAACATATATACATTTACGCACATTCTTCATTACTTAATTTCTTTAAATATAATGCAGGGCATTTGATGGCAACAATTTGAAAAGTGATACGCCGTTTATAACGAATCAACGCAAAATGCCAAAACGAAATCAATAACCCTTCCGTGCTAACGCCGGTTGGGCTAGTTTTTTTTTTTTTTCCCTTAGAAAAATATATCAATTTTTCACATTCTTAAATTACCAAGAATGGGTTGGAAATTAACAAAAAAAAAAAAAAAAAAAAAAAGGGGTATAGTACTTACCTTTTAAAGAAAATATAATTTAGCAAATTTTAATCCTGTGTTTGTTTTCATATGGCATCTCTTCATGGATTGAACGTCCTAAACGGAAAGAAAAAATATTGTTATAAACACATTTCACTAATTCAGCCTCTTTTTATTGTTATTACAAATTTTACACATAATAAAGTTCCCACAATATTAGATAGAAATAAATTAAACTGGAATCGAAATTGATCAAAATGACAGTTCGCCTAAATCAGGAACCCTTGAACTTTTGGCTGGAGCTTTCACACTCCCAGAGTGTGAAAGTTCATTGATTCCATCATTCTCTTCCTTAATCAAAATCTTGATAATTATTTGCTAAACATATTTAATCATAACATACGTAAATGCCATACTCTGTATTGCCACCTGACACACGTAACGTAAGTGAATTTGTTACATTTAACATGTGTGACTAATTCAAAAACTAATAACTGATTTCATATTAAGAACGAAGCTTTGACACATCACTTTTCTTTTTTAAAATTATGTATAACAGCAAATTTAGTTTGGAGTTTATTTTGAATTAAACTGTACCGACCTCGAGGATAATTAGACACAGATCTCTCTCTTCTTCAAGAATAAAACTTGTTTGTAAAGATTGACTGCGGTTGAGTACTTAATGCGGTTGAGTAATTAAACTGCGGTTGAGTACTTAAATTATTCTAGTTTGAACACAAAAAAATTAATGCGGTTGATTACTGAAAAATTAATGCGGTTGAATGCGGAGTACTTAATGCGGTTGAGTAATTAAACTGCGGTTGAGTACTTAAATTATTCTAGTTTGAACACAAAAAAATTAGCGCTATTGCTAGCAACTCCAAACACAAGATATGAGAAATCTTACATGCACAAACTTAGTGTTATGTTCCAATGAGGAGACAGAAAACAAGAGGTACTGAAGTCCTTGACTCGATGATCAAACTTGCAATATATTAGGAAAAGTTGAACACGAGTAAAAGTGAACAAGGTAATAAATGCAGGCATAATAATTAATTCCAGGTTAAAAATAAGATAAATATACACAATTATGGGTACTTCCGTATTAACGCAACCACCTTAGTAAAAGACGCCAAATTTCTGGCAACCATGCTGCTCATAACAGTCCTTCGGTGAAGCAAAGCTGCTGTTTTCGTGTGCGTTCCATTTCGCTGTATTCCAAGTTCCAACGGTTTTTATAAACAAATCGTGACATTTTTTGCCTTAGTTTTAAAATATGAGCTTGTGGAATTTGCAAGCAATGAAAGAAACTGCGGTAAATTCTCTGAAAGAAAACGGAATTTTTCTGAACATTTTTTGAAGGGAATAACGAGGTCTCACATTTTCCTAGATAACCGCTGTTGCCGAGATTTGCACGAAGGCGAGTCTCCGCAATTACCTGATTTTTTTTAAGCGAAAATAGATCGCTGTGTACTTCGAAAGAAGAACAGCGCAAAAATATTACAGAAAGATTTAAAGAAGAATGTATGTGTTTTATTTTCTTAATATATCATGTAATATAATCCTTACTTAATAGTTAAAATTTATATTTTAAATTGCTAAAGTATATTTTCTTTTCATATGTTGGTAATGTTTACCGACTTATTATAAATAACGATGGCTTGGGAATCACTAAACAAAGGAGAGCAAACCACCATCTTGCACCCATTAAGTAACTTTTTCCTTTTCACTGGTAAAAATTCACCAAACTGCGCCAAGTTGGTTGCGTTAATACGTAAGTACCCAATTATGTACCTAATGACTAATTATGTAGCAGATGGGTAGCATAAAGTATGCGCGAAGTCAGTATTTATGATTTCATATTTGAAATTTTAGAAATAAATGACATTATCATTCTTAATGGACTTATCATAGAAATTCCTGTTGATGTTACGAATGTAGTCCTTTATATAATCGATTTTCAAGTCTTTGTGCAGTACCTCATTTCGTACAAACCAGGACTCACAAGTAATTTTTCTCAGCACGTTGTAAAGATGGGGGAATCGACAACAATTTTATATCGAAAGCAATGAGCAAAGCAAAGCGAAAAAGAACATTGCGTCATCTGGCGTGAAAAATGACAATGAAATTTGATAAACTAAGATATCAGAATTTTAAAAGTGTTAGGAAAAACTAGACTGAAACTATTGTCATTAAGTAAAAGCAATAAACTTTTGCGAACGGGAAAATTTCAAGGAAAATATAGCTTTTAAGCTGGAGAAGCTTAATAGCAACTGAAGAAACTTAATAAAAGTTGTGCGATTGATCATAATTTGGACATGAAAATGTACCTTCTTCAAATACTTCTGAATACAAAAAGTAACTTCCGCGCATTAATAAATAAATCTCTACATATAATAAAACAAAGAGTCTGTGTATGTGTGTGTGTGTGTGTGTTTTTCGTTCGTGTTGCGAGTAAGCTAATAGACCCAGGGCCACGAAATTTGGCACATAGGTGTATCTACACAACAGCCAGTGCACCTCGAAGCGATTTTTTCGAAATTCGAATTAGAATTTTTTTTATTTTATGTTTTGTGACCAAATCGCGTCATTTTGAGACATAATGGGCTACAGGAAAGCGAGATTTCACTCTATAAATTTCATTTTTACATCTTCGTGAAGCGTAGAAGCTTAGCTATTTTACAGACTTAAAATAAATTTCGTATTTCAATAAATCGATTAAATACGAATTTATTTAGGAAGGTGAGCTTAACACCTTTTCGGCGGAATTTTTTTTAAAAAAACTTATTTTAAAAAATGTGCCGTTTATTTTCCTTTGATTTTTGGACACGTTGAACTTTAATCCTTTCGACTCCTTTTAAAAAAAGAATTTTGGAAAAATAATAATTTTTGTATTTTTTTAAAATTTTTTAAATGAAGCTTCTGAATACACTTCTCACATCTCAGATATTTTAAAATGTAGTTTTGGCAACAATTTTTATTTCTTATTGTTGTTGATAGATTTTTGATGAAATTGCATCATTTTGAATAGTTTCATTCTTTTAAAAATTTCGGTTTGGCAACAATTTTTCATCGTATTTCTTATGTTACTGTTTTTAAGAGACTGAAAAGTTTAAGAAATTAAAAAGTTGTTTCTTTTTGCAACGGTAAATTGTTTAATTACTTTATTAGTATAATTAACATTTGTATCAAGGGATATTGCTTATTTCATTGTAATATTTTATATTATGTTTTAATTATATATAATTTTAATTATAAACAAGTTTTGCAAGATATTTTTTATAAATAAATAAATAAACACACTTCCTGGTCAGCGCGAAAATAAACAAATAACAACAGTTTTGGTTTAACGTTATACTGAAACGTAAAAAAAAATCACCCGCAGAAAAATACACTCCTCATAGGACAAAGGAAGCAAAAAAATGTTAAATTTCTAGAAAGTACGATAAATGCCTAGATAAAAGTTTTTATCTTTCTTTCTTGAAATATAAAACCCCAGGAAGACTACACATAGTAATATTTTATTTTGCTTGAAATATAAAATACCAGAATAATAATTATCTAGTTTGACGAATAGAAATGATTTTAATTAGCATGATTTCTGTTAAAGAAACAAAATGATGTTGATGTTAAGTAACTCTTTCTCCCAATCTTGACACCAAAAACTTTAAAAATGAACTTTCAGATTTCAAGAAATGAAGATAAATACCAAGCCATGTTTTCTCTTTCATCATTGAGACGCTAAACCCCTTTACGGATGTACCTAGTCATGCTTTATCTTTCTTTCTTGAACCATAAAACACCGGGAAAACAAATACCTAGTTTCATAAGTAAGATATTATTTAACTAACATAATTTCTGCTCAAGAAAGAAAACGATGTTGAACAACTCATTTTGTCATCCTTATGTCCAGAAGACACCAAATCCTTAATCCTTAGTTGCCACAGATGGCTAAATCGGTGATTTCGTCCTCCAGATCCCACACGTTTTTAATTTCCTGACATGATAGATCCGAGGGTGTGACACTACCTCGGACATATCTCGAAAGCGAAACTGTGTGGGGTGTTCGTTTCTATAACGACGTTCCATTTTCAGAGGACGAAAAAGAAACTGCGTCATCGATATTGATGGCAGTTCTTTACTAAGATGTTGAGATTTCTTGAAGTGCTTTACATAAGATTTTATTAGCAAAGATTAAATGATACTTTCAAAAGTAACTTTTCATTATCAGACATCTAAATCCTTAAATCAAAAGAATCCTGGAAAAGATTCGATGTTCGGAATTCATATCTTAGAGCCATTTTTCTGTTTTCGAATCTCAACCTGGAAAACAGTTAAATATTTTACCCCAAATGTTGAAAGATTAGCTTTTTTGATAAAAGAGTTGCGGCAATTTTAGTACGTTTATCTACGGTAACTCCTCTCTACTCTTGCTTTGATTTAAAAATATTCTGTAAAACTTTAATCCTTTTATTTTTTGTCAAATTGTGTTAAGAAAATGAATCTAAGTTTCAAGAGTTTTAATAGCGTACTTCAATTACTCAGTTTCATTTCTGTCGTCTTAATAAGTATGGATGTTATCGATACGTATTCTAATGGTTCACATAATAAATCCAAACACGAAATCCAACGCCGAAAGTGTTCGGAAAATATATATAGCTGCAAATTTTCCATCATAAATACAACTTTATTCATTTGCATACACTGGAAGTTAATGGTCCATTCTTTCAGACATCAAAACTGATGCAAATATTCGTTCTCTTTCTTTTTCCAACAGTCAAAATTCTGTCTTTTCTTTGTCGCCATTTTTCTACACATATCGTGGATAAGAGGGAAGCAGGTTGTCGCGAAGGGTTGCGCAAAGGCTCGCAACAAATGTATATTTAAAAACTGTATTCTGAAATATTTTCTTCCATTAAATGCAGATTTCAGATTTTGCTTTAAATTAACAAAAAATAAATAAATAAATAAATAAATAAACTTGCAATATCAAGAAATTAATTAAAAAAAATTTCTCCAATATTAAATAAATGTTTTCTCTGCTTCTTAACTTTACACGAAAGATTCGAGGGAAAACTTAGGTTTCGTCCAATATTCGCTAATTTTGTTACATTACCCAAATCACTCACGAGAGTTCAAAAATAAAAGAAGCTCCCTTTCGGTAACTCTTAGATTAATATTTCCCAAATGAGGTGTACCATAAAAATGCCAGATTTAAATCATTTCCTCACGTATGGAGTTACATTTCCTCGTGTAGTTGTCAGATATTTTGAGCCTTTTTACTTCCTTGTACGAAGTAAAAGACGACAAATTCCGGGTACCATATTTCAACGAAATATACATTTTGACCCCTATCAAGTGCAATTTAACGATGTTTTTGCATGACATCTGTAAATCTTGTAACCGTTTTAAATATTTTTGCTAAGCTTTTGTACAATTTAAATAGACGAACATTAATACAGTCTGTCTATCATAAGAAAAACTCTCGCCAGTTAGTCTGCAGCTGTCTGCTGTCGTAGAAACGAGCCTTGACCCATTTTCCGTAGGGGTGTCTTGAAGATTTACTTTTCAGTTTGTCATCCTGGCCCATTTAAAAATGAATTGGTGCCCTTTGGTTCGCCCCTATTTGAAATATACTAGCTCTGTTGCTATAGCGACTGCCACCCGCCAGACACTGGGGCGGCAGCTATGCTTCTCGTAGACAAACAGTATGTATCTTAATGGCAATGTTTTAAACACGGGCTCGAGAGCCGCACGCGACTCTCGAGCCTGTGTATACTTACTGCTATAATTTTAATTTATACTGATATAATTTTAGAGCCTTCGATAATACTAATGTTTTAGTCTGAGTAAGCGAATATCGGAAATTACGTTTTCGAGACTGGGATTTGAGCTCGGAATTAAAATACTTCACGAAACCATTAGTTTAATGTTTTGACCACCAAGCTGATAGGATATGATTCATTTTAACTTATTTGCTATATTTAAAGAACGACTTAGTAAAATACGCGTTTTTGCGTATTATGTACTAAAAAATATAATAGACTAAGTAAGGGGTATTCAACGAATTGAATATGAGTAACTGTTATCGGTTGTAAAATAAAATGTTTTATTGAAAACTATCTATATGTTTAAGTAATTTAAACATGTAAATTTAGCTCAAATAGTAAAATCAAAAGCGTGATTACAATCGAAAATTATAAAAAAAACAAACGAAAATAAAAAAAAAAAAAAAAAGTTAAAATTTATAGTATGTCAGAAACTAGAAACAAAAAAGCGTCAACAAAATATAAAAATTACACCTAAAATTAAATAAAATTGGTGTGCGTTGTGAGAAAATGTAACAAAAATTATCAAAGTTAGAGTACTTTAAAAATTATGAAGGTTTAAAATGTACGAAACAAGTAAAAAGTTAAATAAAGTTCATATGTGTGGTCGGAAAATAGAGGAATTAAGCTATAATTAAGAGCACGTTTGAAATTACGAAGGTTAAAACGTATGAAAGTAGTTACAAATTAAATGAAAGTCATGCACACCGTGTGGAAATATAACAGATTAGTTAAAATTCATAGTATGTTGGAAACTGAAAACGTTAAAAAGTAGAAAAAAAATTTTAATTTACATCTAAAATGAAAGAAAAGTCATATATATGATCTGAAAGTATAGGAATTATGTTAAAATTAACACTATATTAGAACTTATGAAGGTTAAAATGTATGAAAGAAAGCAAATAAAAGTCATGTATACAGAGTAAAAATATAGTTAAAAATTAGAGTACATTAAACGTAAGGAAAATTAAAATGTATAACACAAGCTAAAAATTTTATATCTAAAATTAAGTAAAGGTCATTCATCTATATGATCAGGACATACAGGAATTACGTTAAAATTAACAGTACGTTGAAGATCACAAACATTAAAACGTACGAAAGAAATTAAAAATTAGGTCTAAAATTAAGTAACATAATACGCAAAAAAGCGTATTTTACTAATTCGTTCGTTAAATATAGCAAATAAGTTAAAATGAATCATATCCTATCAGCTTGGTGGTCAAAAGATTAAACTAATGATCTCATGAGGTATTTTAATTCCGAGCTCAAATCCCGGTCTCGAAAACGTAATATCCGATAATCACTTACTCAGACTAAAACATTAGTATTATCAAAGGCTCTAAAATTATAGCATTAAGTATTCATATTCTAGTATGACTAATATTAGAAATGATTATATGTGTGTGTGTGTGTGTAAAACTAAATGATGAAGTTTATTCTTTACAATATTTTTAACAGTAATTTCTTTACAGAAAAGGATAGTGTCGCGTCGTCATAGTAACCCATGGTTTCCGTTACGACGGTTACCGTTACGGTTGCCACTCGATAAAAACCTAAACTTTTAGTGTTGCCTAATCCAATTCCATAGCAGCAGCATGCGAACTCCTTCGCAATCGCCGCTTCTTCCGTAATGAAGAAGCGTTAGCATCCGTCAGCGAAGAAGAAGCATTCCGTCATGAAGAAGCGTCCTTTCCGCTAATGTCACTGGCCACGAGCACATCTCACACCCTGTGTCGGTGAACTGTCATTTTCTATCTACTCTCGGCTCAGTGTGCTCAGTTTTTTTTATTCTTATATGTTGGTAAATTGTGCATTTTTGCTTTCAAAATGATTGAATTATGTTGTTCTTGACTTCAGGTTAAGGTTTTTATGCCTTTAGTTAACTTGCATGTCAGAATTGTAAAATTATCAATAATTTAAAAGCTGTTAAAGTGCGACTAAGCCTAATTTTTATTCCAAAGGGGCTTTGTCCCTGAAGGACTATTGTTTTCGTTTTGCGATTTTGTATCGGAAACATTAAAAGTCAGTATCACTTTTCAAACTGTTGCCACAAAATATTGCAGCCCTGTATTATATTTAAAGAAATTAAATAATGAAGAATGTGCATAAATGCATGTATGTTTCTCGCATTGTGATAAAACGACGGTACCTAAAGCCATCGAATTTTGAATGCCGTAATCCTGCTACGAATATAGGCATCTGGAAGCCCAAATTTCAAATTTGGAATTTGTTTTATGAACGATTTCATATTTTGTAAAACTTTAACGAATTTTTGATTAACAAACTCAAGGATTTCAAAGCGGGCGATGGCAACGTTGTACAGAAAAAAACATTTTTATCTGCAGCGCGTGAGACTGTGTGTAGGAAATTCTAAAGATATGCTCAGTTTAAAATTATTTAGCGATATTGTTCTTTAACTGAATTTTATGGTTTAAATGCGAAGAACATGATATTCAATAAATAAAAGTAACATACAAAATGTTTAAAAAACGCCCCTTTGGACGTAATTTAAAATCTGAACCTTTCAGATTATTATTATTATTATTTTTGCCATAGCGGCCATATTTGTTTATATTTGAAACTTAGCAGAATAGTGGATTTGTTGCCAATCTAGAGAAACTCAGCTTCGTAACGACAAGATAACGCCTTCTTTTATTATTGCGAATTAAATCATACTTAATTCATTCTAGAATTATGATTTGGGCTATTAAATTATCTCATACATTGACTCTGCATAGCGTCCACAACAAATTAAGTTAGTTTGCCCGCTGGCCGAATTGCTTGTTTTTGGGTAGGAATTCTAATTTTAATTGTAAAAATTGTTCTTTAAATTGTTTTAACTGTATTTATGTCTTATATTTTCTCTATATTTTTCAATTTTTAATAAAGATATTTTGAGGTTTCATGTATTTTTGCCATGTCGCAAAGCGAGAACTAAATTAATTGAATGAGAAACATATCTCTAATGAAATTCGAGGAAATAAGTTTAAAGGAAATGCAGGAAAAAAGGCGCATAATTTAATATTCCGTACAAGGAAGTTATGTGGGGTACACATCAGATTTTTTTTATTAATCGAATATCGAAGTGCGAAAAATACGCAAATTTTTTTCCGATATTTAGTCAGATATAGTAAGACTTAAATATACTCAAATTTGAAACAAACATTCTGAAAAATTTGAACTTTTTCTCAATAAAACAACAACACGCGAGTAGTCCATTTATTCCAGGGAAAAATACTCATAGAAAAAGATCAGAGGAGAAAAAAAGGAATCTGAATCAACAATATATCACTCTTACTTAAAAGAATCAAACAATACATTTAAAAATGGTATAAGACCGCTGTTCACAATATTAAATCAAATTATAACCGTAACCACCTCCGTAAGATGAGCATCTCTGAAAATAACCAGTATTTCTGAAAACATAAGTTAACTTATGTTCTGAACATCTCCTCTCTAAGATGATCCGTCACCACAGAAGACTAAAATCATCTGAAACCCAGAGGTCGTCTTAGAGAGAATTCATTGTAGTATTAATGAAGGTCTTAATTTGTTTCGGTTATGGACTGCTCTCCCTGTCAAACGACATGGATTGAAATCAGATGGCATCATTTTCAACATCTTGGCAGATTAAACAATTACCAGAATCATCAATGGGGTTAGAAAACCGCTTTTGTTAAAATTCGTCTTATTTATTATCGGTAAAATTTATATCTATATCTCCATACCCATTCATTCATCCTTTTCCCACTCAGCAGCCGTATTTTATCTGTTGGCATAACTGCCAGCGCAAAAGTTTTAAATTCTAATTTTGAGAAGTTTGACGTCAGATGGTCGTAAGAAT
Organism: Stegodyphus mimosarum; assembly: GCA_000611955.2. NCBI lineage: Eukaryota > Metazoa > Arthropoda > Arachnida > Araneae > Eresidae > Stegodyphus > Stegodyphus mimosarum. The sequence goes on from KK115148.1 coordinate 65,925, forward strand.
TGAAGTTAAATGTCCCTCAGGAACTTAGCTCCATCCTTCTTTTCTCTTTAAGCAACTATCTTCCCTTCTCCATTCAGATGTATTATATTTAGACTTATATTTTTGTGTTAGGACGTCAGGATTCAGCGCATTGTATTTTTGCAATGAAAATGCTGAAATCTAAAGCGAGAAAGAAAACTGCGGTATCCTTAAGATGATTTGCTTATTGATCTCTCAATCAAAAAATCCTGACTTTATTTTTCAAGCTGAATAATTTTTTCCAAAATTGCTTAAATACTGAATGTTAAGCAAAATTTTATTGGAAATTGAATGCCGTAAAAAACAATGATATGTAAATTAATGCCACACACTAAAAAACGATTTAAATATTGTTTTTTCGGAAAAAACAAACGCAGCAGGTCTTTCTATTAATAGGACTAGAAGCTGAACAATGAAAATTAAACCAATCCTTAAGTAGTGTTTTAGAAAGTGTGACGTACGATTGACTACTAAGAAGTTGTGGAGACATTAGGTTATTTCCAAGCAAAAGACATGAAAGATGAGCAATGCCGTCGCCTGGACTCGAACCTCGGACTCTGGAATACGCGGCGAGTGTGCTGACCATTACACACGAAGGCATGCTAAGAAGACGGGAGAAATACCTTATACACTTCCCTTTTAAAGGGCGACTTGGGTTTACGGGACCCAATCGCCAAATCCTGGCGGTGAAAAATCATCATTCACCACTTTTTTTAGTTCGGGCGCCACTGTAGAGACATTAGACACTGTAGACACTGTAGAGACTGTAGACACTGTAGAGACAAACATTTCGAAGCAGGATTAATGAAAAATGAGAAGGGACTCGAACCTCTCGAATATGGGCCGCATGTTCTGACCATTACACCACGAAGGTATGGTAAGAAGGTGGGAGAAATACCTTATGAAGTAAAAAAGCAGAGAACAAGCATTTGGTTTAAGAATTCTAATAGTGAATCAGTAAATAGTTCTGCTTTTTATTTGATATTTAACCCTCGTTTCGAAACATATGGAAACAAACAACAGCATAAAAAGAAATCCATCATCCTATTGAAATAACTTGGCTGTCATACAACTACTAATATCGCTATTCATCTTGGAGGAATAAAATAATAAAGAGAAAGCTCAAAATGAGATACAAAACACGTACAAGTGCACAAAAAATAAGATAAAAAGAAGCAAAAAGAATGTAACTACAATGATGACAGAAGGATCGAAACATCTAGCTTCAGGGACCAGGAAAGGATTAACATATTATACCAACGTAATCCCGCCAAAATGCTGATCTAAGCAGTAAGCGAAGGAACTATTCGAAGAAGGTTGTCTGGTGCAGGATTAAAAGCACGTATATATCAAGAAAGAAACCATACTTAAATAGTTCTCAATTGAAGAAGTGGCGTATGTGGATCAAGAAGCATTAGAACTGGAATCGGAGGACCAGGAATAAGACTTTTCAAAGTGATAAAATCCAAGCATTTCTTTTTGGCGTGATAATGCGAACGTACTCTTATTATGAGGCATTTGTAAGACAAATGCGGCCAAAGAACTGACATTATACAGAACCGACAGCATCTGCCGACATACAATCAACATCGCGGTTTACAGCTCGATGTCCATCTCATACAAGCACTAGACGTAATAATTCAATAACTCCACTCCCTCTTCAGTAGTGATGAGTCGGTACTACCGAACCGGGTATTTTGTAACGGGTACTTAGTTGTAACGGTACTGAAAATCGGTACATTCAAGTACTCGTTACTTCAGTACCGAAATCGATACTTTTCGGTATTCGTTACTTTTGTACCGGAACGGGTACTTTTCGGTATTCGTTACTTCTGTACCGAAACGACTACTTTTCGGTATTCGTTACTTCTGTACCGAAACGGGTGCTTTTCGGTATTCGCTACTTTGTAACGAAAATATGCGTCTCTTCTCGATATTTCGGTATTCGTTACTGGAGGATCGATGAGGGTTCATCTCACTTCGGTTTTTGTACGAGGACAGTAGGATCTGGTTGTATTTGCGAAATGGTGCACCTGCACACAAGACACAACCGAAAGCGAAAATGTTTCCATCCATCCACTTCCCGCGCCAATCTTCCCAACCCCCACTGGCCATCAAAGACAATCTACACAAACCCAACACCAGAAACAACCCGCCGCGCTCTCCTGCTCCTCAGAGACTTCCGTGGTTGACATGTTTTCTGATATTCAAAATCTTACTCCGTACAGATAAAATGAAACACGTGGTGATGTGGCAGAGTTCCTTCAGTGCGCAAAATCGTTAGCTGCGTATTTCGGTACTCCAAATCGTTACTAGGGCACTTCGGTACTCCAAATCGTTACTAGGGTACTCCGGTACAGCAAATCGTTACTCCGGTATTTCGTTACTTCGGTACTCCAAATCGTTACTTGGGTACTCGGTACTTGAAATCGGTTTTCGGTACTTTTCAAAGTAACGGTTACTTGAGTAACGGGTATTTTGTACCGGGTACTTGTCTATACCCGTTACTCTCGTACCGGGTACAAGAAAGTACCGAAGTTGCCCATCACTACTCTTCAGTACGCACCATTGCTAATTATAAACTTTGCCTGCACTGTGCCAATGAGTAACATGACAGTTTTTAGAATTTCTGATTCAATACTTTATATGGTTAGTGGATTTAATGAATTTCATGTATTCTAAGGATGACATGCCGATGTCGATCTAACACTGGTCCATTGTATGCCAGTGTAGATGGTACACGATGTTGATCCTATACCTGCGGTAAGCCGGTGTCAATCCTACACAGTGTTGGCTTGTATGCCTGTGATGACTCTGTGCAGGTGGAAAAAGTGCATTAAGCCTCTTTCTCAGTATTTCACCACTACCAAAATTTCATTTTTATTGAGTCAGTCATACGTTATAATTCATAAAATTCATATATCTAAGTCAATTTTACGCCGCGTCGACGCTTCTGAATGCCGATTCTCTGAATGTGCTTTCAAAAGTGTCCTAATTTGAAAATACCTGTAGTTACCTTGCCAACCATATTTACGCAGTAGAAATTACCTGGTTTGCAAGTTTTAGTGGCATTTCCGCACAAATCGAAAAGCAGAGACGCACAAAGAAGAAAAATGTGCGGAAATGCACAAAGAAGTACTTACTGCTGGATGGGTAAAATCAGTTTGCATAATTTAGTGGTATTTCCGCAAAATATGACATCTTCTTGATTATCTTTCGAAAACTTAGAAGTTATTTTAATTATGAACTTGCTTTACAAAATTTTAAGCTATTGGGCTGCATAGAGATAAATTTCAACAAAATAATTATATTATAGATGCGCTAACACGTAAAAAAAAATGATAAATACCTTAAAGAATCGGAAATTTTTAAAATCTTAAAATAAGCCAAAAATATAACACATTTTAAGGCCCAATAATCTTAATAAGTAACTGGTTTTTATCATTGTGTAATTTCGTATACTTATTTCGATAACCTTGATATCGTATTTGCTACTTTTATTTTATGTTTCAAATATTCAAATATTTTAAATAAAATACCTTCTTTGTCATAAGGGTAAAATTCATTTTACGTAAATGTGCTAGAATGAACGAGCAAAAAACTAATAATACAACAGAAACACTCGGAACAACCATCAGAACAGGAATGGACACCACTTTAAAATAAAAATCACACCAGTAATCCTAGATTAATTTTTTTCTGACAAGCAGTACAGAAATGTGCCTCGCTCATGATTGGTTGCACCTGTTCAAAAATTTCGTGTTCACCACGTGAGGAAGTGTCACATGACTGGTTATAAGATGCAAACTGGTGTCGCAATACAATTAGAATTTCTTGTTCCAGATTCCTGTTTTTCCCAGACTGTCAGCCAGAGTTTATTTACCAGCAAGATAATATTTCTGGCTATACAGCCAAAGAACTGATTGAACACTGATACCATCAATATTAAGAATAATTCACCAAGTAGACCTCGATGTAGAGTCCAGAACGTGGAGTATTTCATGGACGAAAAGGTGAGACGGCTGATGGAAGTGCTCATGTAATACCATTACAACAAAATAACTTGATTTAAATATATGCAAAGAAAAATAAAATCGTTTCGTCAAAAGTTTGCGACTAGATATTGATTTTCAGATAAAAGCAAAGTGTCATTTCAATACAAAAGTAATTTATGCATTATTTGCCAGTTAAAGTTCGACCTGGATTTATTTACTGTTAAAGTCTGTGAACAGCAGTTCTCCATGGAAGGCTGACATTAATAAAGGATTTTCTAAAAAGGTCTTTTTATTTGCATTATTTGCAACGTAATCAAACAGAAACACAGAACTACAGCAGATGAAACTACCTATGGTAGCTACTTTAAATACTTGACAGTTAATAAAAGACGTTAAAATTTATCAAGATTTGAACTACAGTGATTTTATTTCACTGAGATATAAACAGGACTCTGAGAGAAGGATTAATCACAATACAAAAATTATAGAAAATATTTTATGTTACGATCATGATCAAAATTTACTGTTGGTTTCCTTATCTAAGTATTGTAACAGCTTTAGATATTGTTGCAATAATAATCTTAAACTTTTAAAATAGTTGAATTTGAAATATATCTGTTAATAAATGGCAATGTTTGAAACGCCAACACGAGAGCTGCGTGCGGTTCTCGCACGAAGTAAAATAATGATTTTTAATTTAAAAAGAGATAGAATACGTTTTGGCTGTTAATTTTTGATGTTACCTTTTCTTCGAATTATATGTTGCAGTTATGAAATTGATCTATTAAATAAAGTTTGCTGTGTTCCAATGGAGTTTGCTTTAATTACGAAACAAGCATTACAGTCTTAATTATTTTTGGAGGCACCGGCGAGATAGAATAATCGTGCGTGCTTTTGAAATGAAAGCACATCTCCT
>KK115148.1:92687-121421 GCA_000611955.2 Stegodyphus mimosarum
CCCCACCGAGCTCGGTAGAACAAATTTCCAAGATGTTAGACTTAAAATTAATATTAAAAAAATATTTCACGCGAAAAAGGGAATTTCAAAGAATTATAACATGCAAATCATCCAGAACGTCAAAACAAACAGAACATGGCATTGCTCTGTTACTTTATTCTTTGTATAACAATAAAAACAATGAAAATTCAATGAAACTTTCAATGAAAACTTTTTTTTCCCTTCTTCTATCGAGAAATTCCAATACTTAAACTGATGTTTGAAAAATTGAGCAGTTATAACAGGAAAATGAAGAGTACATTAAGTGTAAAGACATAATTAGGCTTTTCGGGTAAGTAAACCTGGAATCAATAGTGCCTTTATAGTGGGAACATAATTTAATGTTTTTTATATAATTATTAGGATTTTCTGAATGGCAACATGATTTAATGTTTTTGCATAGTTATTAAAATTAGCTGTGTGGCAACAATGAGTTAAAAAGTTGTTACCTTTAGTGTTCCGTGATTATATTTCCTTAAAAAGCTTGTTGAGGCATCAGGTATTTTTGAAGAAGGAGTATTGAAAAACGAGCAACGCCTTCGCGGGTACTTGAACCACGGACTTCTGGAATACGCACCCAGTGTGCTGACCACTATACCAGGAAGGTATGCGAAGAAGGCGGGAGAAATACATTATAAGCTATGTCATATTTTTATGTTAAAAATACCTAATATGTAACAAATAAATATGAAAGCCATATGGGTATGTTGTTTTTAAAGAGTAAGAAGAAGCACTTATTTTAATTGTAAAACTCTCTGGATGTTTCGTTTCGATTTTTAATCTTCCTTCAACTTTTACACCTTCACCGGAATCTGAGCTATATATCTGCGATAATTTGTTTGTGTCAACCATTTATATAACGAGAACACGTATGGGAAAAGGCGACGATTCTTTACGTTCTCTTTCAATAAGGGTAAATAGGGATGAGACACAATAGAACAAATCCATATAATGGCGAATTCGCCGTTCTACTTTTAATTCGGACGCCATTATAGAGAATAAGTTTTCTCAAACTCAGAAAACATGAAAAATCCTGGCAGGATTTGAACTAAGAATCTTCCAACTGTTACAGTCGGTTACTTTAAAATAGGCACTTCAAGCCATTGTCAGCTTCCACATTTGTGATCGTAACTCGTATCTACATCACCGCACACTGCCGTCTGTTTGCGTACCGCTTACTTCTGCGCATGGCGCAGAGAACATCAACTCTGGACGAAGTATCAGTGGGGCATGTTCTCATCAACGGAATCCTGATATTCATCTTAACCACTCTCTCCATGTATCTTCATCTGAAGAGAACCAGGGACCCCAACATCTGACAAAGGAACTAATATGGCAGTGAAGTTTGAAGTCTAGGCAGACATATTTTAGATGGACGCATAGACTTTCATATTTTTGAGAGAGTCTCTGTGACTGCTGCGAGATAAAGAAAGGAACGAGATCTCAGACCCCTAAGTTCGCCTTTTCAGGGATTCATTCGGTCTAGAGTTTACTTTTTATGGACGACAACTCTGATCCCCATAGAGCTAATCCGGTGGATGAGTTTCTTGAAAATGAGATATTAACCGGATGGATTGGCCAGCCAGATCATCAGACATAAACCCTAAAGAACATGCATGGGATGTTCTTAGGAGAACAATTACAACTCGCGACTGACAGAGAGTCCCAAACTGCTCATTTTCAGTATAAAGTCTTACTGTAACAGCCGTATATCTATTAAATGAACCGTACCTCCAATTATCCTTTTTGCTGGATCTTGCAAGCTCTGATTTAGACCTCTCCGCACTAGTGAGTCTTACGCAGAGCGACGCGCCTGTAACATGGCTGTTGTATGGTATATTTTTTGCATTATGTCACCTTACGTCTATACCAAATTTTATTCACATTTGTCCATCATATCTGGATATAATCGACCAAATGTGTAAATTATCTCAACTTTGAACACCAGTGTAATTCGATTTGGGTTTAGATCAGAGCGAACGGGAGACTCTCCTCATTCTTCGCCATTTTCCCTTAGGGAGAGAGAACCCGTGTACTTTGGCTTAAACAATTAATTAAAACTAGCCCATTTCGGTTTCCAGCGATTGAAGGGGGTAAACTGAGTGGTTTTAATAATTTTCTACATGTCTAACAGATTTCTCTTAAAAAATCATTCACGAAGACAAGCTGCATAACCCTCTGCCATTAATAATTAATAATAATACAACACTCATGAAAATAATCCCTATATACTGTAGATTCCATTATGATCCAATACAAAAATCAGAACTCGAATGAAGATGTCAGTGATAGGAATAGTCTAGACACAAGGTCATGAAAAACAGAAAGGACGTTTCCGAACAGAAATGCAGCGATCACAATCAAGCCGCTTGCCAGAATTATTTCAAAACTCAGGATAATGCAAATAACAACGCTAATCCCCCTTTTCCGAAATTAACCTTTTGAAAAGTTCTTTTAACTCAGTCCCAACATCCCGTCAGCACATCATTAACGGGACCTACAAACCGACGATAACAAAGCGAGAAGATAGCATTCACCATCAACTGAATTATATCGGCGAATTCCACCAGTTATTAACAGTCTCTGTTGTTTCTTTTGATGCAAAAAGAATGGCAATCCATACTGGAATAAAAAAGTGCTCACCCCGCAACCTCAAATGGAATGCATAATAGAGTCACAACTTTTTCCAATTCGAGTCAAGGTCCGTTCTACTACGGATTGAAGAGACGGAAAGAAAGAACAAAAGCGGATGAGAATGACTCAGCGATGCACTTTTATTTTCAATCGAATTATTTCAAGTTCGGAATGCAGGAGCAGTTGGTTCGCTTCCTCCGAACAACAGCTCACGAAAGCGGCCTTCGATAGGTGAAAAAAGAAAAGTAGGGCTAATGGGAATGCGAATATTCGAATTTCAATAAAGTCCTTTTTTTATTTACTTACAGTTTATTTAGAGCTAAACAATGCTACTTTGTGTATAAATTTTAAAAGAAACAGAAAGGTTAACTATACAATATTTTCAATTGTTTTTATAACAAAAATAAAAGAACAGATTCTGAACGAGAAGCATAGCTATAGTGATCCAGAGCTGTACCGATAAATTTTGGAATTACTAAATATTTGTATCATTTTCTATGTTAACGTTTAATGGTGATGTTAAGATTCAAGCTTTTTGAAACTCAGCCCACATACTTACCCTAGTTCGGCTTTTCTTAACCTCTGGTACCACCCGTACGCCTAGGAGTACGTGATGTGGTCTAAAGGGGTACGCCGAAAAAAAGATGTAAAGTGGACATTGATAGATAGATATATTGAATAATACAGAAAAGATAAAAAGCTGTTGTCACTTAAGTTACAATTTGTAAAGAAATCCTTCATTTCATTCTAGACAGACTTGAAAGAAGAATGTCCCGAAATATTCAACAAGGCAATCACTATCTTGCTACTGTTCACAAGCACCCTATTAGTAGAGGGCAAAATTAGGTACAGGAACAGATTTTCCAGCCTAAGTTCAGACTTCAGACTACCTTTGTCATCTTCCGATGTGGATTTTAAATTACTGAGTGCTGTCAAACAGCCTTAAGTCTCTCATTGAATGTGCTCCTATTTTTTAATTGAATTAAATGTGTATATTTGTCAATGTACTCTAATTCGCATAATTGGTTAAAATAAAAATGTATCTACATTAAAACGTTTTTACTGTACCTGTACATGTAGATGTTAGTAATTATACATAATACAGGCAAGGTTGGGTTAGTGGAGCAGTGATGATAGGCCAAGGAGTAAAAAAAAGGTTGAGAAACGCTGTCCTGCCCTAGATAGTTATTACTCCCAACTCAGGTCTTCTTTCTTGCCCCACGTATAAACGGAAAGGAAAGGGAGTTGATGACTCTTCATCTTTCGGCTCATACACCAAAATAATCACGTGATTAATGTCATCCTAGTATTTTTTTTAAGGAAAGAGATTTTAAAAGGAGTGCCCCCCCCCTTGTTGGCTTTATCCGCTAAATTGTACAGTGGCTGTGATAGGCGTCCATTCAAAACCTCAAACTGTACGCATATCGCAAAAGAATCCAAATTAGGAAACATAAATCTTTGTGGTTTTAGGGCATTCAGAGCTTTCGAATCCTAATTTAAAAAGCTGTTCAATGTTCTGACTAGATTCTTTGAAAAGTTGGTGTATAAATGAAGCGATCATTTAAAAATAAATAAAATAAAATAAAATAAAGCCACTGTAGTAAATTTTAATGGACCTGGACAATCGGCATCACTTTCCAATTTTCTGGACAGAGTTTACCATGTCATGTATAAAGTGTTGCATACACTGCACAACAACAACAATAACAACAAAAAAGGCGCAGTTCCTATATTTCCCGTTCTATTGGGCCGATTGACGAAATTCAAATTGCTCTTTTCATGCCTTGAAAGCGCGACTTAGGTTATGTATTAGATTTATACATAGCATTGTTTTAAAATAGGTATTTTGACACAAAATCGGACATTTTCGGAAATGACATGCCAATTTTTTTCCCAGATTTCGATTCTACGACTCAAATTATGCCTAAACATTAAATTTTGTAAAATTTGGTGCGAAAATTACGGAGAAATTTAAAAATTTATGTTAGCGCACTTTTTTTCAGTTTGCGCCAAGAATAATTCACTTGGCGAACATCTTAATTTATAGCAACTTATTCTCCTTTCCTTTTTTTTTACTGTATACGAACGAAAAAAAGGTCATGTTCATTACTTTCAAATAATTTTAACAAAGTGCAAAACCACAGTTGGCGTTATTATCGCTTGTAACGAATATGCCAAATTTCAAAACACCCAATGTGTAAATTCACGTATACCTTAGGAAATTTTGAATAAAAATATCTAATTTTTTGCAAGTGTGGCTATACATCTACTTTAAGATGACGTTAAAAATTTTATAGGTTATAACAGAAAAGTATATTTTCGAAAAATTAATAAAAAATATTTAAAAATAAATCATAGAAAATGTGCGAATTATAAATTGGATTAAGCCCAAATTTAAAATTCTGGAAGAAAGAATCAAGTCAGTTTAATAAAAAAAGAGATATTAATAAACAGATATCAAATTCAATTAGCATTTGAGGAACTAATTTTTAAAAACTACTCGTGCGATTTTTACAAAACTTGGCAATTTGGCATAATTTGAGTCGTAGAATCGAAATATGGAAAAAACAGATTGGCATATCATTTCAGAAAAAGTCCGATTTTGTGTCAAAATACCTATATTAGAATACCGCTATATGTAAATCTAATGTATATCCTAAGTCACGCTTTCGAGACACGAAAAACGCAAATTGAATTTTAGCAATCGGCCCAGTAGAACGGGAGATATAGAACTGTCTTCCACCCCCCCCCCGCAATGTACATTAATGCTTGAGATAATCTTTGGGAAGGGAAGCCTTCGCAAAAGACTTCCTAAAGGAAACATATAGTTCCGATGACATCAGAACCTTTTAGGATTTGGATTCGGATTCCAGAAAATTTAGGATTCCTTTTACTTCTACTTTTCAGCCCCCCTTTTATTTAAGGGAATGTATTTAAATCCAAACGTGTTCAAGATCTACCAGCAGTAACAGAAAAATTCTTTAAAGAAGTTTAGAACATTGACTACATGTCTACTCCAGCTTCTTTTATTTATAAAAGTGTAAAAATCGCCGACTGCATTGTTAATAAAATGAGAGGATATTTTCGGGTTGGGTTCAGTTGGAAATCAAATAATTGAACCTTTCCTCCTCAGATTGAGTTATAAAAATAAAACATTGCTGAATTAGGGATGGGTCGAATCATACAACACTCTCTACTGGCGCCATTAACGAACACATAATTCAAGGTTCAGTTGCACTGTTATTAATTTTGAAGATAATCAAAGATTAGAAACAGTTTTGTTTTTGAATCTGAGTCTTGGATGAGATGTATAAACAATACCAGTTTTCGGGTTACTTTTAATTAATTCCCTCGAGTTCTTGAAAGGACCCAAATAACTAATACATTATAAATATTCTTAACGAAAACGAGGAATGCAAAATCTTATTGCGCAAAACCCTTATATACAAACTATCACAACAGATATTAAAACTGCATAACATCCACTATCGATTAAGTGAAACTTCTGCAAACTCTAGAATCCTGCGGGCAGTAAACAGCCTGGTCTCTTTAATTTTTGACATAGTTGTCGGAAAACGAAGGCATGTGTCACTAATTTATTGGAATTTCGTGCCTACATCACGAAAACTCTTGTAAGCGAAGATAATGCTGACGTATCGATTTCCAGAAAGTATTTGACAAGATTCCTTACGCCTGGCTCTGATTGTTAAATTGGGGACAGACTACAGGGGTGAAAGTGAAGTATAAAGAATTCAGCTAGAATTTTATGTCTTATACCACATACAAATGGAAGCGTATAAAAACAGTTCTCAACATTCTTTATTTTTCTTATGAGTCTTCATTTCGTATGTAAAATGAAGACATTCAATAATGCAAGAACTGAGACCCACTACACTATTCGGTATCCTTAACTATGTCGATCATCATATTGTTGGGCCCGGATTCAAATCCGTTCGAAACATAGAGACTTCTAAATGTATAATATCTTTGTGGCACGGAAGCAGCTAAAATAATATCGAATGGAAAGTCCTATCGAAAGAATAATGATACAAGATGCGGGAAAAAGACCTCTGGATGCATTCTTTTGGATATTCTCAACCGAAATTGGGATGTATTTGCAAAAACTCGTGCAGACGCCATGACGCCTCCTTTAAGCAGTTATACTGTACTCACCCATACCAATATCTAGTACTGTCACCGTCAGTCCTCCTTTATGTAGTTGTACAATACTCACCTATACCAATATATGGTTAATACATATAATACCTACTATCATTTTTTTGCATTCTTTGTCAAACTACAGCGGGAAACGAATTTTAGGACAGTGGGAAGCGTAAGTTTATATCTATCTAAACATTAAATATGACAGCAGTTACAAAAAAAAAAAAATCTCCATTTTCCGTTACCTGTCAACTGCCCAAGGCTTTGGCAGACGACAGACGCTACCGCTTTCCTCTTGCCCACAAAAAGAATTCGTGAACCTGATTTAGGTTGTGTTCTATTCAGGAGGTTTAGTCACACCATCACCGGAATTGGACATTGATTTTAAATTAAAAGACTTATTGTAATTTCAAAAACAAACAAACGTTCTTCTTTTTTCGAGAGAAAATACTCAGTTTACCTCTCCTTCAATGCAAGACGACATTTAGGGCATGTATTAATGGAAATATTCGTGAGATCTCCGTAAATTTCAGATTGGCAGTAAGACAGATCGGCATAGTGAATATCGGATTCAACTGCTGAGGAGAATTACCTGAGACTGGAAAAGTGAAATGGCTCTAACGCAGCCGGCCCGCGGCCGGATCCGGTCCTTTTGCTTACTTTATCCGGCCCGTTGAAAAATCCTGCATGCAATTTTTTTAATCTCTTATATGCCGTAACATCCTCTTAAAATATAATCTCTTATATATATGTCTTATTTCTTAATAATATATATGTATTATTTTATTGTAATAATTAAATTATTTATTTGTAGGCTTTTGTAAAATGAGTCAATCTAAAAAAAGAAAAGTTGATTTGGAGTGCAGAAATTTCAATGAAGCATGGACGGTAAAATACCTTTTTACAAACATTGATAAGAAAGCAATTTGTTTAGTTTGCCAGGAAACAATTGCTGTTTTCAAGGAATACAATTTAAACAGGCATTTTAAATCAAAACATCCAAAATATGCATCACTTTCTTTAAAAGAACTTCAAAGTGCAGCAGAAAACATGACAAAAAACTTGAATAAGCAACAACATATTTGTACCAAACAAAGTAATATCGAGAAATCTACCACAAAAGCAAGTTATGCTGTTGCACACAAAATTGCTAAGTTCTGTAAGCCTTTTACTGAAGCAGAATTTATTAAACAATGCATGATACAAGTGTCGGGGATATGTTGTCCTGAAAAGAAACATATTTTTGAAAATGTAAGCCTTTCGAGAAGAACAATAGTACGACGGATCGAAAATATTTCAGAAAATTTACTTGACCAGCTAAGAACAAAAACTGCTGATTTTACATATTGTTTTCTGGCTTTAGACGAGATCTGCGATATTACTGACACAAGTCAATTATTAATATTTATCCGAGGTATTAACAAGAAATATGAAATTAGCGAGGAACTTCTTAGTGTGCATCCAATGAAAGATACAACTACCCGTAAAGACTTCTTTATCGCTGTTGAAGAGTGTTTAGTTAAAGTAAATTTAACTTGGAACAAAATAGTAAGCATCACTACGGATGGCTGTCCTAGTTTAACAGGGACAAATGTGGGTTTACTAAAACGAATCCAGCGACAAAGTAAAAGAGTTGCAGCCAAAATAGGATATATTATTTTTACACTGCATTATTCATCAAGAAGTGTTATGTAGAAAAGTCTTGAAATTGAATCACGTCGTTACTGTTGTGACAAAAGTTGTGAATTTTATCCGGGGATGTGCCTTAAATCATCGACAGTTTGTTGAATTTTTGAAAGAAACTGAAAGTGACTTTTACGAAATTCCTTATTACTCTGAGTGCGCTGGCTTAACATCGGTAAAGTTTTGGACAGGTTTCAATATTTACTTGATGAAATAGCATCCTTCTTGTCGATAAAAAAAAAGAACTACATGATTTTCCTGAATTGCAAAATGAGGCATGGCTAAACGGTTTCTTGTTTGCAGTAGATATTGTAAAATATTTGAATGAACTAAATATAAATCTACAAGGGAAAAACCAATTCGCTTTCAATATGCACTCAAACGTCAAAGCATTTATGATTAAACTCAATTTATTTGCTAAAATCTTTAACAAGAAATTACTAAATCATTTCCCTTCATTACAATCACGACCAGAATCATTGAAAAATACCGATTTTCTTAAATATAGTGCAATAACACAAGATCTGCATTCTGAATTCCAAAGAAGATTTCAAGATTTCAAAGCTATTAAAAAACCTTTATCATTAATTAGTCAACCTTTCAATTTTGACGTGCAAGAAGCTCCTGTTGAAATTCAACTAGAACTAATTGACTTACAGTCAAATAATTTACTAAAAGAAAATTTTCACTCAAACGAGTTGAGTGTTTTCTACGGTGTTTTGATTACAGAACATTTCAAACATTTTTTGAACTATGTTCAAAAATACCTAGTTTTATTTGGTTCAACATATATTTGTGAAAGAACTTTTTCGTTAATGACTTACACGAAAAATAAATATCAATCACAAATTAGTGACGAAAATCTACACTCGGTATTAAGGATTGCTACAAGTGATTTGGATCAAAATTTTGAAGAAATAATATCAAATAAACATTCCAGATTTCACGTTTCGCATTAACTAAAACTATTCTATTTTAACGTTTGATGTTTGTCTTTTCTTTTTATAATTCTAATTACTATTATATTTACAAAATGTAATATTAATATAAAAATGTAATAACTATGATCAAAATAAAATAATTTGTCCCAAATCCACCCAAAACATTCGCGAGTGCACAGCGTACGCGGTATAGTCCTCCGGGAGACATTTTGAAAATTTCATTTCGGCCAGCGCTTAAAAGTATTTGCCCACCCCTGCTCTAACGGAATGCATAAAATGTTGTTATTGAAATGTGCATAATTATGTGTTCAGCGCATTCACCTTCTTGACGTATGACATCTTTGAAGCAGACTAGCTAGCTGGCTTGCGAAAACATCAAAACTAGCATAAGTGCTTTGATAATCCCCGGAAGAAAATCACAATGGCTACTTACATTTGCTAGTTTTTCTAACAGATTTTCTCCTTCAGATATCTCCGCAAAATGTCACTGGAATTAATATTAGGGCTGAGAGACTGACACATTGAACCGCCCTGCAAACATTTTGAATATCGATGGAACATCACAATCACTTCACAATGTTCATACAGGAAACCCAGATCTGAGACACCCCTGAAAATGTTTGGATTCTTGCATGTGAAACTGAGCTCCATGTCTTGTCAACATCCATAATCTTTTAGGGCGGTTTAGTGTGGCTGTATCAATCCAAGTAACTTATATAAAAATGCAGGATAAAGTCCGCTTACAAAAATCCAGTACGTGATATAAAATTGCTAGCGACTATCTCGAGTTCCAATGACAAATGAGGATTCGTGTCCTAAAGGTATCATAAACCCGAGTTCTCTTTGGAAAGATTACACACGACGAAAAGACTGAAGTGTCGCAAACTAGTCACATTCTAGGAAGTATTTTTATGACAAATTTTATATATTATTTTGCGAATTTTATAGGGCATTTTCGACGTATAAAATTCTTCGCGATTAAGAATAAATTAAAAAAAAGTTTATTTTATTGCAACTAGGATTCCAGCACGAAACTTTCCATTTCATTCATGGTTTAGTTTTAGTGCAACGCATACAACTGATAAATACTAAGCCTGGTCTGTACAGCACATACGTACATTATGCATGATGTTGAAAGTTTCGATAATTTAACCGTCCTTATGCAGAGACTTTCTTTAGGCGGAAACTAACAGGAGTTTAATTTTTATAATGAAAAGTATTTTAATAATTATTAAAATTAATTTCGTCAAATATTAATTTCCAAGAATAATTTTGTACCTGTAGTACTCCTTCAGGCCAAGAAAAATTTCTTTTAGGTACTAATTTACATAGCTGACGATAAAACATATGCGCACATAAATGAAATCACCTGTAATGGTTTCTTTGACGCTTGAGACATTTTTTGAGCACATACGTAGATACCACAAAGGCTAAAAAAATATCAAAAACTTATCACTGACAATGTTATAAATATGCAAATTTTTTTCACACTAAGAATATTTTTGGCTTTCTATTAATAACAGTTTCCTCTTATTCTTTGTTCGTGTTAGAAAAACGCTTTTCAAATAATTATAGTACTGGGAAAAATGAAGTCCTTACGCATTTTAATTTCATAGCAAAACTCTACGTGTACATATTTCGAAGAACACGTGGCAATGTCGTTCAAAATGCAATTTTTTAATATTATCATCCTTTTTTTAAATTCTAAACTCAATCTATGGTTGAATTTTGCCAGATTTTAAATTTCCGTTCGATGCTATACAAATTTCCTCCCATCGCAGAATAAAAGCCTCTCTGTTAGTCATAATTTATGGAAATATTTGGGTTTATCTGCTTTATTTTGTTGTACAGGGTGATTCTTTCGATACTAAACCCAAGAAAATGCTAATATCTCAAATACTATTTATTACATTTTGAACCTGCAGCTGACATATCTTGCATGATGAAAAGAAAAAAACAGAAAATAGGCTACTGATATTGACTCATAATCACAATGGCTTGTATATAGCCATTGTGATTTCATTTGTTGATACTACAGCACTAAATAGTAGCAGATCTAGAAATGCTCATTACCATCACTATTCAGGAGCAGCCACACATGCTCGATCGGTGACAAATCTGGGAAGGTGACAAGCCAGGAAAAGGTGATAATATGGAGGCATTTCTGTGACACCCTCGCTGTGTGAGGCTGAGCACTGTCCTGTTGAAAAATGCCTCATAAAAGCTCTGCCATGATTAACAACCAGAGGGCAGACAGATGTCACGAACGACCGCTGCCTGTCATGGTGCAGTGAACCAATATTAAAAATCACCTAGTATCCTATACGACAGCATTTCATGCAATCACACCGGCTGTGAGAGCTGTGTGCCACTGTAAAGCGAAGGCAGGGTTGAGATGTTCACCTTGAGCCTCCATACGATTCTCATCGTTGTCGAATTGAAACTCATTTCGTCACTAAAAACAATAGTTCTATTCGGTTGCGGTCCAATCCCAGCGAGCGGCACAACATTCTAAACGGAGGCGATGGTAGGTGGGTATTATTGGCAGTAGGCGCAATGTCCGCCGCGATACTAAATATCCTTCAGCCAGGCCCTTCAAGGTGGTATGGACAGGTCCAAATTGAAAGTGCTGTCTGTGTCTGGTGATGCAGTTGGCGCTGGATGTGCGTGTCGGGTGATGCTACGGTCGTCTCGATTAATGGTCTGTTGAGAGCGTCTTGAGCCTAGCCGCCGTGTATGAGATCTCTCTCTCGTCCGTTGGTCCTAATATAATCTCACAGTTAAGTCAGAATGGCCCAGGTGGCGGTTACTCTTCGAGTTCACCACTCGGCTTCCATTATCCCGATGATACTTCCCGACTCGAACTCGGATAGCTGATCATATTGTCTTCGGTGATGGTGTAACGGCATCAATAGTCAAAAAGGGTTCCTCTGTAATAGATTAAGTACAGGAAAATTTCTCTGTGTATAGTTTTTATGCACTAGGAAGAACGAATTTCAATACCTTCTAGTGGCATTCCAGAGTGCGCAATCACGTTATGTTTCCAATCATTTGCACAGCTGCCTCACACGTACCTTCAAGCCAATTTCCGTTGCGATCAGACAGTTACTTTGTGCTCAAATTTTATCGCAATGAGTGTAATTAGATCGTCACTTGTTCTAATGATGTCCTGGTGATGTCGCTCTTTCACGAGGATTGAATACACATATCCATTTCATAACTTGACGAATATTAACATTTTATTAGGTTTAGGACAAAAGAATCATCCTATGCGTGAGCTTAATATGTATTTCGTATATTTTCAATTTGTTTATTTATTGTGTATTTTGCATAGTTTGATTTTGAGGCTCATGTTCTGGAGGTTAACTAAAAATTAAATTAACTGAAAAATAGCTCCTTGAAGGTATAAAAAAGGGGGAAAGAAAAAGGAGAGAGAGAGAAGAAAAAATGATACGAAACGCGCAATTTTTGACGCCTTTTTTGAATTTCTGAATGTCAGGCTTTTGTCTCACAGCGGGATCATCCCGTCTAACGAAGCATTCCCAGTGACTACAAGGGAGGTCGTTCGGAGATGCGCGTTTATTTATTCCCTCCCCTCCTTTGCCTGCGTGCGCGCTCATTATTTGGCGCACAGAGCGGTGCGTGACGAACGCGTTTCCGCCATATCGCGCGTTCCGCTTTTACATCGCTCGGACGAAGAAACTGGGGGAGCAGGGGGTGAACTTCACGTTCCGCAGCACTCGTTCTGCGTTCGCGACGCTCCACTGAGGATAAGCCAGAAATACCAATCAAATATTAAATAGTTGCCCAGTTTGGGGCAAGGAATACTCATTATGAGCAGAATTCGCTGTCTTAAAATGTACTTACTTCTCGAGAAAGCGGCGAAATGATAGCAGGCTATTCATGCGAAACAAAATCAGAGATACAAGAAAGATAGTGTTTATTTATTTCTGATCACGTGGCATGTCCATAACCAAAACAATTTTGATAGCAAGTTCGAAAATTACGATTGTGGGGAGGACTGTTTGCATATGTTGTGAATATGCCTCGAATGTGCATATGCCTTGACTTACAAATATATATATATGTTTTCTTTTCTTTTTAATTTTATTCTCAAGTCATTTGTTTATTTCTTCTTTAAACTAATCTTTAGGAAAACTGACGAGGGATAGAATGTAATTTTTAAATCTAATTATTTTACTTTATTTGATTTATTATAATTTTTTTTTTTTTTTTTTTAAGGCAGTTTTGTCTCGGTAGCCGCTGATCCAGTCCGTGGTTTTGGTTTTACACACAGTCATCTTCCTCCTTCCCCCCAAAACAAATTGTAGCAAATTGCGATAGCTCAGGGCTGTTGCATTTCAGGACAATTCTGATTATCAGATACGCCTATGAGATTCGGATCGATGTTTCATAGCTTTCTCAGTAAGCAATATTTTCCTTTCTTTTTATTTCTTCTCCATTTTTTTTCTCCTCTTTTAGTCATTTGTTAAAACTGTGCATGATTACTACACAGTACAAACAGAGCATTTTCTTAGACAGAACTGCCTTTTAAAAAAAATTATTATAAATCAAATAAAGTGAAATAATTAGGTTTTAAAATTATATTCTATCCTTTATCACGTTTCCTAAAGATTAATTGTCGTTTTTTATATACAGTGAATATAAAGCAATTGCTCCATCTTTAAGCTTATTCACTCCTACTCATGTTAATATAAAAAAATATTTCGTTTATACGATATTTAACCCCTCCGTTTATTCAGGAGATCCGTCCCGCACACACTCTCAGCTGAAATAGCTTAAAAAATAGAAAAAACACTAGAGTCTAACGATCAGATAGCTTTGCGGACGACAAGCGTTCAAAGCTGTATTATTTGGTCTGAAATAATAATAATAATAATAAAAAAGAAAATCCGAAAGGTTTCAGATTTTAAATTACGTCCAAAGGGGCGTTTTTTAAACATTTTGTATGTTATTTTTATTTATTGAATATCATGTTCTTCGCATTTAAATCATAAAATTCAGTTCAAGAGCGACATCGCAAAATAATTTTAAACTGAGCCTATCTTTAGAATTTCCTACACACAGTCTCACGCGCTGCAGATAAAAATGTTTTTTTCTGTACAACGTATGTACAACGTCATGGCCCGCTTTGAAATCCTCGCGTTTGTTCATCAAAAATTCGTTAAGTTTTACAAAATATGAAATCGTTAATAAAACAAATTCCAAATTTCAAATTTGGGCTTCCAGATGCCTATATTCGCATTCAAAAAACGATGGCTTTAGGTACCGTCGTTTTATCACAATGCGAGAAACATACATACATTTATGCAGATTCTTTTATTTAATTTCTTTAAATATAATACAGGGCTGCAATATTTTGTGGCAACAGTTGGAAAAATGATACAGACTTTTAATGTTTCCGACGCAAAATCGCAAAACGAAAACAATAGTCCTTCAGGAACAAAGCCCGTTTGGACTAATAAATAAAAAAAAAAAAATCTGCAAGCTTTCCGATTTTATATTACGACCACAGCGGCGCTTTTTTTTTCACAGTGGATTCAAAACGGGATTTGAAAAGTGATACAGACATTCAAAGTCATTTGACGCAAAATACCGTTAGACATTGCAACGCCTTTGCGTTGCTACGCTACCGACTTAATACCAGTAAGCAATGTAAAGAAACCTCGTGCCTAAAATATCCGTGTTTCAAGATTCACGCGATGTTAATGTTAATGAAACGCTTTGAAATCGTTGAGTTAGTTAATCAAAAATTATTTAAAGTTTTATAAAATATGAAATAAATAATAAAACCAATAAAAAATTCCAAATTTGGACTTCCAGATGTCCATTTCGAGCGGAGGACACATGTTATTCAAAATTCGATGTCTCTAGGTATCGTTGTTTTTTCAGAAAGCGAGAAACATACATACATTCATTCAGATTCTTCATTATTGAATTTTGTTAAATATAATGCAGGGCCCTAATATTTGGTGGCAACAATTTGAAAAGTAATTCAGACATTTTTAGTGACAAAATGCCAAAACGAAATTAATAACTCTAACGCCCATTTGGGCTGAAAACTGTGCACATGCGTAAATAATATTTAAATTATTATCATTATAACTGCAGATGGGCAATTGAAGGATAGGTGTGATCGTTATGATTTCTAATTGGCTTCTTATCAAACTTTTACGATGTAAAAATGAAATTATTTATTTAAGTCTTTTAAAATATCAGCATTTTAAACAAACGTAAAATAGGATGGTGAGATTAAATTTGCCTAATAAGCGCAGCGAAGACGTTATATTAAAATTCTGTTAGCAAAATACATATATCAGATATTAACTAAAATTTCGATTATATATTTTCTCATTTACACACTTCTCCTTCGGAAGACGAATAAACAAAGCTTTAATGCACTGTGCTACATGAATAGAAAATTATACATGCCGATCGGTATTACCCATATATTATCCTAGGAATGAGAAAGTATTACGGAGACATTTATTATATCACTAATTTCAGTTTTCTCTGAAGTATGATCTAGAGACCAGGGGTTCTCAACTGGGTAACAATTCAACCCTGGGAAAGGTGAATTTCACAGTTTCAGAGGGGGTGGGGTGCGATCAGTCTTTTATTTACCTATTAAGTATTCAGTTTTAGTTAAAAACAGCTTTTATTCAAGTTTGGGTATTCATCAATAATTTCTGTACTTTTTCTTGTTTAATTTATAAAACACATTAAAAAATAATCTGAATTTAAATAAATGCATATGTATTTTTGAAAGGAGCAGGGGGATGATCGTCTAGCAGTGATGAAAAATGGTGCAGGGGAAAAAAAAATTGAGAACCACTGCTGTAGATAGGTAACTCTCATGTGTCACGTCCAAAGTACAGCATTTTGGACAAAACATTAAAGGAAACAGAATAATATTGGAATATCTAATTTTCCAGCGAACGATTTTTGACGATCATGGGGTGAAGACTCGAACATTCAAAATGAAAACATAACTATCAGAGGAATCTTCATTCAGATATAAAAGGTAAAAAAATACGACTTATTTCGACTTACAAGAGAGGCCAAAGCACGCCTTCGAAAATATTTACAGACCAGAAAATGCAAAGACTGCATCTGCATTTTAAAAACATCACGTTTTCCAGTTTAAGCGCATGAAGAGTGCTCTCACGTGCTAAAGCGTTTTCACCTGCAAAATAAGACTCTTATTTCATTCACATTTTTACGTAGTTTACTTCCTAAAGAGGGGACTCCAGGTGAGATTCGAACAGCAAAGGCAGGTGACTCTTCCCCATGGCAGGTGACTACACCAATTTAATTAATAAGGATAATTTTTACTTGTCGATGAAACATAAGCGATTTTATTTACGAGAGGGGATGAATAGTTTACAAAACATCAGCATTAGAACTGACAGCTTATCATTATATAATAGGTCGATGTTATTGTAACAGCATTTCGAACTAAAAGAAAAAATTAATAATAATTTTAAGTCTTACTGAGAGTGGTGGAGGGAGGAACAGAATTTTAAATTTTAGAATCGACAATTGTATCAGCGTGTTAAATTATATTCAAATTTAGTATAATGATATGTCAATGGTTTTATTTCGGGGGAAAAATTGCGTTAATTACTAATTTTATTTACAAGTCATTATGCCTAGCTTAACATTCATATAATTCTTGTGTCAATGCTTCATATTCAAATAAAATTTTTAATAAATTACGAGTCATCAGTATAATTAAGAACGATGCCACTTCATTTTAAAGAAAATCACGTTGTAATCTTACAACACCAAACATAACTATTATACAGCGCCACCATAACAAAATCCAAACCGCAGAACCAGTTATTGTACAATATGGAAATCAAAGTTCAATTTTTTTCTTCCCCCTTTCCAATAACTTTTTTATAATCCCTGCAGGCTGTGCCGAACAGAAGGAAATAACAATAATTACCACTTCCACGACCCTTCTCAATACAGGATGCGGATCCAGATTTCAGTTTTTCTTCAAGCCGTTGGAAATATTCGTGCAACTCGAATGATGTTGGATTTTCGATTAAGGAACTGGAAGTAGTAAACTTCTCGCTGTTCCTAATTCGAAACAGCCTTCACTCGGAATGGCTAAAAATAACCCATCGGAATTGGGACTGAGGTAAGCGTCAAAACAAACCCAGGGGAAACGCACGGTTTATGGTCTCTCGACGTAACTTTCAAACACTGTATCAACAATGCAGCCAAAACTTGAAGATGGAACTTCAGTTACCGCAACGAGATCTACATGCTAAGAGCAATGATACCCAAAGTGTACAGATCGATTTGTTACGGCATACTTGTTATTTTATTCAATTAATTTTATCACTCGAACTGCAGAAGTAGAGGCTTATTTATTTATAGGATCAACGCTTCATAAAATCGACACGGCGTAAAGCGAATACGGCATAGAATCGACATCCACATACAAGATACAATATTTACAAATATACAATCGATAAGATAAAAAAGAAATTTTAACAATAATGTAACAATGAATAAGAGGGTTAATACAACATATGTCATTTGTAGAGGGTCACAGGTATACGATCGACGAAAGTACAGAAAAGATACTGCGTAGAATCGACACAGGCACATTATCGACAATGGCATACAAAAGGCAATCAACATCACGTAGAGTCATTTCTGGCATAGGATCCACATAAGCAAATACGTTATACTACGTAGAATCGACATTGTCACAAAATGGACAAAGGTACATGGCTTAGATCAACATAGGCGATGGTTACATACAACACACGACCGACACAGGTCAGGCAGGGGATTGATACTAGTATACAATCGACGTTGGCTTAAACATACGTAAGGCTTAGGAAAGGCAACGGCATATATTCAAAAGAAAAATTATTTGATTATTTTGTTTTTTAGTGTATATGTATAGGATGGAGATCAGTCTGGGGCTGCTGTGCCGATTGTGCATCGGCAGAAAGACTTAAAATTTACTATGCATTGCCGATATTGTGCCGCATTCTCGGAATTAACCATCTTTTCTTGCGTATATTGCAGTGTCTGCAAAATGCTCGTTACATTTGATGACACTTCGTATACCTCTATAATTTATGCATAGCAATGAGAGCAATAGCGAAGATATTCAGATTTTTTTTCCTTTTAGTTCCTCGAAACCGTGAATTTGATTGAATTTTTATTGATGGGTACACATAAGGGACTTTCTTCAACGCAGCTAGAACGAGATGTTTATTACTCGGCAATTTTTTATCTTCCGATTGACAAACGATAATAATCTATTTGTTGCTATAGCTGTCTTCGCAACTTTGATCAAAAGCCACACCTTTTTCAAAAGGTAAATTATATTACTACACATTTAGTCTAATGCATTCAGTATTTCTTAATGTATAAGACGTTCGTAAATCAGCTTAGGTTAAGTTCTCTACGACTAAACAAGGAATTCAGGTTTGGTTTGTACGGCATAAGGGCTATTTGCCTAAGGGGAGGGATGTCTTCGTGGAGGATTTTTCTAACCAGAAGTCGGTGTCTGATTTTTGGTGCTTATTCTTAAGATGAATATAAGAATTCTGGGAAGGAGTCTCATTGAGCCAATGCTTGAATGCTTTGCAAGAGCTAAGAAAGCATAATTTCTTTTTACACAGATTTAAAAAGAATACCAACGAAAATTAAATTGCTTCAGTGGAAACGCGGTTTAATATATACACAAGTATTTCGGGAAGTTATTACGGTTGTGCAGGATATCAAGGTAATTTTTAGAATATATGACTGATTGAAAACAAAAAGCGTTTACAACTCACATCACTGATTTGAACAGTTCCTCATCTTTGAAATTCCAGTGATACCTAGGATAGCAAACTATCTAAATAGAATAACATCCATAAATGCCTAGATTCGTTTTAACTTCAACAGATAACTTTAACTAACTAACAGATACGCAGGCTAACAGATTTCGAAAGCATGAATGCGACTGGTTTAATCAGATCGTTGACATCCAAATAATTCTCTTACATTTAATTTGATATTAACTGCTAATTTTTTTTCTGGCAGGACGTTACGCAGTACCACCACAGGTCCGGGGTTCGATCCCCAGGCTGGGAAAGGTTAACTCAGCCTTTCATCCTTTGAGTGGTTCGATAAAATGAGTTCCAGGTTCTCTTGAAGATTAAACACCGAGGGTCCTGCGACAAGCTGACCACTTGTCCAGAGCATATGCTTTTCTGACCGTGGGCTCATACCATGGGGCCCACCATGGGACCATTAGTATGGTTACTATCTATGAAATTTACAAACTACAACATAAATATTTATACAGATGCCCTGTCTGTGTTACAGAAATTAGAAAATCCTAATGATCTACAATGATTGGTTGAACGATGCAACTTACTTATCTAACCAAGATAACAGAGATATGAACTCAAATGATAATAAAACTACAGCAAGCGTCCGAATTTCGCAGAAGACTGGATGTTTGTACGTGTACAGTCTTTGTGGCATACAGGCACTTAAAAACTGGCTATCCGAAAAGTCCTCTCGAATGGTTTGGTGGTAGAAGAAGAGAGGCGGGAGATCTTCGGATCGCCCCAAGGGTGCTCTCTATCAGAATTGGAGCAGAGTTGTATAGTCAGTAAACGTACTTCCGTTTCGCGGGTTGTACAGTGAGACAGTACACTTCCACCTGGTACCCCCGCTTATTTATTCTGATTTTCCTCATGTTTAATGTGAAAACGAGCGATTTAAACTCGACAGTCCTCCCGAAAAAAATCTCTTCACTTACGCAGATAGCCTCGTGCGCTTAGCCATATTCATATAACTAAACCAACTAGTATTATTTACTTATAAACAACTATTAGAAAGCAGCATCAAATTAAAGAGATTGTATGGAAAAATTGAAAATTACGGATTTCAAAAAATTAACCTATTTTCTAATCAAAAATTTCTTTGCAACCTAGCCACGAAATTAGATTACAAAGAAATCAAATAATTCACGGAACAAATTTATCCATCTATTTCATATCAATCAATTCGCGGAAGAGCAATCACATGAGCTTCACCACCAAATTTCATGCCTATTATTTGTATGAAGAAATTCATTCAACTATGAAAGAACATCATATACGGTCCATAATCGATTAACACGAGAATATTCCTTAGCCTGTATTTAAAAATAACCGATCAATTAATTATCTGTCAGACCTTCAATAACTGGTTTCGAAAACAGAGGTGCAAAGAAGTCATAAATTGATTGCAATGCTCACAACTAGGTTGATCAACACAGTGATAAATTCATAGCAGCAGATAGTAAATGATGCAAGATAGAGGAGGTGTTTTTCATAGATACTTGATCTTAATCAATGCTGGGACTGGTCAAAGTGAATAACTTTGGAAATGATTTTTACAGGGTCACAAGA
Organism: Stegodyphus mimosarum; assembly: GCA_000611955.2. Lineage (NCBI taxonomy): Eukaryota > Metazoa > Arthropoda > Arachnida > Araneae > Eresidae > Stegodyphus > Stegodyphus mimosarum. The sequence continues at coordinate 113,590 of KK115148.1, forward strand.
GCTATGATATCGCAATGAAATTCTAGGCTACGTCGTCGTAAAAAGTGGTACAGCACAGTAGAATTTCCATTTAATAACACATTTATCGTTAAATACAATTAATAAAATAGAGAAAACTTATGTATAATCAATCCTTCACTCATGCAGAATATATCGCGCAAAAACCAATTTTAACGCGAAATTAGTAAATTTTCCAAAAGAAATAGTAGTATCAAAACAAAAAGCAGCTCTTATCGAATTGGATATTTTGATTACGGCAAAGTGGACAAGGTCTAACATCGTAAGGAGGCGAATGTTTTTGCAGAGGACAGAAAATAGCTCGTATTCACGTTATGAGGTTATCACATTTAGCTACTCGCGAGGTTATAAGAAACGTTTTCGAGAAATGGATTTGCTCCAACAAGTCGAAACATTTCCGTTCGACAATGTGTTGCGGTTAGATAGCCGGATATTTTACTAGGATGGCGAATATGTTTCGTTTCGTATGCTCTGCCTCGAAGAGGAGGAACAGCAGAACGTACATTGCGAAAAGGTAAAAAAAAAAAAAAAAAGAGGGCGGAGGGACAGTTCTAAATTTCCCGTTCTGCTGGGCCGATTGACGAAATTTTACTTGCTTTCTCTTTTTGTCTCGAAACCTCGACTTAGGATATATATTAGATTTATATATAGCGTTGTTCTAATATAGGTATTTTGACACAAAATCGGACTTTTTCTGAAACGACATGCCGACTTTTTTTTCATATGTCGATTCTATGATTCAAATTATGCCTAAATATTAAATTTTGGTAAAATTTGGTGCGAAATTTACGGAGAAATTCAAAAATTTATCTTGGCGCATTTTTTTTTCAGTATGTGTCAAGAATAATTCACTAGGCGAAATTCTTAATTTATAGCAACCTATTTCGCTTTCCTTTTTTTTTCACTGTACAGAAGCGGAAAAAAAGTTATTATTCATACTTTCAAATAATTTTAACAAACTGCGTAAACCATTTTTGGCGTTATTATCGCTTATAAAAAATATGCCAAATTTCAAAACGCGCCAATATGTAAATTCCCGTATATCTCATGAAATTTTGAATTAAAAAACTCTACCTTTTTGTACGTATGTTTAGAAATATATCTACTTTAAGAAGACGGTAAAAACTTTATAATTCAAAACGAATTTATAGAAATTATTTAAAAATACAAATTTTAAAAATAAATCATAAAAAAATTGGCGAATTTTATTTGGAATGAACCTAAATTTAGAAATGCGAAAAGAAGAATAAAAAAGAGATATTAATGAATACTATATATCAAATTCAATTCACATGGAGAAGCTAAAATTTTGAGAGCTAATTTTTTAAAAACTATTCGTGCGATTTTTACAAAACTTGGCAGTTTGGCATAATTCCAATTGTAGAATCGAAATATGGAAAAATATTTGCATGTCATTTCAAAAAAAGTCCGATTTTGTGTCAAAATACCTATATTACAATAATGCTATATAAATGAAATACATATCCTATCAATCGGCAGGCCCACCAGCAGCCGAGCGGTAAAGACGCTGAACACTGGTAGTTCGGTCCGAGGTTCGAATTCCGCGAACGCGCTGGCTGCATGGGCGTTTCCGTGGTTTTCCCCATGTGTAATGTGTATACGAGCCAGTTTCTCTTAGAAAGTCCTCCACGAAGGCATCCCTCCCTTTAGGCGGATAGCCCTCGTGTGCTTTGCCATAATTGAATAACCTAACCTATCAATCGGCTTAATGGAACGGGAGATATAGAACTGTCCCCCCCCTTTTTTTGCGCAGTGTACTTCTGGAAGGTTTTCGCGTAAGCCAACCAATCACATTTACTCGAAGGAATATTCCCAAAAAATGTTTCTTTCGAAGCGCAGCTGAGAGTAGTTAACATATTTGATAGTTATTTTACACATGAGGGAAACCACGAACATGACCTTGCTGGTTGCTCGTCAGCCGGGATTTGAATTCGGTTTGAACTACCAGTGTTCAGCAGTTATATCCATTCGGAGAATGGTAAACAAACACTCGTTAGTATCATTTATTTATCCTATTTATTCATTCATAAGTTTTATAAACGTATGAACCATTCTTGTGGAACCCCCATCAACTGCAAAGTAATTAGAATCACTTAATATTGGTACTACGATCGAAATTCGAATACGAATAGGTTCGCATTCAACGGGCATGCTGCATGGTTGCTTTTTGTGGTTTTCACCTGAATATGAGGCAGATTCCTTTCCCCCACAAAGACATCCGTATGCTTTGCCATGTTTCTATCTCACGATTTTTATATATTAACTGACACTTTATAAGTGAATTCGGGGGACACGTTTTCAAAAATTAGAATTAATTTCACTTTCATCTGCTACGGATTCATGAATAAGTCCTAATGCAATCTAAAATAAAAATAAAGATTAGAAATAAAACGCTAATTAACCATGAAACATGCATTTCATGGATCGCTTATACACATCTTCAAGCCTTTTATGATTTTACATGTGCATGCATATTAAATTTTGGGATGCATAATTCTTAAATACACATGGGCATGGAAGGAGGGACTTCGAATACAGACCAATGGATATCTACTGCTCTTGTGACGTTGAATCTTTGAAAGCTGTTTACATTGGAGGGTTTGGTCACTACTGTGGGAGTGACTGTCAGTGTTGAGCGGCAGCAGGTAGCGTTTGTAACTCCTTATAATGATTGGGTAAGTTTGTGAGGTTGCGTAATTCTTACTGCATTTTAAACTCAAAACATGTTTATTACAATTATAAGAAGCTCTTTACATATATATATATATATATGTTCGTATATATATATATATGTAATACATCTATGCTATATATGTGCGTATATATATATATGTAATACATCTATGCTATCTATGAATTATATATATATATACCGGGTGGCCATAATTAAACTGACAGTGCTCACAGTGTTCTGTAGCGCGATCTATTTGCGAGAATGACGCCACATTTTGTAGGAAGATTAAACAAGACGGGGGACGGAGGATTCTGCGAAAAAACAAATTAGTTCCAAAAGCCACCGCCAGGCAAATATTTGTCGCTGTGTAATAGAAAATAGAGTGTTAACAAATGCAAATCAATACGGAAATTACCTTTTATTTTGCATTCAAATGAGGCTGCCGTTGTTGTGGACCACATATTGCATTCTGTGCACAGTATGCACAACAGCAGAAAGTAACATGTGTGCAAGAATCTCCCGTACAGTCCGTGATATGTTGTCCTTCAACGTAGCCAGGTCCACTCCTTGATAGCCCTTGGACTTAAGGTAAGCCCATAGCCAGAAGTCGCATGGGGTAAGATCAGGCGACCGAGGTGGCCATGCAGTAGGAAAGTAGCGGCTAATGGTTCTTTCTGTTGTGAATTTCTGTCGTAGCATTTGTTGCACCCGTACAGCAACGTGTGGAGGGGCTCCATCTTGGATGAAAATCATTTCCCCCAGGCATTGTCTTTGCTGAAGTGCCAGAATGACAAAGCTGTTCAACATGTGGCGATATTTCTCTCCGGTAACAGAACAGGTTTCCGGTCCTGTCAGGGTAATGTTCTCATAGAAGAATGGACCTACAATAAATTCCGCTGTGAACCCACACCTAACAGTTACCTTTGGTGAATGTAAGGGAATTGCTGTGACTGCATGTGGTGATTAATGTGCATAATAAAAGGTAATTTTATTCCAAATATTCCCCTAGCGGCGACTTTTAGAACTAATTTGTTTTTTCGCGGAATCCTTCGTCCTCCGTCTTGTTTAATCTTCCTACAAAATGTGGCATCATTCTCGCAAATAGATCGCGCTACAGAACACTGTGAGCACTGTCAGTTTAATTATGGACACCCGGTATATATATATAATTCATAGATAGCATAGATAAGTATTGAAATGAATTATAGACCTCGTAGTGTGAGGAGTCTGTTAACGAAGATCTTTCTAGTCGAGAGCTCGAGAGCATTGTAGATCTCTCTAGTCGAGAGTTCAGGAGCCTTTTTGTGTGTTACTCCGATGGCGAAAATCTTCAAACTGAATTAGCCAGGCCTCCTTAATTTTAAAGTAGTATTTTACATCCTCTGATTCGTTATATCTGGAACGGTATTAGAGGAAAAATCAGATCATTGGTTCGTCACCCTTCCTGAAATCGAGAGGTTTTGACACGATGCAAAACGTTAAAATCTCGAGACACTAGTCCTGAAGTGTCTTGCACTGTCAACTGGAACGAATCATTGCGCCTGCGATGTCAAAAACATGTCGTGTGACACATCATAAAGACTTGAAAGCAGTGACTTTCAGGGACCAAACAAAAGATTTACTTATCTCTGTGTGGTCCGCCGCAACACTTTATTTCGTATTAGTTTCACAGTTATTCCGCAGTATGCAATCGGTGTATATATATTATATATTTCAAAAGAATATAGTAAAGTTAAATTAAATTTAAATAATTCTCTTGCGGCATTGCTGCAGGGAATGAAATTTAAATTTAACAAAATTTCTATTCGTAAAAAGCAATTAAAAGTAAAAAATAATTATAGAAATAGGTTAAAAGAAATTATAAATAATTTATATTGGTGCGAACTAATCTACAATATCATTTAAGTTCTGAGAACATAAGTAAATCAAGTGCAAGTATCAAAATCTATTAACAAACATAAAAATGTAATAAAGTTTTTTAAAATCCTAAAAAAATATGCATAAGTGAATAATTGTTGAGCTGTCAGAAGACAGACATATCAAGGGGAAGTTGCCCTCAAACCTAACTCTTCAATTATTCAATTCGTGTTTCGTCATTTATGTTGGCAAGTGTAAAATTCAAAACCAAAAGTAAACCAAATGATGTGATCTACCAAAAGCAATTCAAACGAGTGGAACTTTTAAGAACAAATCAAAGCCAATACAAAACAATATCCTTTATAAAACCAATTTTTAGAATACCAATTTAATTTAGAAACTCTTGCCCACAAAAAACTTCCCCGACACGAATATACATATACTTGCCTACATAGCTCAACAATTACTCACTTATGCATTTTTTTTTTTTTAAGATTTAAAAAAATTTATTACATTTTTATGTTTGTTAATAGATTTTGATACTTGCACTTGATTTACTTATGTTCTCAGAACTTAAATGATATTGTAGATTAGTTCGCAGCAATATAAATTATTTATAATATCTTTTAACCTATTTCTATAATTATTTTTTACTTTTAATTGCTTTTTACGAATAGAAATTTTGTTAAATTTAAATTTCATTCCCTGCAGCAATGCCGATATTTGAATATATATATATATATATTCATTTCAAATTCTTTCAGCTGGACACTGAAACATTCACAATTATTTAGATTTAATCTAAATCATGTTGGTAATTTTCACAAGGAATGTGCGATGTATTTAATCATTTTGTAAAAGAAACTGGGTAGCAAAACATTTTCAACCAACTTTCTTCAAAAGCAGAAAATCTCACGTAAGATTACAGAAAATACCGTTGGAAGTCCATTGGTCCGTTTTAAATGCCCTCCCTCGATTGCGGTGCCGATGTTCACATATGAGTTACGCCGCCCAGACGGTATAATGATAAGGGGAGCCCTACTGCGGTACCTAAGAGCCCCGGTTCGAATCCCGACGAAGGCGTGGGAGGCCCTCGGATTCCTCCCCGGGGTGCTCTCCAATGAAATTGAGGGCGAAACGGAGCAAAGTTGTACTGTCACCTGTATGGTGCTCAAGGCTCGTGCCAACGACAGTACAATCTGGCACTCCTTCCCACGATGAATTTCGTGGGAAGGAGTGCCAGATTGTACCTGCCGTGGGCTTGTTCTGATGTTACTTCCTGTCAGACAAGTGAGATAAGTCACAAATACATATGAATTATTATGATTTCGGAAGTTGGAAATATTTGTGCGCAATACACTCCTCGCTCCGACGAGGAAAGGTGGAGGTAAGAGAAGAAAATTTTCTACATTAAAGCAAAATAATAGATTATATAAATGAATACCACCTACAGATTATAATAGCGTTAAAAGAGAAAAGTTAATAACAGAAATGAAAACTGTGCTTAAAGCTACAATGACCACCAAAGGCATGACATCAGCTAAAACATCACAATATAAAGAAGTACAATTTGGAAATATACACTTTTTTGATAATTTTAAAGGAAGGGGGAGTTCAAATTTAAAATAAATTGAAAAAAAAATAGAAATATCCTCACAGATAATTGAAGGTATATTACACATAACAAACGTACATGAAAATATAATTTTTAAAATTATAAAACAGCATACGCTAATAAACTTGTTTACACTATTAGGCTTTTTTAAAGCCAGAAATGACTTACATCCGATAGGATCGACGTTGCATAAAACTAACGTTAGACAGGATCGGCGCTACGTAGAATCATGATCCCTGCGCGAAACGCAAAGCGAATTATGATTCTTTTATTTGTTAACGGAACACGCTAGTAATCACTATATCGAAAGAGGTGGAAAAGAAAGAGGCTATTATTTCTGTCGTATTAATTCAGGAAAAACAATAATTTAGTATCATTAAGAAAAATAAAGTATCAAAAGCCATTTATAAAGCCGACAGATTGCATTAACTAATTATAGAAAATATGCATATACTAAATGAATCACATTTCAGCAATTAACAGCACATTTATGAATAGTTTCTTTCTAAGAAGTGGAACAGATTTTACTATAATTTTACCTTCTTTTTACACGCCGCCGCCGTGAACACATGTTTAATAATAATGTTTATTTGTAGCTAAGAATTATTTATCAGTTGCCATTGTTACAACATCAGCACAAACACATACTTAGGCGAAAAGAACAGACGACAATGATATCAAAACTTTAAACGAAACATTTAAGTTTTTAGATTATTAAGGGAGAATTAACCATGTTTAAACGGTAAATAATACCTCGAAAACACAAACTAAAGTTTGCGTAAAGTTAGCTTTATCATAATTAATACATATAAATCTTTGAAAAGGAAGAAACAATCAGAATGGTCAACTTTCACCAAAAAAGAAATCATACCAACAATGCCCGGCTATAAAGGTGCCAACATCTGTATAGGATTAATTTTTAACTTTTTTTTTTTAAAAAAGCAACCTTTAGAAAGGTACCGCCATCGTGCAAAGGCCTTACCTCGTTCACGAGAGAATGGTGCTAGCACCAGAGTACCTGGGCCGAAGGCCATAACTCTAATCTAATGTTTGTATTTTTCCTAATAAATATCACATTAACCAATTCAATAAATTTATAACTAAAAGAGTGGCTAGAATGATAATGAATTTGACTAAAACTGAATGATTTAAAGAAATTCTTAAAGTTTACATGGTTGTGCTGAAAGGTAAAAAATTTTGAGAACTGAGTATGAACTGTGGCATGTAGACCATAAAAAGAACCTAACACGCATCTGGTGGGTCATTCGAGCTGGCGACAGTTGTAGCAGAGGATACATGAGATAAACAATAACAGTTATATGAACATGCAAATCAATTGGTGACAGGAAGTAATTAAAAACTTAGACGTTGCCGAAATAAAGAATGCATGGATTAAATAAATTATGTCAAAATCAGTACAGTGCAAAGGTCTTACCGGACACTGGGGTTCGTCCTGCATAAAGTTGTTGGAATTTTTATGACGCGCACCGTTTCAAGCGTAGATATGTGCAATCTGCGCTTGTCAACCACGTTGATTTAAACAGGAAAGATTACAACATCCTTATAAATTCAAAAAATACGCTCACTTCCAAAAGTTAAGCACGAAGATGTAAAATGCAAAAAAAAAAAAAAAAAAAAAAAAAAAAA
>KK115148.1:143871-161024 GCA_000611955.2 Stegodyphus mimosarum
TTAAAAAACGCCCCTTTGGACGCAATTTAAAAATCTGAAACCTTTCAGATTTTTTTTTTTATTGCAGACGAGCGGAAAAAAAGTCATCATTCATACTTTCAAATAATTTTAAGTCCGTAAACTACATTTGGCGTTATGATCGCTTATAACAAATATGCCAAATTTCAAAACGCTCCAATGTGTAAATTCCTGTATATCTTAAAAAATTTTTAATAAAAAACTCTCATTCTATTGCAGGTGTGCCTAAAAATATATCTACTTTAAGATGACGTTAAAAATTTCATAGATTATAATAGAAAATGTTTAAAAATATAAAAAAAAATTTAAAAATACAAATTTTAAAACTAAATATAAAAAATGGACGAATTTTATTTGGAATGAACCTAAATTTCGAAATGTGAAAGTAGGTTATCAAGTAGATTTAATAAAAAAAGAGATTAACAAATACATACAAATTCCATTGAGCGGCTAAAATTTTAAAAGCTATTTTTTTTTTACAAAACGTGGCAATTTGGCATAATTTGAGTCGTAGAATCGAAATATAGAAAAAAATTGGCATGTCATTTCAGAAAACGTCACATTTTGTGTCAAAATACCTATTTTACAAGAATGGTGTATACGAATCTAATACATATTCTAAGTCGCGCTTTCGAGACAAGAAAAGCAAGTTAATTTCGTCAATCGGCCGAGTAGAACGGGAGATATAGAACTCCCCACCCCCTTTTTTTTTTCGCAGTGTATATATGAGTTAACGTGAATCAAAGTCATCTTCTAAGAACTTTGAGAAAAGCAAATTTACTGATACAACATACTGTTGTGTGGATAAAATTATTAATGATAGGTTATTCAATTATGGCAAAGCACACGAGGGCTATCTGCCTAAAGGGAGGGATGGCTTCGTGGAGGATTTTCTAAGGGAAACTGGCTCGTATACACGTTACACATGGGGGAAAACCACGAAAACGCCCATGCAGCCAGCCCGTTCGCGGGATTCGAACCTCGGACCGAACTACCAGTGTTCAGCGTCATTACCGCTCGGCCGCTGGTGGGCTCAAAATTATTAATGAACCCTTTACTGATGTTAACATCAGTCGTTAAACATCCACTGAATCTCTGCAGTACATTAAGACAATTCAGATCAAATAAAATTCAATAAAAAAATTATGCTGAAAATCAGTAAGAAGTGGGGGCGAAAATGGAATTTTTTACAATTTAAATTTCATTAATTCAATAAACTTTAATTATTGTTAATCAAGTTTCTTTAGTAAAGACTAAAGATTAAATTCTGGGAGATATTCTAACATTACTTTTGATGGAACGAAGATTTATTCGACCCTTGCATAAAGCATGGAATTTTCAGTATGCGTATCATACAGACATGTTCCTGAATGCGCAATCACATACAACAGCCTCAAAGTTATTTAAATATGTCAGTTATTTATACTCGCATTTCACTTTGGTATTTATGACTGCGAATTTTCAAGTATTTATAGACAATTTATGCTGAACGCAAGATTCCGTGAAGATTTAAAGAGATGGCTTCTCAGGATTAAGATAACAGGATTTTTTGAGCATTTCTTTCATATTTGCAGAAGTAACAGACTTTGAGGATATATTAATTTTAATGACGAATTAATTTAAAATAACATATAAACTTTTCCCTGTACTTCAAATCAAGAAGGATGTATGTAATATATCCTTTTTACATTATACATATACATTTATCATTTCCCTCGATCAAAATCCTGTAATGGATCTTCCAAAAATGATCGATATCCATACAGCGGGGAAGATGTATGAAATTTTGAGACACTAATTTCAGTGTAAAAAATGCATCATATACGTCAATATATATGAAAATATCTATTGGGTTGACAACTAAGTAATTGCGGATTTTTTTTAGAAAATCAAAGACAATTTTTTCATGGAATTCAATAACTTTATTCTGTAATGTATTGCCCATTTCGATCAATGACCTTTTGCCATTTTTCGGGCAGCATCATAATCACACGTTTATAAAACTGGTTTTTATTAGCAAAAAACTGAATTAGGTACGATTTGACATCATCATCATTATTGAAATTTTTACAATTCAAGGAGTTTTGTAAAGATCGAAACAAAAAGTAATCAGATGGTGCAAGGTCAGGACTATATGGTAGATGTGGCAAAACATCCCAACCAAGCTCCAATAATTTTTGCCGAGTGACCAAAGGTGTGCGTGCCCTTGCATTGTCACGATGGAATACAACACCTTTTCGATTTGTCAATTCGGGCCGCTTTTCTTCAACTGCATTATTTAATTTCGTTAGTTGTTCAATGTAGACATCAGAATTGATAGTTGGGTTGGGTGGTAAGAGTTCAAAGTAGACAACTCCTTTGTAATCCCCCCAAACTGATAACAAAACCTTCTTTTGATGAATATCAGCTTTTGATGTCGTTTGAGTTGGTTCACCTGGCCTGCTCCACGATCTTTTCCGCTCGATATTGTTGTAAACAACCCATTTTTCATCGCCAGTTATCAGTCGTTTTAAAAATGGATCATTTTCATTACGTTTCTTTAGCAAATCGCAGCTGTTAATGTGTTGCGTTAAATGCGTTTCTTTCAGTTCGTGAGGAACCCATGTATCGAGTTTTTGAACATAGCCAAGTTGTTTTAAGTGATTTTCAATGCATGTATGTGATACATGAAGCTTCTCTGCAATCTCACGTGTTGTACTGTGACGATCCGAATCGATTATTGCTTTGATTAGGTCGTCATCAACTTCAACTGGACGACCAGAGCGTTTTTCATCTTCAAGTGAAAAATCACCAGAACGAAATTTGGCAAACCAATTTTGACACTGCCGTTCTTTTAAGGCTTCGTCACCATAAACAGCAGATAACTTTTTATGAGCTTGCGATGCGTTTTTCCCTTTGCGGAAATAAAATAGCAAAATATGATGAAAATGTTACTTTTGATTTTCCATTTTTCAACGAACGCCAAACGAAAACTACGCAACCGATCAAAAAACTTTTTTGACTGATTCACAGCTGAATTGCCAACTATCAAATAACAAAATGTGTTTTACACTTGTACTACGTCTGCAAACCTAAAAATTCAACTGAAGCCATCTATGAGTGACATCCGCAATTACTTAGTTGCCAACCCAATAATTAAGTACATGACTTCTTTCGACAAAGAAATAATTTAATAGTAAAACGTCTTTCAAGTTAGGTTGTATTAGGTTATATGAGTATGGTAAAAAAAGTACACAAGGGCAATCTGCTTAAAAGAAGAGACGCCTTCTGGAAGGACTTTGAAGAGAAAACTGGCTCGTAATCAAGTTAAACACGAGGTAACTACAAAAAATCAAACATGCAACCAGCCAGTTTGTCTAAGTTCGAATCCGGGTTGAAATATTAATATTCAGCGATTTTAATCACTCTGCAACTGATGAAGCCTTCATTATGAAAGAATGTGATTTTAGTGAATTGAAAGAGTTTTAGTAAAGTTATCCCTATCGTCTCTACAAACTTAAAAGCTTTTTAATTTTGTAGAGACATTAGGTTATTTTTTGAAAGCAGGAAAGATGAAAAATTAGCAGTGCCCTCGCCGGGACTCGAACCACGAACCCCTCGAATACGCGCCGAGCGTGCTCACCACTAAACCATGAAGGCAGCTAAGAAGGCGGGAGGAATACCTTATAACTGTACCTAAAATTGTCTAAGGAGTACAGGTTTTGAAAGGTTAATAAGTTAAAAAGGACTAAGTAAAAGGAAAACAAATAAATAAAATAAATATTACAATAAAGTAAATGCACAAATAGTATTCTATTCGGAACTTTTTCTTTCACTGATTTCTAAAACATTAAAAGATTTGTGCGTATGCAAAAATGTTTTAATAAGTTCTTGGAAAACGTGTTTTCACAAGAAAGTGTGAAAAAGGCAGAACGTAGCATAAGAGTTTGAAATCGTCCATAACAACACAATATGTGTGCCATGGCCATGCGATTCGCTTTTGCTTAATAGCAATAACAATAGCTTTTTGTATTTGTGATATGCTCATAATGTTGCCAGATTCTCCTAATAACATTAATAAAGAAGCAAGGATAAACAGTATCTTAATTGTGACAATGCAAAAGACTGCATATTTTGTTTGGAAAAAAAAAAAAAAATAATAATAAAAAAAAAAATCTGAAATGTTTCAGATTTTAAATTACGTCCAAAGGGACGTTTATTTAACATTTTGTGTGTTACCTTTATTTGTTAAATACCATGTTCTTCGCACTTAAACCATAAAATTCAGTTCAACAGCAATATCGCAAAATAATTTTAAATTGAGCATATCTTTAGAAATTTCGGTACACGCTCTCACGCGCTGGAGATAAAAATGTTTTTCTGTACAACGTTGGTATTGCTGGCTTTGAAATCTTTGAGTTTGTTAATGAAAAATTCGTTAAAGTTTTAGAGAATATTGTTACGAATTTCACATTTATTTGGCTATTTATTTAGAACTGTAATTAAAATTCCTTTTTATTTTCCCGTGCAACGCACGCAGACGATTTTTGAAGAGAAAGCTACGTCAAAAAAAAAAAAAAAAAACATGCATACATTTATGCAGATTTTTCATTTTTTAAAATTTCATGCAGAGCGATAACATTTAGTGGCAACAATTTGAAAAGTGATTCAACGTTTTAATGATTCAACGCAAAACGCCCAAACGAAAGTAATAGTCCTTCGGGACTAAATCCCTTTGGACTAAAAACTATCATGGAGAGAAGTTCCGGATTTCCTTAAATAATTTCCCGAAATGTGACCGAAATATACCTCTTGATGTAGCTATCTTGAAGAAGGATAATATGCATCATTCTATAATTTTTCTAAAATGAGTTAACTCTTCGAACTTTGAAGAAGTTACTTTTGTTGTAAAGACTCGCTTTTGTTTGATGTTACTGACAATGCTCAACGACACATTCGTTGTAACAGTTACGAAAGCTCAATGTATTAAATGCATCGTCTAATAGCGCGGAACTACTGCGAGTTGAATCAATTTTTTAATGCCAAGAACTATTCGAGAAATATCAAGTTTTGGAACAGTTATTTCCATAGATAACATTCCAAGGAAACTTTGGTAATATTTACGCCATACATGGAAGAAATCACGAAATCATCTATTCAGGCGGCCCATTCGTCCACCAAGAATCTAACTCAAGGTGAAATGTGCAGGTTTAAAGCCTTTTTGCGATGGCTGGTATAACACCACTTAAGGACTTCCAACTAGTCTGTAGGTTACTACAAATGGATTTGCCACCGATTGGTGGGTTAGTAGTTGGTGCTGGAGCTGCCATTGGTTTACGGCTTACTACAGATGAACTCATCACTGGTTGGTAGCTGCTAATAATGGACCTGCCATTAATTGGTAAGCTACTACAGATGGACATGTAACCGAATTTGTGTGATATCGAAAGAATTAATATTAGAAATCTACCATAAATTGAAGAAATTCAAAATGTATTAAGCTTTTAAAGAACTTTGCATTAGCAGACCTGTATTAATGAATTTAGTATGAACTAGCTATATGAACAATGTATAGTTACACCTACCTTGACTTTCCACCTCCAAATGATCGCCTGTTTTTCAGAACTTTATTTTCTCCTTCGGGTGATGTGGTGTTATGCACCCATAAAAATTTTAAAATACCGTGAATGGACTTATACGGCAGAATTTGATGTATGTGGTGGACTTGGGAAGCTTAGCTACATTCCAGCTTGTAGTGACTATTAAAAATTTCATTCACAGAAGAAACACATATGTTAATGAGTACTCCGGCCATTATTTAAGCATCTGACCAGCTTCTCACGAACTGTTTTTATTGCATTTGTATTGAAACAAATAAAATAAATGGATGTTTCTCTACTCAAATATAAGCATATTAAAATCGCGTATTAACAAATATTATTCTTTTTTCACTTAACAATAAGACTTCCAAACGATGTTTCTGACTTCAACCGACGCTTCATATACAAACAAGTACAGAAATCCAGAACATCAAAGAAAGGTCTCGGAAGTTATGAACATCTTTCACATCCTATTTTCACAGCATTAAATGAAAGAATTAAAGCATATCACGTTTATAAGCATTATTATTATTATTATTATTTTGGAATTTTATAGGTTAGTTAAACTGTGTCAATAAATGACTGACATTAACACCAATTATTTTATAAACCTTTATAGCATTTGTACAATTTTCTTTCGTTTATACTTTCTTTCATTTTCCCTCTTTCCAACACACTTCGTATCTTCAATAAATTATAAATTTTTGAAGAAGACTTAACAATAAATTCCTTTTCAATAACTCTTGATTCTTCTTTTGTGCAGACGTAAAGTCAATCGAAAACGAAAAGCCTCTCTGCAGAAATAAATTATCAAGTACTTGCAATTCCGGGCAAGAATCATCACGAAATGAAGCCCTTTAAAAGCTATTTCATCGCAGTTCCCTGACAAGAAGACCAACCGCTTATTTACTTTTGCTTTAAAAACTCGTTCTCTATACCATTTGCCTCGCGATCTGCACTGGCAGCAGGTGTTGCCAGTCCGAAGAAAGAAAACAAAAGTAAAAAAATAAGCACCTGAAAAAGAAAGTGCTACACCTGTTCGTACTGCCACCGATTACCAACTAACCCAATCCCCTTTTTATCGTTGGTGCCTTTTACACACACACACAGCCACTCTCTCATCCCCCTGCCTACGTTGGGGAAGAGCGAGAATATCCCCCCTTTTTCCCTAATCCTCTCCCCTGCGAAACCGGTGTGGGAAGCTGCATACGGAGTAAGTGATGGGGGGGGAGGAAGAGGCGAACCTCACAAAAGATGTTTACCGCTTCATTTAGAGAAGTGTCTTCGCCAGGTGCATTTATATGGATATGGAATAGAAGAAAATTCTAAAGGGCGCTGCTATTTCGAACGGTTTGTAGAAGAAATAAAAACAAGCAACACAGAAAATATCTAATAAAAGAATTAGATCGCATTTTTTGTATATTATATATAAAGAATATTACTTCATAACATCTATGAATACAATTTTGTAAACAAAAGTTACGCCCACAGTTTAATATAATAATATACTGAGACGACGCTATCGACTAGATTTCTTTAATCGCACATAAATACTAACGTAAAGCAAAGAGAAAAAACATTATTAACATAAAACTGCATTTATATTGCAGAAAATTTACATAAGTAAACATTAACTACTTTGGAAAGTAATTTGTTTTTTAATATAGGAAAAACAACGGACGCTAGCTTAAAGCTGACAATTTCTATGAAAACTTACATATATTTTTTAAAATTTTATTTCATTATTTATTATTATTAGAATGATGATGATTTACTTTGCAGATCTTTAAATAAATTATAAAAAATTATCATAATAATTTCTCGTATTTAAAATCCTACACTAGTAGCATACAAATCATTCAATAAAAATAAGTGTTTCAGTTGATTCAATTTAGTTTCCCCCCCTCTTTTTTGTAGATAAAGAGCGCTGTAAAATCCACGAACTTTATTTTTGCACATTCGAAGAGGTTTTTAATGCTTAGTTGTTAACTTGGCATAAAACTTACATGTTAAATATGTTTAGTTAAATATTTAAAAAGAAATAAACCTATTGCCCTAGCAGTTGCTTCAGTATAAGCTACGAAAATAAAATACCATTTTTAGAAAGAAGAAAAGGTAAAAAAATTAAAATCTGGAAGTATTTAGATTTTAACATACACCCAAAATAATTTCTTAAGGTTTTTTTTTTTACTCTCTCGCTAAGCTCGCAGACTACCAGTCCTCTGTTGCACTTCCTCTCTCCCTGTTAACTTTTTTTTTTTTTTGTCTTTTTAACTTTATTATTAACCACCATTGTCTTCGCACTGACACGATATACAACTTCACAGCAAAATTACAAAAATTTTAAAAACAGCATAGCATCATATGTTTAGAATTCCCGATCCAGTGTAAAGTGTTGCTATATAATTTCCTATTTTTAGCCCAAAACGGGTGTTAGCCCACGTGGGCTATCAGTCTCGAAACGCCATTTTGCGTTGAATCACTTTTAAAATTGTTGCCACCAAATATTATCGCCCTGTATTATATAAGAAATTAGGTAATGAAAAATCTGCATGAATGCATGTATGTTTCTCGCATTGAAAAAAAAAATAGTACCTAGAGCCATCGAATTTTGAACAATGTAGTGCTCCACCCGAAAGCCCAAATTTGGAATTTTGAATTTGCTTTGTTACCTATCTCATATTTTATAAAACTTTAACGAATTTTTGATTAACAATTAACAAACTCAACGACTTCAAAGCGAGTAATGGCAACAAAAAAAAAGTACAAAAAAGAGTACAAAAAAAAAAAAAAAATTCCAGCGCACCAGAGTGTGTATTGGAAATTCTGAAGATATGCTCTTTCTAAATATTTTGTGATATTGCTGTGGAATTGAATTTTCCGATTTAAGTGCGAAGAACATGATATTTAATTAATAAAGGTAACACCGAAAACGTTATCAAAACGCTTCTTTGGGCGTAATATAAAATTGAAAGCTTTCAGATTTTCTTCTTTCCCCCCTCCTCCTGTTTGAAATGTAAATGATTGGTATTTGCAAAAACGTTTCTGTTGATTACACTGCATGATTAAAACATATTAACAGATAAATATTAAATCTTCGGACTGGCATTTATTTTAAACAATTCTAATATACTAAATTAGTTCACTAAATAATTTACTTGAATTAAAAATAAACTAATTACGAAGCTTTCCAAACAGACAAAAACTTGAGAGTAAATAATAACAACAAACTATTCTCCTTATTTTACTTACTAAATTTTTCTTTGAAGCATGCATAAAAATCCATATATTTTTTCTATGTAAATAATTATAAACTTTATTTCTTACTTCTTTACGAGGTGCTACTTTGGTAGACGGTTGCACGGATTTTGGCGATTTTTTTTTTGGCGAGCGATACGACTTATGGTAAACCCATTGCTCGACAAGTTATTTATGGTAACCGATACTTGTCATTTTATTTAAAAAATAAGGCGTTTTATTATGCATAAATTCCGTGTTTTAAATATTATTTATGGCTTTCTAAATATTAAAATTCAAT
This sequence comes from Stegodyphus mimosarum, assembly GCA_000611955.2. NCBI lineage: Eukaryota > Metazoa > Arthropoda > Arachnida > Araneae > Eresidae > Stegodyphus > Stegodyphus mimosarum. The sequence goes on from KK115148.1 coordinate 153,007, forward strand.
TTAATTTTGCATTTTTATTTGAAATACAATAAACAATAAAAATTTTATTGTTTAGATTTGTTTATTATTTTATGTTGTGGATGATGTAATCAGTGACGTCACCTAACTTTAAAAGTAATTGGTTTTAATATCTATAAATTTAATCTAATATTTTAATCATTATTTATGGCTGCTAAATATTAAAATACAATTTAATTTTGCATTTTTTAAAATGATTTTATTATATATGATTATTTAAATAATTTTAATTCTATGATGTAATCAGCTCCCTGATTTGTTACAGAATATTTGTGCATTATGTAATTGCTCTTTGTCATTAGGTAATTGCTAAATTATGTATTCCATCGTACTAAAAAAAATGGCAAAAAATAACGAGTGATACTATCAAAAATTGCTGAGATATTTATTGCCACATATGTTTTAAGTTAAATAATTATATCCTACAAAACTTAAAGTACTTGAATTTAAGTAATATTTTAATTCTTTCAAACTTTGGTATGATGTTTTTAATTCGATATTCAATTTAAGTAATATTTTAATCCAATTAAAAGTTGACGCATTGTTTTTAAAGCGGTGTTTTTATTTTATTTCTATGCTATATGAAAGTAATAATTTAACCTTACTTCAGTATTTTATACTCGTAATAAATGTATTTATTTACATTTGCCTCCCATCTTAAAAAACTACATTTTCAACAAAAAATTAATCCATTGTTTTTAACGATATTTATTTTTTAAAAGTTTCGAATTCTTTACCATGCGTAGAATACGTAAAAACAGCGTTTTTCAAGATGGCTGACGACTGTAAAAACCGGGCCAACAATTGCGCCAACGTAAATCGCCAAAAATCCGTGCAACCGTCTACAAAAGTAACAACGACATCTTATGGCGTTTCGATTTTGAAGACTTATTGGTTTTCAACTGCCGAAAAAAACTGTTCATATACAAACATGCACTTCCAAACAAAGCAATTATTTTTATTTTGAAAATTCGTAACTGAGGGTGTTTATTTTTTGACAAGTGCGAAAAAAGGCTAATCAAATCTTTACCTTCAGATCTTTGAAAAAGATTGATATATATAAATGTAAATTAATTAGATCTCTTTGTAGATTTTCTGGGGCGTTACTGACGTTTGTTTTTAATGGCAATGAAAATAATGTAAAATTGGATTCCAAATTATTAAAATCTCAAATATTTTCTTCGAATTCTCGCCAGAGTAATTGTCATCAACGTGTTAATTATTTTATAGGGAATATATTCTTGGGTCATACAAAATTGTCCACATACGGCCCGCGGACTGCACGTTTGAGACCACTGATTTAAAATAACGATGTTTTTTTAAGACACTTTTAAACATACTCTACTCTACTGGGATATTCAACTCTGTTGTCAGTACCATGAGTTTTTATATCTAGAAAAAATGATATATCTGTAGACCATAGAGTGAACAAGATTCTCAAAAATGATGCAGTTATTTGGCGCTTTGCCGAAACACATTTTTTTAGCAAATGTAACAAACACAAGACTGCATCTGAAGGCAACAAAAAGACGTATTTTACTTTTCAGGAGCGTTTAGTGATATTTTATCCCCAACTTTCAGGCAAGTTTTATCGAATAATAGTTTTTGTTCCTATTATTAAACTGCAAGAAATTAAAGAAGTAAACAGAACCATTAAAAAACACCCAACCATATAAAGCCCACATATTCCTAATATACGTAAATAAGTAGGTATGATTCGTTTATGTCCATTTGCGCTTCCGACCGTGACTGCTCAGGGAAAACCAGTGTTTGACCCTAAATTCGTTTGTTGCCAGTAAATTGCATGTATATTTATATGGCAACCTTTATACGGATTTACTTGAACGTATTGTGGAAAGGAACCTCTATCTCTAAGAGAGAGTTAGTTAACGGACCTGCTTTAGTCGATGGTCGGGATGAGAAGGAGATTCTTCAGTTTCTTCCAAAGCGCTGTAGGGACGCTCAGATTGCGGAACAGGCAAAAACAGCAAGTCCGATTCTTCATTTTCAGTCATCGATGCAAGGATCAAGTTTCGTATATAATGGCCCTAATAAAAAGCTACCGATAAATGTTAGGCACCACTAAGATTTCCTAGATTTTGAGTTAACAGTATGTCTTCTAGCAGAATTCAAAGTTTTTGTGACATTTGTCACCAGACGGGAGGAAGCCATACAAAACTGTGCAATTAAGTTAAAATTTTGGAGTACGTTAAATAAGTTAAAATATTTTTGTTATGCAAGTGACTCGATAGCTGTTTTCCTACAAAATCCGAAGACGAAGCAGCGACAACACATCGATAGTTCTGAAAGGACTTTATTAGCGTAAGTACAGACATTTAACAATCCTTCAATATAATATGCCTTTAGAGTTTACCATTTTATGCCAGATTGTTGAAAAACGCAGTTTGCCATGTCCTATAGCATGCCCTATATCTACCACCTGCACGTTCCTTCTGTTCATGCTCCCCAGCGACCGCCCTATAGCATGGATAACTTGTTCTTTATTGTAATTGATACCTCGCATTGGTTCCTTTTGGTGAAATGATCATAATCACAGGGTCTCACATCCGTTAACGGAAATTTTATTTACTTTCATCGCGATTGTCGCAGAAGATTTCGTAACAGCGCTCATATTATGACATTCGAGCACGGAGGACGATGCGGTTCGTCACATAAGGCTGCGTTCAAATGGCGACGTAAATATCACAGAGGCATAGTCACAAGCAATAAAATGCGGAAATTCCGTTCACACTGACACAGGGTCTAAGCCGCACCCATTTTGTTCATGCGTAGATGTGTCTACAGCTTTCCCGCTCTGTTCTCGCATTCAGGTTTCGCGCGTTCCCTCTAATTGGTCGACGCTTATCCCCAATCTGCATAAAGTCGAAAACTTCGAACTTTATGCCAAGAGCCCTAAACCAGATTTTGTGACGTAGCACAGACTGGTTGCCTGGTGACGCAGCTTGACTTAAACCACTTATCTTCTTTATACCGTCATTTGAACGCAGCTTAAGACAATATCTGCGTTCAGCACTGCGAAGAAAGCGACGACATGCAGTAATGGCAGGTACTGAAACACCCTCAATACCGTACGGATATAAGTTCGTGTGATTTCTCAAAATTAAAAGACTACTGAGAGGGATTCATTACAACAGTAGACAGGAAGCTATCCGTGCTATGGATGGACGCGCTGGTGATTTATGACGCCTTTTAAGAATATTGACAGACATGGTAGGCGATTACAATGAGGGATTGTAAGTGTTTTTGTACCTACGGTAATAAAATCCTTTTGGAACTACCGACATGTTGCTATTACTTTCAAACAAAACCTTATAATTTTTGTAAATCATACGAAATACTTCTAACGAAAACAAGCAATTAAATCCTAATCTGGATTGGGGGCAGCATTAAAAAAAAATAAACTGGGGATGGGGGAGTTTTTAAAACTATTCAAAAGATTTACTCGATTTATTCAATGTCTTCTTTTAACAGACTTCAAGGTAAGGTGAAATTATTTGCATATTAACCTTGAAACGAGACATTATTAAAGTCGAAACTCTGAAATAAACTGCTTTTCAGAAAGTTGTTAAACACAGTTATTTCTGCTTCATAAACAAAAAGCATTGCTTCTTCCCTCGAAGTTTGCCAACAGTAGGGTTTTTGAATAGTTTAAAATTTTAATTATTTTCTCATTCTTCTTTTTTATTTCTAAATATTTTTAAGAGGTTAGCAGTAGCTGTCATAAAATAATCATCGTTGCATCAGAACGATGCAACTATGTGCGATTACAACTAATGAAAAGTATTTCATCAAATTACTCATATCAATATTTCCCCTTTTTTTTTCATTCTTTACATTACAACGTTGTATCTTTTTACATTCTTGTAAATGAAATAAGTAACAGAAATATAATTTACACAAGATTTGTTAATATGTGATTTTTATGTATATAAACACATTAATGGTTTATGTATCAAAATTAAGAGTTAATTGTGTCAGGAAGGGTGGACTTTTAACATTTAATTATACAATATTGGTAGCCAACTAAACAACGGATTATAGCCCCGACATTTGCGGCAAAAATAGCGAAATTTTTTAATCTTATATTTATCAATAGTGGATTCTCAGATGCATATATATTGTTGCATGCGTATGGGTTCGTAATGGATGGAATGCAAACAGAATTCATGTAGCTTGATAAAATTCTTTTTCCAAAAAGAAACCCTTTACAGTTCAGGAACTTTTTACAGAAGTACTCGTACAATTCTTCTCACTATGACAGACATTAGTAGTTACCATTTCAAATAACTAAGAAAAGTTAAACACAATGAAAAAGATATCTAAAGAGAGCATGGAGGTCTCTCAGTATTTACTTATATAATTCTGAACTAATAATTGAGAACGGATGCTCTCTAATGGCTTATATATTTTTCTCCCAAATGCCCAGAAATCTCTAATATCTCCCATTTCTTGATATTACTGGAAGACATATACGGTTAAAGTTACACATAACAGTCGGATACGGTTACAGTTATATATAGAGATCAATTACAGATATTGCTGACGTCCAACCGGGATAGTGATTAGTGACTCTGACTACTGTACCGAAGGGCCCATTTCGAATCCCGGAGAAGGTATGGATGTTTGTAAATATATAGTGTCTGGGCGGCATGGGAGCACTCAAAATATGAGAACCTCAGGCAAGTCCCCCTGATGTGCTCTTTAAAATTGGGGGCGGAACTGAGCAAAGTCGTACTGTCATCTGTATAGTGCCCAACCCGCATAGCACAAAAACATCGTTGGGATATCCTGAGGATGTTGCTCACGAAATAAGCGCACATTCTCAGGACATTCCGGAATATCCCCCGAACCTCCTTAACACATCCTCCAGTGTAATCCATGTCACATCCCAATATATCCTGAGGATATCCTAACTAAGTTTCATCGACAGCATAAGGGATGTTATCAGGATTTAAATTCCTAGTTACTACATTCTCATGACATCCCGAAATATCTCACTAACCTCCTGAAGACATCCCATTATAATCCTCAGAACATCCTATCTACGTTTTGTCGACAGCGTCCGGGATGTTATTAAGATTTAAAGTTCTACTTATTACATCCTCAGAACATCCCGTAATATCCCATTTTCCTCCTAAACTCATCCTTTCGAGTGTTTAATGTCACATTCCAGTATATCCTTGGGCTTTCGTAGCTATTCCTTTAACCTTTAATTTGAGAACATTAAATTAGTTTATTCAATTTCAAAGTCCTTGCCAACGACAGGTGCAATTCTTGACTCCTTGTTACGATTAGTTTCGTCGGCTCGTTTTGATTTCACAAGTGAGTTTAATCGCAACAACAGTAACAAAAATATATATTCAATCACAGTTATAGAGGAACTGAACCAAGATGTTGCCACAAAGAGACTTTTGGCGAGAAATCGCCGAATTGGGTGACAAAATTAGTCGCCAAAACCTTCGGTAGCTTGGCGATATCTCAGCGAGATAACCATTTACCTCAAGGTTTAATAGATTTGTCATTGTAATTTTATTTTTCCAGCAAAACTTTGCTTTCTTATTATATAAGATTATTTACATTATACAAGAGATACCACAATTTTAAGTATAATTTCACTAAAATTATTAACATAGATACAAAATTCGTAACAATATATATATTTCTCACTTTTTCTTGATCACGTTCAGTGCAAAAGTGTACAGTGCCATGTGTCACTTTCTGTTAGTGTGAATTTATAATCGGAAAAGTGAGCTTGTTCCTTCGCATAAGCGCAATCCTCAAGATGTTCTCTTTACCTTGTGTTACATTTTAAACCGTAATTTAAAGGCAATAAACATTTCACACACACACACACACATACACACATACAAAAAAAAGTACTCAGAATGACATTTTGAATCGTTTTAAGTATGTAATATATCACTAGGTCTTCGTGTTGTTCTATGTGTAAAGATAAACACAAAGATAATTTGCAACAAATACCAAGTCTATCGTAAAATTCAAGGATTGCTATTTTTGCGACTGCTTTATTGAAGACGGACATAAAAAAATAGGCCAGGATCATAATTTTGTAACCCTCTTGCATCGTTCTACCCCTAAATGTTGAGATGCGAACGAGAAGTAGTTTTTATACGAGTTCTTTTTTAACTTCTCGGTTCTATCCGAGGTTTCGGCAACGGATTGCGAAACATGTTCGCATTCAGTTTTATACGAAACTCATCGGAATTCTTGATATTTGAAACTGGCTTATCGTTTCTGAATGACTCTCGAATTTTGCGAAAGTTCGAAGCTATAAAGTACAAGGGAAAAAAAAAAGGCAGAATATGTTACAAAAAGATTTGAACTTGTCCAAGCTGACTATCGATGAATAATCCACGAATTCGTAAACAACACTGGAAATAGTTATGAAGTTTGCTAACAAATTCTAAAAGGAAATTTGAACCTACGCCGCTGTGTCGCGATTTTTTTGCCCTCCTACCCACACATCTCTAAACACCATTGTAGCTTACAAATTATCATTCTCCACAATACCTACTCTTACAAGTTTAATTTCTTGTGATTTCGTTGTTCTTTACCCTGAAAATGAAATTAAAAGACTAACATTTGACAGCAATATCCCACATTCAACGGAAATCGCGAACTTCAAAGAAAATGACTTTCATGCAGTCATTTTGAAGTACGAAGAAACTGATGGAATCGTCGCGCAGAATCACAGAGAGATTATTTTGAAAGCGAAGGCAATTAAAACAGATATTTTTTCATTAAGTACGAGAATTCTCCAACCGATCCTAACTATTTTATAATATTAGTCTTTGGATACGTCAAAAGATATATTGTATCATTTCTAAGTACACACCAACACAGAAGAAGCTTAAAAACAAATCTTTTTATTATAGTTCCTCACCCTAGCAGCTAGACAATCAGTGTAAGAACAGAAATTTAACTACGCAGCTAGCAGCGATAACAAAAACAATACTAAGGGAAAATTTAAATACCAAAAATGAGATATATAAGACAAAGCTCGCTTACAACTTTGGCTCAGGCCGTCAACTTACGTAAGCAAACGCGGGTAGCAAAGCTAAAGCCAATTCTAATGGTAAAACGGAAAGACTGCTCTTTCTCGAGCTCGAGAGCTTTGTTTTTAAATACATTAACTAGTTTGCTCTCTGATGGAAGCCGACTTAAGTAGAATTGATAGCAACGGCAAAACGATTAGATAACTGGTTCATTAATGTAAATCAATACCTACTTCTTGAAATACTCTTGTTTATTGAACCAAGATGTATTAAGAAAAATGTATTTTGCGGTCCGCGGCGTTAATACACATTATAACTAAGTCTGTTAAAGTACAGAAGCTAGCCATCACTTTTGAATGATGACGTCGAAAAGAAAATGTCTAACTAACCAATACCTTGTAAGGTTTTAATTAAACTAACCAAGTTTTATTTTAATTTAAATCTTTCTATCTCTTCTTTGTTTCAACTTCCCGTCAGAAGAAGCGCGCGTTTTCAGCTTATGCTAATTTGGAAGTACAGCCAAGTACTATTTAAACCAGAGGTAGAAACCTCTCAGTGTGAGAGAGCTTTTAGTCTCAGATCACGGTCATTCTGCTCGACGTTCGCCTGACCAGCTAGCAGCTAAAATTATAAGCCATAGTGCTTACTACGTGATTGCATATTGAAATAAATTGAAGTGCGCTAGTATTAGTATTTCTTGCTACGCACCATTTAGTTAGAGGCCAAACTCCGCGAATTGCTCTGCGAGCAAAGTTTAATTAGATTTCTATTTTAGTTTTAGTATTAACTTTATTTGATTGTTAAGTTAGGCCCAAGTGTGGCCTTTTACTTTCTGTAACTCTCCCGAGTAGGGAAGTGTGTAAATAATAGTGATTTAATAAAAGAGGATTTTAAATCCCTTTCAAGTGCAGTTATTCTCCAGCACAGTATCTACATCAGAACAAAGCCAACATTTTTCAGCTC
>KK115148.1:162538-188830 GCA_000611955.2 Stegodyphus mimosarum
TTTATTTTCGCTCTTGATCGTAGACGTATACTTTCATCATAAAGTGTTTTAAAATGACATAAAATTCTATGTTTTCCTATTTTAAGTTATAAAAAAAAATCTGAAGGCTTGCAGATTTTATGTTATGCCCTGTAGAGATATTAGGTATTTTTTGAAAGCGGGAGAGATGAAAAATGAGCAATGCTCTCGCCGGGACTCGAACCACGGACCTCTCGAATATGCGCCGAGTAAGCTGACCGCTACACCACCAAGGCATGCTAAGAAGGCGGGAGAAATACTATACATACTCCCTTTTTTAAAGAGCGACTGGGGATTAGGGGACCCAATCGTAAAATTCTGGTGGTGGAAAATCATCATCCACCACCTTTTTAATTCGGGCGCCACTGTAGAGTCATTACGATTTTTTTTTTTTTTTTTTAAAAGGAGATGAAAAAAGAGGAATGCTCTCGCCGGGACTCGAACCACGAACCTCTCGAATACGCGCCGAACACCATAAAAGCATGCTAAGAAGGCGGGAGAAATACCTTATAGCCCAAAGGAGCATTTTTTAGATTTACAGATGCATACACGCTTCGAGAGCATTTGAGCTAAAAATATTTAAAAACAGCATATCTTTAGAATTTTCAATAGACAATCTTGTACGCTGGAGATATATTTTTTTTTCATACAGTTTTGCCATTGCTCGCTTTGAAATCGTTCAGTCAGTTAATAAAAAATTCATTAAAGTTTAACAAAATATGAAATAAACAATAATTCCAATTCCATGTGCTCAAATTCGGACGGAGAACTACGTTCTTCGAAATTTGATGGCTCTAGGTTCCGTTGTTTTTACAGCGCAAGAAACATACACATCCATACAGGTTCTTCAGTATCTGATGTCTTTAAATATAATAGAGGGCGATAATATTTAATGCCAGCAATTTGAAACGTAATACAACGCTTTTAGCGATTCAACGCAAAATCCCGTTTCAAGACTAATAGCTTTTCTAGACTAACGTCCCTTTGAGATTTAATATAATAATAATAATAATAATAATAAACGTATAGAATAAGAAATGTAACCTTTTATACTACCCCGTTTATTATACTCATTGTAAAAAGCACAAAACAAAAAATTTTGACTTCTAAACAAAAAAATAAACAAACATTTAATTTCAAAATTTGCAATTTTTGTGTTATTTTTAGCTAGCTTTGAGGGGCCGGTTAATAAATAAATTAGAATAATTTGAGCTTGATCTTTTTCCCTACTTTTATATAATCAGTGATATTCTTTTGTGATTTTCTAGTCTGTAATGTTCCTTAATTTATAATTTTTTTACAATTGCTACAGTGAAAGAATTCCCACACAAAAATTTTATAAATGCTTAAATGTTATAAGTATGTTACTGATTTTCTCCTGCAGTTTTATTACTTTAAAATCCTAAAAACCATACACAAAATTCATAACCTAGAAATATTTCTCACATAAATTTTTGCAAGTAATGTTATGAGCTGGCAGTGTAACAACACTGAAGCCAGGCAGTGTTTTCGGTAAGATAAATATAAATGCTCGTCGCTTCATCTGTGAACATCAGAAATAGTTTCTGAGGCTGGTATTTTATTTTTATTTACATGCACTTTGTTCTTAACTCATGCACGGCGACTTAATAGGATTTCCAACTTTGAAACTAAATATTTCGGCCAATTTTTATGGCAGTTATATATATATATATTCATAATGAAAGTAATTAAAAGTAAATTAATAAGCCAAAGACTTGCGCTAAAGCTGCAAAGTAATAAAGCAATAATTCACTATAAATTATAAAAAGAAAACTCTCCATATTACATCTCGAAGCAACGGAAATTCAATTTAAAAACATTATTGAAGAGGTATTTTTCAGAATTTAAAAAAAATTATAGAATTTTCAGTCCTCCTTGCTTTAAACACAGCTAAGGAAAAACTAAATCGCAAAAATGCCAAAAAGTAAACTTTTTAAGTATTGAAAAACCAGTTATTGTTATTGATAGCAGATTAATCGACTTATCAAGGGGATAAACCAATCTACCATCAATTAACAGTAACCAAAAAAAGAGAGAGTGTTTCATCTTACTTCCAGGTAAGCAGGTAAGCGTTATTTTGGCATTTTTGCGATTTAGTTTTTCCTAAACTGTGTTTAAAGCAAGGAGGACTGAAAATTCTATAATTTTTTTTAAATTCTGAAAAATACCTTTTCAATAATGTTTTTAAATTGAATTTCCGTTGCTTGGAGATGTAATATGGAGAGTTTTCTTTTTATAATATATAATTTTTTTTTGTATTGTCTTTTTCATAATAACGTTTTCCTACATATAAGTTTAGGGACTGACAGAACGCATAAAAAGTTAGATTTCCTAATTTTTACAAAATTGATGTGTACAGTCATTAGGTTTTAATGTTAAAGACGTAAAACATATACAATGCTCTTGCTGGGACTCGAACTCTGGACCTTTTGAATACGCGCCAAGTTAGCTAACGTTACACCAAGAAGACACGCAGGAAAGGAGGGAGAAAATACGTTACATACTATCCCTTTTAAACGGCGATTGGGAATTAGGGGACCCAATCGCCAAATCCTGGTCGTGAAGAATCATCATCCACCACCCGTCCCTGTTCGGGCGCTACTTTTAGAGTCATTAGGTTTTTAATGCTACAGACTTTAAAAACTTGCAATGCCCTAGCCGGGACTCGAACCTTGGACTCTCGAATACTCGCCGAATTTACTACCGTTACGTCACAAAGACATGCAGAAAAGGAGAGAGAAAATACCTCATAGATTTTCTTTTTTAAAATTTAAAAATGTCAAAACAATTTTGCGTCACTGAAAACATTTTTGCGATTGGACATACATGTCTATAAAGAATAGCTTCTATAATAAAGGCCGAGTAAAGACTTTTGTGAGCACGCTGCATATTATTAAGAATTTTTCGCTCAGTGTAAATCCTGTATCTGCATATAAAAGCAAAGCCCATATCATTTACAATAACTAATATCAAACAATTAATATATTATCATTACTGTTTATCAGTATGTTGCAAGAAACCACTGAACACTAGCGACCAAGTTTGATAAATAGTATGGATGCATACATTTCTTCGAGGTTTGCCCACTTGTAACAGGATTATATTTTCCCTTAGAAAACTTACCACGAAGATTATCCCTCCTTTTAGTTAGACAACATTTATATTCTTTGTTGGATTCGATTAAACAAATAAACAGTAGTTATTGAATTATAAGCAATATCCAATATTATTTTTGAAACACATCGAAATAACGGAAAATAAATAAAAAAGGTTTTTATAAAATAAGATTTTATTTAAAACATAAAATAATTAAGGAAATAAAAGTAGAAAAATAATGCTTCACATAATTTAATGGGAACAAGATAATAAATATCTTTACAAAATTCCCGTATTTTATACCACGAATAATAAAAGCGTGCCGCGCGTTTGATAAACTTAATAATAAAGTTAATAATAATATAAATTAACTTTATGAAGTATAAACCATACCTTGATAGAGGTAATAGATTATACTTTTGGTAATGAGATTCGATTACCTGATTTCGTTATTTAAGCGCCCACGCTTTTTTTTAGTCATGATATAAAATCCTTGATTGATTCTGCAAAGAAAATTATTTAATCTGTTTGTTGTTCGCATTAAATTGTATGCTAAATTATTTTTCTCCTTTCAGTTCATTAATGATTTTATGGATTTAAATCAAAGTTTTTTTTTTTTAAATATCTTTTTTTTTTTTTTTTTTATCATTAATGATTTTATGGATTTAAATCAAAGTTTTTTTTTTTTAAATAATTTTTTTTTTTTTTTTTTCAACATTTTAGCCTCAGTGGCACGTAACCGACGAAATTATACAATCGAAAAATCTTTTTTCAGTAATGAATAATCAATTTTTTACTTCCAACAATTCTAGTAATTCAAATGGTCAAAAAAATCCAACGAGTTCCCCAAAAATCAGAAATTACGTAAAAATCTGATATAAACGTCATTTAAAAAGTGTTTTTTTGTTTTGTTTTTGTTTTTTTAAAGCCCAAAGGGACAATTTGCTGAGAAGGGTTATTATTTTCGTTTTGGCATCTTGCGTTGGTTCACTATAAAAGTCTGAATCACTTTTCAAATTGTTGCCACGAAATATTATCAAAATTATTCAAGTTACAGCTTTAAAGAAATTAAATAATAAAGACTCTGCATGAATGTATGTATGTTTCTCGCACTGTGAAAAAACAACGGTACCTAGAGACATAAATTTTTGAATAACGTAGTCCTCCACTCGAATTTAGAATCTGAAAGCCCAAATTTGGAATCTGGAAATTGTTCTATTATTTATTTCATATTCTGTAAAACTTTATTAACAAACTCAACGATTTCAAAGCGAGCAATAGTAACACTGTACGAGGGGGAAAACAAAATTATCTCCAGTACGCGAGACTGAGTATCGGAAATTCTAAAGATATGCGCTTTTTAAATTATTTTGTCATATTGCTGTTGAACTAAATTTTATGGTTTAAGTGCGAAGAACATGATATTTAACAAATAAAGGTAACAAACAAAACGTTAAAAAAATTCCACTTTGGAACTAACATAAAATCTGAAAGCCTTCAGAATTTATTTTTTTTTGGGGGAGGGGACTTTTCCCCCTTTTCAGATCTATGCGATTGTGCAAACAGTAAGATTCTGAGATTTTTGGTTTATTCGTTTAACAAAGATTTGCGATTAAAAAATTGTTTTAACATTAAATTTTAAAATAGATTTTCGAAAAACATCACCATCGTATTGCCCTCCATAAACAATGTATATAAAAATTTTGATCTCGATAGCTTATCAGGAAATAATTTAAAAGTCGACGACAGACTTTTAAACTATTTCCTGAGGAATGAAATACATAAAAGCTCATAATAAAAATGGATTATAATCTGTCCCACCCCTGATTTATAATGGACTTCTTTTAATACTGTTCTGCTTCCGATTTAGTTTACAGCTAAACTTATCACATCTAAAATCATATTAAATTTTTTACCAGTAACAAACGAAATTTTTTACCAGTAACAAACGAAAATCCTTCTAGGCATCTATAGGTCTTATTCAAACATAAAAGCGAATGATTTGAAAACACGCATCACCTTTATTTTTACACTACATTAAGCAAAGCCACTTTCAAAACATGATGACACAGCAAACATGATAACGATACACACGTAGGACGTAATCGTCCGGAATTGGAAAATTGGCGGAATCTTGCTTAAAATCCAATGCGTCAGATCCCAGGAGATAGAAACCGCTATCACTTCGGTAGCGGATACGTAAAGCAACATAATCCTCAATTTTGCGTAACGCTGATGGTGTTACATCCAGTAACCGTTCCGCCGATTCTCGAAATGTATGTGGAATCTTCCAGAAACTATGTGGAGAAATCTCATCAGTTTGAATGCTGTATACATAACAGAGCGGCAATTGCCGAAAAAGATTACGCAAATCGACACGAAATGCGTTTCCGGCTGCAAATCAAGGAAATTTCTGCAAAATCGCCGCGGCAAACCGGTAGTATGTCGCAACAAACTGTGAAAAATGTCGCAAAGAGGTAGCCATTTATTATAATTAAGAGTACACAAGTGTCAGGAAGATTTAGCTCGCGTCGAAACCACCGAGGAATTTTAAAATGTAGCTAGCTCTTTTTTTCGCTTGATAGCAGAATAAATTTTAAAATTTACTCAAGCACGTTAGTACTCGTTATTTAAGCTTAGTTCGAGAATGTAATTTGACAATACAGACAACCGTCTCGTGAAGACAACTTCCAAAACATGTCGAATTCCTAAAAGTGATGAATATTTCGAAGAACATAAACGAGCATAAATACTGAATACCATCTTTTAAAGATGACCTCCACTGAAAACCAAAATCATCTGGAACCATGGGTGGTCGTCTTAGAAAAGGTTTACTATAGGCAAAAACTGTATTCAGCAGTTACATACTAACAACAATCACAACATATGTGTATCTCTACATATAATAAAACAAAGAGTCTGTGTGTGTGTGTGTCTTTCGTTCGTGTTGCGAGTAAGCTAATAGACCCAGGGCCACGAAATTGGGTACATAGGTGTATCTACACAAGAGCCAGTGCACCTCGAAGCGAGTTTTTCGAAATTCCAATTAGAATTTTTTTTATTTTATGTTTTGTAACCAAATCGCGTCATTTTGAGACATAATGGGCTACAGGAAAGCGAGATTTCACTCTATACATTTCATTTTTACATCGTCGTGAAGCGTAGACACTTAGCTATTTTACGAACTTAAAATAAATTTCGTATTTCAATAAATAGATTAAATACGAATTTATTTAGGAAGGTGAGCTTAACACCTTTTCGGCGGAATTTTTTTAAAAAAAACTTATTTTAAAAACTGTGCTGTTTATTTTCCTTTGATTTTTGGGCACGTTGAACTTTAATCCTTTCGACTCCTTTTAAAAAAGGAGTTTTGAAAAAATAATAATATTTTGTATTTTAAAAAAATTTTTTAAATGAAGCTTCCGAATACACTTCTCACATCTCGGATATATTAAAATGTAGTTTTGGCAACAATTTTCCTTTCTTATTGTTGTTGATAGATTTTTGATGAAATTGCATCATTTTGAATAGTTTCATTCTTTAAAAAATTTCGGTTTGACAGCAATTTTTCATCGTATTTCTTATGTTACTGTTTTTAAGAGACTGAAAAGTTTAAGAAATTAAAAAGTTGTTTCTTTTTGCAACGGTAAATTGTTTAATTACTTTATTAGGATAATTCACATTTGTATCGAGGGATATTGCTTATTTCATCGTAATATTATGTTTTAATTATATACAATTTTAATTATACAAAAGTTTTGCATGATATTTTTTAATCTGTTTAAGTTCTTAATCTGTTTATACCATTTGAGTTCTTAAGATTTTGCAAAGGGAAGTTGGTTAATTTATTTATTAGGATAATTAATATTTGTATTAAGGGATATTGCTTATTTCGTTGTATGCTTTTTATATGTAATGCATTTTTAACTGAATTTTTTTTCCGTTGTTGTTTGTTTCTTTTTCGATAAAATTGTTCTGCCGAGTAAAATTCTGTGCAGTTATCAAATTTAATGTTTGGTGTTCTCTTTAGGCATTTTTCTGGTACACTTAAAAGCCAGACGAAGGCTGGCCGCGCAGCGGCTAGTATTATATATATACAATAAGAAACATAATAATAGGCCCAAAAATTAAAAACAAAAAAATTTTTTAACCAGTCCTGCGCTATAGCTGCATTTCATTTCTCCCTGATGATTTTTGAATTAAGAGTTTCAGTAAAAGGAGATTAATTTTTATATTTTTATTTTTGTTTTTATAATTTTGTATATTCTTTCCTTTCCGTACTTTTTTGAGTTCGTTCTTCTGATGAATTCTTATTTTAATTTTGATATGTTTAGATCCAGTGTTTAACCTCTTATCCACGGTTTCAATTATTAATATTGTTGACAAATTGCCTTTCTTTGATACCAATTTAATTTTAACTTCAGATGCTTTAAATTTATACACAGATATATGTTCATTAAGTAAATTGGCCTGATATGGCATTCCTTCTAGAATTCCAATTGAATTTTTTTCTTCCAACATATCACAGTTTTTGAATCTCTAAATTTCTTTACTTGATTAAAGTTTTATGAGTCATAAGACAGTTCTGCAGTTTTTGTTTCCTAGTTTCTTATATGTATTACTATTTTTAAAAAATTTATGAAATATGTTGTATATTACTTCTCCTTCTAACTTTTCTTCCACGCGTAGGGAAAAGGAACGCCCAATTGAGACGATATCGATTAGCATTAAATGATTTGATAGGTATCATTAAATTATTTTCCGCGTTAATTATCTCAATTGGTCGTTTGTTGAAACGCGTGGAGGTAATATTTCAGTGGGAGTTGCATGGCACTTTTCCCCTGACGAAACTGTTGTGTGACTCTCAATGGAGTATTGCCATTTTGATCTTTTTGTACATCTCCCATTTTCTTACAACTTTTACTTTTTCTTGCAACTTCTACTTTTTCCACATTTTTTAAATATTCAATTATTAGTCTCATTTATTATTTTTTCTTTTTAGTCATGTTTTATTGTTAATAATGGTATTTTGATTTGATATGTAATTTTTGGCACAACTGTGCTTTTACAAATAGGATTTTAGTGGTTTCGAATGTACCATAGCTTCTACATTCTTACTTGCTAATAAAAGTGTAATAAAAAATTTGCAGCTAGATGGGCAGTTTTTAAAACCTTGAAATACTATCGTTTAAGTTTTAACTTACTAAAGAAAATTATTATATAAATTAAAAGATACACCTCAAATCCAATAAAACCTGATACTTGAAGAAAATGGCAGATTTTAGTTGGTATCCGTTTCATGAACATGCCATGTGCGATAACGAAACTAGACCGTACAGAAATGTCTTATAGAAGTCAATTAAAAAAAAAAATCCAATGTTAAACTTCTTTAAAACATCTTATAATTTTGGTCCAGTTTTCTACAAACTAGGTCCATGAAATTTTAGATATAGCTTCTACACAGTTATTGATAGAACTACTATAAAGATACACGTATGTACAGATAACGTATAGAAATCTGCCGGATATTTGATACAAATTTGTACAGAATTTCTAAAGGTCGGATGTGTAGAATCTATTGTAATGTGCATAGAATCAACTAATAAAATTTAACTAAAATTATCAGATACAATTTATAGAAAATCGGCTGTAATTTTAAAGAATTCGAAACAAGTTCCCTAGCTTTAATTTCTATAAAAAACTTCGCAGAAGGTTTTGAATTTTTAAAAGCCTTCTAAAATTTAAAACAAAAAATATTTTCGGATGGAAAGAATGAATTAAATTCTCATTTTTTAATACAGTTTTTTAACCTTGTTCTACATTTTGAAAAGATCTATTACATGGAGAGAAGGGGGGAGTAAAAACTTCCGGAACAGATGCATTTTTTTTCCAAATAAAAGATTTTGGCATCATTTTGATTAAAAAACCTTTGATCATTTTGGTTAAAAAATAAAAAAAATACATTTTAATTAATAATATTAATAATAATAAGATTTCTCTTATCAGAGGAATACACGCAATAATCAAAAAGCATTCCTTTCAGGAATTAAAATTTTACAATTAACAATAAATTAAATTTTAAAATTATTTTTATTATTTACATTGACTTTATAAGATTTAATTTTCCTATTATCTTAGCAGTACCGAACAAAAAATTGACAAAAAACGTTACATAACTTCAGAAGCAAAAAACAGTTAAGTTAGAGAGAAAAAATCAAAAATGTCCAAGAAAAAATGATTCACTACTTATGAAAAAAGTGCTTATTTTTACTCTTCTATATTCCATATAATATAGGGATTCTCTCTTTTTTTTTTTGGCCCCTTGCGCCTTTTTCATCATTGCTAAACCATCATTCCCCCTTTTCTTTTCCAAAACTCGAAAAATATAAATACATTTATTTAATTTTAGATTATTATTTAATGTGCTTTAAAAATTAAGCAAAAAAAAGTATAGAAAATATTTATAAATACGAAAAGCTTGAACAAAAGTAGTTTTTTTATACTCATAAACTAAAACAAAATACTTAGCATGTAAATGAAAGGCTGACCTCATTCCGCGCTGAAACTATGATATCCCCTCTGTTGAGAACCTCTGTGTTATAATAAATACATTAAGAATTTAAGATTTATAGATTTCTCTAGAATACCATTCTATATAAAAGCTTTACAAAATTTCTTCGTGAATTTGCAAAGAACCTTTTCTACAGAATTCTGTTCTATAAAAGCTTTATAAAATTTCTATAGAATTTTATGAGAAGTATTTCTATGGAGAATTACGTATAACGTTATATAAGAATTTCTATTACGCTCCATAAGCTTCTAAAAAATTCTCATCATTGATTTTAATAAAATGTATCATATCATTCTTATGCAACACTAACAACTCTTTAGCCAATAATAATTTTATATTTTGCCAACCGAAACCCGAACAACCAATCAAAACGAAACTGAAGAAAAACTGATTTACTCTAAGTCGGGGTTTCAGTGTCAGATACGTCGGATTCTTCTTTCGCTTCTGTGCCTCGGTAGTGTACTAACCATAGCTACTCTTTTCTTTCTTCAAATATTCCCGTAACTCAGTGCATGAATAACATATGTAACTTTTCAGGCAGTTTAGCTACATCTTTATCATAATGATTTTTCAAGAATACAAAGCGTTCAACTGTCTTCCAGACTACTACGTCATCTTTAATCATCAACATCTATAATAAAACATCGTTCTCGTTGAAAGGCTCTAACGTCCGGAAAATATAAATGTGCTAGTACTTCATTATCTAATTCAACTAGAAAACTTTTTCGGCATTTAGAAACATAATCGTTTACGTAACAAATTCGAAGCCTGCACTCTATCATCTTCTGAGCTCTAGTAAGCGTTTTAAAGAGGCAGAGCTTCAAAATTCAGTCAAAGTGTTCATGTTATTCTATAAACGGATTTCTTTTTAAGTGCCTCACCACATGCCTTTCGTCCCCCCCTTTTTTTTCTGCCATCGTAAATTAACGGAGATCACAGGTCATCCATGGAATTAAACATCCACTTCAAAATCTTAGGATTAGATTTAGGGTTAACAGACGTTTACCCGCAAATAAAATTGCAGTTATCTTCTTTCATCTCGAGCGTATTAAATTACAGTTGTCTTTTCAGTGAGATATATAGCTGATGCAGGTAGGTGCAATGGGTTTTCAATTTTTCAACATGTGCTTCTGTTTAAATTTCTGTTATTTAGATTTGGTTATTTTGATTAAACATAATATAAATTATTTAATTAGAACAAACTAAGGAAACAGTTTTGATATTTTCCTTCAACAGTTTTAACATTTATTAATTTTTTTAGTTCATTTAATTTTATATTCTTGTTAACAGAGCACGTTCAAAGTTTTTCGAATCGATGAAGTAATTAGTTAGAGTTGCTAAATGTTTTTTAAATCATTAAATAACAAGTTTCTCATGGTATTAATTATTTTTAAAATTTAAATATGTAACGCTAGTTTTATGAAAGTGATAATCCATTGAAACTTTATGGTATTCAAAATTTACTTTTTAGTAATTATGATGATTATTTAGTAACGAATTTTAGAACGTCAAACATTCATTTTGCGTAAATTAGAAATTGGAAGTGAAATTTTATAGTAAGAATAAATGTAACCGTAATTTTTATAATATATCATAGTATTTATAATGTAAAAAAGTAGATTACAAATGTGAAAATTTATAATGTCGTACGTTTTTGCGATTTCTTGAAATACACTCTGTCACAAAAAAATATATGCGCTCAGAAGGAAACGAACTACTTTTGCGAAACGTAACTTGCATGTAGCGTAGGATGGGATAAGCAAATGATTAAAAATTCAGAACAAAAGATCGTTTTATTAAAAAGTTATGATATGAAAAAGGTTATAAATCAGTAATTAGTATAATCAACTCTG
Organism: Stegodyphus mimosarum; assembly: GCA_000611955.2. NCBI lineage: Eukaryota > Metazoa > Arthropoda > Arachnida > Araneae > Eresidae > Stegodyphus > Stegodyphus mimosarum. Next base: position 174,098 of record KK115148.1, read on the forward strand.
GCAGTTATACAAGCCGAATCAGGTAGGTCACCTATGACCCCCTGCGGAAGATCATGCCATAATCTTTGCAAGGGGTAGTTAATTCACCCATATTTCCGGGACGACTGCAATTGTCTTCCAAACATGTCCCAAACGTGCTGTATCGGCAAGACGTCTGGTGACCTGGCAGGCCAGGGAAGTACGTCATATCCTTAAAGACGCTGTTGGGAGAGCCACGAGCGTTGTCTTGCTGATAAATGGAGGCACCTGGGCGACTCGATAAGCATAGGCAGTACAACCGGCGTTAAAATAATCGTCCTCGTAACTGCGAGCCGTTATAGTGCCTTGAAGGACGACCAAAGGTGATCGTGTGTCTCAACAAATCTCTCCCCACACTGTCACACCCTGTGTAATCGCCGTATGCCGCTCGACAACAAATCGCGACAACAACCGCCTTCACACGTGTGTGCGTTGGATATCAGCAATGAGACCGAATCGAGATTCATCTCTGAAGATCACACGCCCCCAGTCGGTCACCCTCCGTCCGAATTCGGCCAAAATCCAATCAACATTGCCTACGATATGAGGTCAGTGGTAGGCGTCTTAATGAACATCGTCAGCATATACCAGCGTCGGTCAGACGTCTCCGAATGGTTTTCCTTGATACCACCGGATGCTCGAAAGATGGTAAATGGCGTCGAATCGATGCTAGCGACGTTGTTGGTGCGGAAGTGGCCGCTTTTATGATTGCACGATCCTCGCGCTCATTTGTGTTCCTGAGACGCCCCGACGGTAGACTATCCCTTCCGTGATTCATTGTCGCCAACACTGAGCAAAAACCATATCGCTCAGACGAAGATGGCGGCTGATACGCCTGTTCGATCAACCTGCTTCTCTGAGGCACCCCTTCTCAAAATCCGACAATTGTTCGTACTCACCGATTACGCCTCAGAGGCATCTGTAGTCACAGTACCGTTCATCCAAGTAGACAGATTCGTTTGAATAGCCTTACGGCACGAGCCATCATGCTTTTAAATGATCCCAGCTGCCCATCTCATATCCGCATAACGCGCTTACCCTTGTCTCATTGGCGTCGAAATTGAAATGATTTGAATTTCTCTTACCAAACTACATAATATGTGGAATATCAAGTACTTAGTGGCTAGTAAAGCATCTGAAAAAAGGTGAAGAAATTGCTCCGTCTCGGTTAGAATATTTATGTCTATTTGGACTGGCTTAACTTTTGCAGCGCCACGTGATGTCAGTGGCGAGAGCCCAGTACTAATCAGTAAGCGATAGAGATACACTAGGTCCACACCGACTCTCTTTTCCTCTGCCCGGTCAAAGCGGCAGTCCATTGTTAATTGTAATCCTTACTCCCTTCCTTGCCCGTTTAAGCGGCATTATTATGCATGAAGGAAAATAAATGTTGCTAAGTTTTTCAACTTGACGTTTATGAATTTATATATAGTTCACTCCCACATGTTATCAACAAGCGTTTTAAATGTTTTTTCTCTAAAAAAGCCTGCTCTGCTAAACTAGCTAAAGGTAGGAAGATGAAATACTAAATTTAATTTTCAATAACACTTTAAAATAATTTAGTTATTTTTCCTTTGCATTCCAAAAATAATAATTGCTTACAATAAATCTCTATGAAATGCGTCATTTCAAAATTAATCAATCCTCTTCATATGATTCTTGCATAACGTTGATGACGCAATATTTGCAGTTTCAACCAAAAAAATTTTTAAATTCTGGTACTAAAACTTTTAACAACTAATGTGAATAAAGCTGAGCCCAAACTAAATCATTCTGTTTCGTCTTATACCATCGCATACTCTCTTCGACTTCTATTTTGCCAATTTACTGAAACCGTCTGTTCTTCCTTCATCCAAATTAGTTGTGATGAAGATGTAGAAAACGAAAAAGTGTAATCAAAACCAGGTGTGCAGATCACACTCATATTATACATATACATACATGTATGACGATGTCATAATGTATGATGATCACATACCTACAAACAGAAACACGTCTATCAAAAATTCAAAATCAGGCGAAACTGGACTTGAAGTTGGCTTTAATTTCGAGAATATATATTTTGTGTTATATATAAAATAATATGTAGTATATTTAATAAAATAAAATATCATATTTAGTGACGTTTTACATGAACAATTTCACTTAAAAATAACACATAAACAATTTCACTCATAATCATAAATACCAGGATATACTACAAAAATAATAATATAAAGACTTAAATATAATAATATATATAAATAATAATTAAAAATAATAATATAAAGACGTTTAATCAATAAAGTTTCAGTAAAATGAATTTGAAAATTGTATACTTCAGTGCGCTTTTGATATCTATACATACAGAGAGAGAGAAGAAAGTTCCATGGAACTGTATAGGCAGTTATCATATATTGAATTGCTAAAATCCCAGAAAATTCCAGTTTCTTGAATAATTACAAACAATCGAAATTCATAACGGAATTTTTATAGTCTTAGAATGGCGACATTACAAACCTGTTTAGTGAAAAAACTATTGCGAACACCTCTGAAATAACGTATATTTCAACTTCTTTGTATGATTTGACAATATACAAGTACTATGTGGCACTAGTAAGTTTACAGGATAGCAGTTTTAGATATATATGGAGCAAGAAAATGATAATTCCAATTAAAAGAAAGAAATTAATAAGACAACAACAAAACATACCATTTCATTCACCATTTTCTATAAGAAAAGAAAGCTTACCTGCAAAGAGAAAAGATAATGCTATTAATTACAATAAAATAATGAATTTTAAGCAAAAATGAAAAAGGAAAATTTAATTCAAAATGCTGTACAAATTATATAAATATTTTCCTTTTCCCAACGCTAATATTTAAACAGAATTTCAATATTTCTTGCTGTTCTTGCGATAAGAAAAGCTTAACATGTCACCATAATAATAACCAATTTTCCCTCGTAGATCAAGAATGAATGGATCTATAACGTAGTATACTTCATCATGAGCTTAAAATTGTCTTTTATTCCCCGCTGGGTTCATTCATACAAAGAAACTAAAGGAACCAGGGAAAATGCGGTTATGATTAAAACCGTCATTTATTACATTACTGACTTCAGGAAAATAACTTCCCACAAGTCAAACGCATTGAGGTACCTCTTAATCTAGTTCTAAGGATAGTTTTCAGAAGTTCTTAGCAATGTTTGTCCATTCATTCTCCTATTGTGTATATGTACGGGACAATTCTAAAATACCAGGCAAAAAAATGTAGAAATATTTTGCAATGGAATATGCGTGAGGAAATGGCGCTTTGAGATGGTAGAACTCGCTGTTGAGATCGGCAGGTAAAACTGGTTCGTTGGCATAAATCTTCATTCCCCATGATGCATCTCTACATGAACGCAGAGCTCGAATACATTTCAACTGTTGGACGTAAAAAGAAATGGAACAGTTTCTCAAGGATTGTATACAATGCGAGGGTACGTATATCGTCCCGTGCTTGCAAACATGCTATGGAAGCAGCGGAAGCCAAACGTCTACAATGGCAGAAAACATTTTGTATTTGCTGTACTACCTACATTTTCGGATAATCCTGTTGTAAACATAACAGATGTAGGATGTGCATTGGGTATAAGCTAACTAACCATTTGGAGGGCTCCAAATGAGACATAAATGCATATAATTTGTAGACAGATGCAGTATTTAAACTGGACAATTACCTTCTTCGTCTTAACATTGCCCACTGGTACCTTTAGCAAGCAGCAATAAATTCTGGCTTCTCTTAGTATATCTCATTAACTGAAGAGGCTGTGTTTGAGCGTTGTAGTATGTTTAACACTTATAATACTTACCTCTGAATGCTTGATAACACATATGGCATGGGATCGCATGCCCACCAGGAAAGATTCAACATTAATCTATTGGTTAGCATGATACGCAACAATATTATAGGACAGTAAATTCTAGCTATTCGCTTGAAAGGCCACACGTATGGCATCTTATTACAAAATATCTTGCTAGAACTTCCTTCTGATGTTCCTCCAGCCGTACAAACACAAATGTGGTCGCAGTACAATGAAAAACCAGTTTAACAGTAAGGTCAAAAGTTACTTAAGGTTCCCAGTGGTTCAGACAAGAAGAACCTGTTTCTGGGCCTCTATGGTCACCAGATTTGACATGCATGGATATCTTCACATAGGGGAGCATCAATCCAAATTTCCCTGCGAATACACATCGAGTGATACGACGTATATTGACAATAACTTGAAAGCACTACGAAAAGTGCTAGATGTGTACCTCTGTCAAATGATATATTCCGTAAATATATTTTAGAGGAAATTTTCAGTCTCTAAAAATCGCTTAAACGTTAACAGATTAAAATAATGCTCATAAATCAATCACTAAATTTTATATTTGTTTAGTGTTAGACAATTTCTTTATAAATCGTGTTTTAATGTCAGCATCCAGCTCTCTAATGAACTCTAATCACTTGATCCAACTTGCTTGTAAGTGTTACAAAAACCCAACAAAAATTTCTTATTTTTATCAGCGTAAATTTTTTTATTTTTATCAGCGTAAATTGGAATCCTAATCTTCGAAACATTTTATTAAAACAATCTACGGATAACAATTGCCCCCTTTATTTTATTTTTTTAATGTCTTCGGAACTGAAGCAAAAGTGTAAAACTTAGACTTAAGGACGGAATCAGATTACATACACTTTCCTTTCAACGGCATAATCCGCAAATGAAAAAAAAAGTACCATAAAAATACGGCTCGAGAGAAAAAAAGTACATTTTGATAGCGAAGCGATAAATAAAATGGTTCGGAAGTTTTACGCTGAAATGAATAAAACAGCAGCAATTAATCTAAACGTAGTAACGTATTTCTTCAGTTGTAAGGGCGCATCCCTTAACTTCCAGTACCATTAAGAGGTAGGCCGAACCTAAAATCTTTTGATTCTAAGCAAATAAAAGAAATAAAACTTTCATGTACGTAGCTGGTCTTTAAAATTGCAACAACACGAAGAAAAAGCGTAATAAATCCGAAATTTGCATAATAGAGCACGCTAGTTTATCCAGCTGATTAACATTTCATGATATGCGCACATTACAGGCAAGAGAAATGACACCTCGAAGTATTATAAAAAGACAGTTTGAAATGCGGATTTTTCACGCGAAAATCCAGTTGGTTTTTGCGTGGAGGTCATGTTATGCCTATTTGGAAAGAAACGAATTTACACTAATACGTTTTAAAACTCGATCGCTGACGAATCGCAGCCTACGGGACTACAGATTATTGGATCGTGCAGCTGCTGCTCGCGTTGGTCGAGATCTAGTGACAGTTATAAGAATCTGCAGTCGCTGGGTCCAGGAAGATCCACAGAGCAACATGTGAGATTTCATCAGCCCCCATTCAGTAATGTCCGAAACAACATACGTCTCCGCATTGCTGTTAAGAATAGTACAACTCTTTTACGTATTCTGAATAGGGAATTTGGATGTGTTGAAGAAAAACGTTAAAATCACCAATGAGGTGATAAAAGAATATGCTGAAACGTATGAAGATAGCACGCGTATCCAGGACTTGGCTACTGCATACCGTATGCCTAGTACGATGGTGTCTACGATTGTGAAAAACGAGAAGTTACTAGGCTGGCTAACGTTGCGACCAAGGGTCTGAAACGGAGTAATAACGCATATCAAGGTACCACCGTATTTTAAAATAAAGACGATTTTGGCTAACTGCTTTCCTTCACGGCGTAGCAATTTCAATGGCTAGTAGTGTAAGTAACAAATATTTTCTTCGGTATAATTTGTAACCCAGAAAAATTTGCGATTCTAAGTGTATTCAAAGAGGTCTAGAAAGTCTTCAAATTCTAAGGCTATTCTATTCAAAGACGAACTCCGTTTTAGCGATATGTATATGGGAGGAAGGAAGCATACTTTAGAATAGTAGAAATATACAGTACATTAGTTGTGAAACCCTATCAAACGTAAAATGAAAAACCATTCGTTCTTATTCTCAAGTTAGTTTTGTCCTGACTCTAATTGATAAGATCCACGATTCGTGTTAGGCATTCTGCCGCCTACAGCAGTCTCTGAGGTTCCTAAGCCTCTGAGTTCCGGAAGCTGTATCTGAGGCCCAATGTTTCACTACATCCTAAAAGTTTGAGCACTTCCAAACTCTGCTGCACTAGATGCACGCCTCTGGCGTCAGTCCTGAGACCTGCCATGAGCGCTCTTAGAACAAAATTTGTTTGGATTGCAGTTAGATGTGGCGGAACATAACCGGTATTAAAGTCAATTACAAAATCCTGATCATTTCCAACAGCAGCTTTTCTATCTAATCATTGTGGGAGATTTTAGCTTCAGAATTCCGTTTCAATAAATGGATTAACTGCATTGTCGTTAACCGATTATCGAATAACTCGACGAAAAAAAAATCATCTGAAATGTTAAAATTGACAGAATTCTGAGCTCTGAAAGACTTAAATGAGGGAAGAAAAAGTCAAAATTTTTTAACTTTTAGCGCTGCCACCACAAAAGACAAGTCCGGAAAAAATACTAATTCACTAGCGTGTTGCATAAAAGGAAAAGAAAACTGAAAAAAGGGAGGGGGGAGGAGTGCAATTTGAAGTGAGAAAAATAGGCTTGAGGGAGGCGGTAGGGGTAGAAGAGGGAAGACTTCCATCGAAGGAAAGCGAGGCTGTTGTCGCTTTTTTCTTTTCCCTCCCCTTTTCTGCCGTTGACTCTCTGTTAAAGCTCAGTTATGGGCCATTTAGAACGTAATTCCATGCAGAATTTATTTCACATTTGCATTTATATTACGGTCTGGTTGTGGTGGCAGAAGTGTTTTCTTCTGAGACATTCACTTCCATTTTTTATTTATGCGGTTGTTGTTCTTCCATCTTGTCAATTCTGCGTTTGGTTATTTTCGTTGACGCTGCAAGATCAGATTACTTTTTCAATCGCTTTTCACCACATGCAATACTTAGTAAGAGAAGATTTATTTAAAATTTGCACAGTACAAATATTTATTAATAATTACGAAAGCAAATTGGATATTAAACAATTACCAAGTCTTAAATCTAGACATACTGCGAAGATAAGCTTTTCCAGCGATATGGCAATAATGTTAAAATTCAATGAGACCGAATAGTTATTCTCTGAGCACGCTTTCTCTAATGAAATTTAATGATTCTATGAGGGCCCTTAAGGTGTCAATTAATCCACAATGTGATAAAATTTCCATCTAGACTATAGAATAGGTACTTCAAGTCTGTACCTCACCCCCCCCCGAAACTATGTCTCATAACCATGGACTGTGGCGGAAAAAAGCTCGAATTCTTTAATTTCCTTAAATGCCCTAATTCTTTCTGTGCGGTGATGACGGCATACATCGAAAATGAAAGGAGAATGGCTACGGCCTTGAAGTCCTTATTTTAAAGCAACAGATTCATGAGTACAGAAGAATTAAATGTTATTTCAGCTTGCGGTTATTCCGCTATATTGGAGAAGCTATCTTACCGCAGCTAGGCATTTCGTAACAATATTTTCCGTAATAATTTTATTATTTTTTTGTTCCTAGCCTTTTTACATTTGTTTCATTATATTATAGAAAATTTGGTACAGGTTCGGCATCGCGTAGGATCTACAGTTTCCTTGCAAGTACACGATCGACACAGCACTTAAAAGCGGTTTCTAGCCTATGCAGGTATCCTAAAAATGATAACTTAATCAAATTCTTTCTCTTCCGAATATATGCCACTGCTAATTATGCCTGCGCTATGGCCAAGCCCCGCCAGTGGACAGTGGATAAGACTATATCGGGAATACTTATTTATGTACCGCTAAATATTGGGAACTCGACTTGGGTTCGGTCCCAGGCGAACGGACTGGCTGCATGGTTGGTTTTCGTGGTACTAGCCAATTTCCTTCAGAAAGTCCTCCATGAAGGCATCCTTCCCTTTAGGCTGATTGTTCTCGTGAGCTTTGCCATACTCGGTTAACCTAAGATCATTCACACTGTGTCCGTGCTGTGTACTGCCGATCCTGTGCAATACCCATTTTACGCGTACGGCCGATCTTATACGTATAAGCTACACTACGTATTTTATTCACAGATCAGTCGTTTATGCGTCATCTAACAATGTATTTGCAACAGTTTAACCTTTCCCTTCCCAATTAATTACTAAATAAAATTTATATTACGTACAGTTTTTCTAATAAGTGGAAACACATTCTAACATTTAAAATGCGACCTACGCTGCTGAATCGTAATTATTTATTCCCTTTATTGAAATATTGTAAAATTTCTCACTGGCAACCTCCTTCCCCAGACGATCACTTTTGTGATTGATAAATGACGTTATAAGTTTCTGTAAGCATTTAAATTCACTTGATCGTATTGTTATTTTTGAGTACTGTATATTGATTTATTCAGTTATCTGTTTATTATGTTAGGGTAATAATTTTAGGGTTTATTTTCCGCGTAATTTAATTTATGGCCACATGTTTTGTAATTAAGTGTTTATTTCTTATATAGAGCTGTAGATGTTTCAATTCCGAATGTTAAAACATTTAAATTGTTAAAACAGCTGAAGCAAAACACGAGATCTGGGCAAATACGCTCCTAACGTGTCTTGGAGATTTTATGGAAGATTCGAAAAAGCACAGTTTTGAAGTCCTTCGACCGATTCTTCACGAAGCTTACAGAAGCACATCCTACACTATGTAAAAACGGCTCCGAGAGCTTAGGTTTATTTATTTATGTGATTACGGCAAAGCCTGGAGGGCTATCTGTCTAAGGCAGGGGTCGCCAAAGTGGTCTATATAGACCCCTAGGGGTCTATTTAACAACAGTAGGGGTCTATCTGACTCAAGGGGTCGAACGGGGGTTTATTGGGACTCGGAAGGAAAAACAGTTCTTAATACGCACATCACACATATCTAACTGGGTACGTAAAAATTTAAAATATTTTTATAATTGACTTAATATTATATTCTTTATAGAAAATAAAATAATAAATCAGAAAACAGTCTGCCCCTTTTTTCGTTATGTGTTTTCGTATGTATACCGTGACGATTTTAAACTGCGCTTTGTTGATTTGGAAAACATCGACATCCCTGATTGGATTATTGCGCCATTTTCGGCGCAAATTGATAACGTCGACATCAACATACAAGATGAGCTTGCTGAACTATTGTCCGATCTTGAAGCAAAAACGCTTATTAAAAATTTGACAATACATAAATTTTGGACTAAAGTAAATATAAAGCAAAAATATGTGAAACTTTACGAAATGGTTCGGCTATTTATGCTGGCGTTTCCAAGTTCGTATACGGTTGAAGCCGGTTTCAGTCACGTTAATTCAATTTTAACTAAAAACAGAAATAAATTAAATGTGGAGCTTCGAGGGGATTTACGGTTAAAATTGACTAATTTCGAACCCAATATAGCGAACCTTGCCAAAGAAAAACCAGGCACACTCATCTCATTAAGAAGTAAAAAATCTGTAGCTACTTTACTTACTGTTTCTGATTTATTAAATATTTAGACTAATATATAGTTTTATTTTAATTACCTGAAAATTACCTTTGTGGGGGTCTATGGAGATTTCGAAAAATTATATAGGGGGCGATGATCAAAAAAGTTTGGCGACCCCTGGTCTAGAGGAAAGAATGGTTCATGGGGGACTTTCTAAGGGAAGCTGGCTCGTATGCACGTTACACATAAGGAAAACTCCGAAAACGCCCACGCAGCCAGCCTGTTCGCGGGATTCGAACCTCGGACCGAACTACAAGTGTTCAACAACATTACCGCTCGACCGTCGTCCCCAAGAGCGTAGGTATCAGTTCTTAATCAGCTGTGATATTTAACGCAAGTTGAATTGCGATTTGTTCATTCCTGAAGTGATATTAGGAACTGACGATATTCCTCGTTCTCTAAGGAGGAACTACTTAATATCCGCGTTCTCCTTCAGTAATTTACAGCTACGTATTGTGCTGTGCATCGTGTATTTTTATAATTTCTTCCTACTTATCTGGAGCGATTATTTAAAAAGATACCAACGAACCTTTAGATTACAGCAATTTGGAGTGATTGATAACAACACTTGATAAAGTATCAAAACACAATTTATTCGTCAGTATTACACAGGAGAGTTCCACAGACACTTTACAGGCGTCGTAAAGCTACGATGAACACGCTGAAACGATCAGCAACACAGCCCTCAGGCTACAACGGTGAAGACAGCTTCACGGCAAAGCACTAAAGTATACCTCCCGAATCGGTTCAGTCGCTCTCAAAATATCTCTGAACTCAAAATACTACTACTGAACTCACATATTGAAGATACTCTTTCTCTCTGCCTACAGGCAAGGTATATATATAGCTTTAGACCTACCTTCGAGAACATTCTCGAGGAAACCGCTAAGAAAGCATTCTAGAATGATATCGCTCCGCCATGTCGCCAACTTTGTCGCCAAATGGGCGATTTCGAGGCCAAATCTGGCAACTCTAGCCCCGCTTTGCGAGGGAGCTATCTTAACACAGCTGGGCATTTCGTAACAATATTTTCCGTAATATAATTAACTAACGATACCGACCACTAACGAAAATTATGTTCTTTAAGGGAACTACTTCCACAGAAGGCCAAATTTAGCTGGAACATTAGGTGGGCATCTTAGGAAAATTACACTATATTTTTTACCAAACCTAGCAGTATTTGTTTTCAATAACGCAAAAATAATAAATAAAATGCAAAACAAAATAGCTTCATTATTTCAACTTGCTAAAGAAAAGCATCTTAATAATATTTATTATAAATTTAATTACGATAAAAGCGTTCAATAAAACTCTGTATAATTTCAAGGGTAATTTTACTGCACGTGAGAAATGCAGTGAGAAACTTTTATTTCTCGATAAAGATGAAGGAGGCAGGTGAAGAATCGATATACTGAGCAATATTTTTTTCTCACGCTTATTTATTACCTAATTAACAGTCCCTACATTTTAAAGCGGTTTTTAATAAAAAAAAAATAGCGAATTAAATTTTCACACTACATAAAAAACCAATCAACTTAAAAAACAAGCTTCAAATACAACGGCAAAAAAACATAGAAAAATTCCATAAAGGCGAAATCAGCAATGAGGGGGGGGGGAGATTCATATCAAGAGATAATTTATTGGAAACACTCAAAGGGAACAGACACTGCTGATCACGATAGATAATTGAATTTCGCAGCCCAAAATTTATAATGGAATTGCTGTCGATGAAAACATAGTTTTTTACATCCTAATAATTGCGAAATAATGGAAACTTTTGTTGTAAACAACTAAATTCTAACTTGATTCATAAGCGATTGATATTCAAAATAAAATGAAATGAAATTACAAAAACAAAAAGATAAAATTACGTCAATTTTACCCATTTATGCGTCTTACGTCCTTTTTATGCACTTTACAAACTGCCAAACATAAAGCTGTACGTAACTGCACAAAACATACTATACATAAACATAGCTGTACGCCGTAAACATAATCCATATTGCCATTATTATCGTAAAACATAATACAAAGCATACTATCTGACCAATTTAATAACACAGAATTATTTTTTATTTGCCTTAAACACATAATATTTTTATTTCAACTAATATAAAGGAACAAATCCATTTAATACTTATCAGAAATATAATATCCTTTTTATATTATTTTCAATCTGCGAAAAACTTCAAAATATATAACCAAATTAACAAGCATTTAAGTTTTATTAACTAATTAGTTCAAGCCTAGAGAGAAGAACAAGCGATGCGGATAACAAAATTCTGGTTATCTACACTCATGTCCATAAATTAAGGATAATTCGGAGTCACGCGGCGGACTCTAAACTAAATATATCACCCGTAAAATCACTACACACATCTTCAAGAATCATATGCAAATTTCAGGAAGTAACCAGATGACACCGATGGTACGTCACAATGACGAGAGTGTAAGAGAGTGATATATAAAGAATACAGGCAAAGAAGTAAAATTGTTCGCAGGCGCTTTATAAGCATTTCAGTTCAATAACCGAATAGTTACGACACAAAAGACGCATTTGGATGATTTTTTACGTGGTACAATTATCGGCCGTCTGGAATGTGGGCGTACCCAACTGGAAGTATCAGACGAACTTGGAATTGCCCAGAGTGTCATCTCCAGGCTTTGGCAACGATTCCAAGATGATGGTAATGTGAGTAGACGTTATAGCACAGGTCGCCCCAAAGTTACAACGTCGAATGAGGACCGTTATTTGGCAGTTAATGCCAAAAGAAACAGGCGGAGCACAACTTCAGACCTGTCTCGTCAGCTCTCTACACTTGGAGTAGAGAGCATGCATTGTGGACACCGCAACAGTGGGCTTGTGTGATGTTTTCCGACGAGTCCAGGTTTAGCTTGCAGTCTGATTCTCGCCGGACTTTCATATGGAGAGCTCCAGATACCCGTTACCACCAAGAAAACATCATTGAACGACACCGTTACGGTGGCACAGGAGTGCTCGTTTGGGGTGGAATTATTCTGGGTTCCAGAACTGATCTGCATGTTCAAATTGGAACCATGACAAGCCAAATCTATCGGGACGTCATTCTGAAACAACATGTACGTTTGTTTCGGGGCGCCATGGGCGCACAATTTGTGTTTATGGATGACAACGCCCGTCCTCACCGTGCAAACATCGTAAGCGAATGCCTTCAATAGGAGGATATCACCCGTATGAACTGGCCAGCATTCTCACCGGACTTGAATCCAGTAGAGCACGTATGGGACATGCTTGGCCAACGAGTTGCAGTCCGTCAACCTCCTCCTACATTTCTACCGGAACTTCGGAGAGCATTGCTTTCTGAGTGGTGTAATATCCCCCAAGATCAGATCGATAATTTGATACTCAGCAAGCCTAGGCGTTGTACGGACTGTATTGCATCGTCTGGGAGACATACAATGTATTCACAATCATACCAGCCATGTAATATTGATTTTTTGTAAATAGGTTTTTTTTTTAAATTTGCTCCAGGGAGAAAAAATCGCTAATTTTTTTAATAATATCAAACATATAGCATCTTTTTTTTCTTCTTTACCTTTTGTTTAATAAATAAGCTTTACAAATAAGTCAAATTTGTTTTGCTTCTAACTCTTCCTTTGCCTGATTTTGCATTATCCTTAATTTATGGACATGAGTGTAGATTCTATCGCACTTTCGTATTGCATCAGAGTGAAAAAAACGGTAGTTACTAGAAACATTCATGAGATTTAAAATAACCTTTAAAAATGCAGCATATCTACAAAATATCGATAAGTGAAAAAAAGATTTTAAGATGCAACCTCTAAAAAAGTACAGTGGTTTTCAACGAGCTAATCTGCGGTACACTGCGAAAAAAAAGAGGGGGGATATTTATATTTTCCGTTCTACTGTGCCGATTGACGAAATTCAACTTGCGTTTTTCTTATCTCGAAACCGCGACTTATGATATATATTAGATTTATATATGGCAATTGTTTTATTATAGGTATCTTGACACAAAATTGGACTTTTTCTGAAATGACATGCCAATTTTTTCCATATTTCGATTCTACGACACAAATTATGCCTAAATATTAAATTTTGTACAGTTTGGTACGAAATTTAAGGAGAAGTTTATAAATTTATATTGGCGCATTTTTGTTCAGTTTGGGCCAAGAACTTTGTAAACTTCTTAATTTGTAGCAATCTATTTTCCTTTCCTTTTTAGTTTGCTCAGATGGACTATTAATTTGGTTTTGGCATTTTCGTTGAATCACTAAAAATGGCGTAACACTTTTCAAATTGTTGCCACCAAATATTATCGCCCTGTCTTATATTTAAAGACATTAAATACTGAGGAATCTGCATAAATGCATGTATATTTCTCGCACTGTGATAAAACAACGGTACCTAGAGCTATCAAATTTTGAATAACATTCGTCTCCATCCGAATATGGGCATCAGGAAGCCCAAATTTGGAATTTGGAATTTGTTCCATTATCTATTTCATATTTTGTAAAACTTTTAACAAATTTTTCATGAACAAACTCAAGCACTTCAAAGCGAGCAATGGCAACTTTGTACATCATTTAAAAAAAAAAAAAAACTTTATCTTCATCGCGCGAGACTGTGTATCGGAAATTCTAAAGATATGCTCATTTTAAAATTATTTTGGGATATCGCTCTTAAACTTTTTTTTTAAATACGAGCGGGAAAAAGGTCACATTCATTACTTTCAAATAATTTTAACAAAGTGCGTAAACCACATCTGGCGTTATTATCGCTTGTCACGAATACGCCAAATTTCAAAACATTCCTAGGAAATTTTGAATAAAAAACTAATTTTTTTCAAGTGTGCCTAGAAATACATCTATTTAAGATGATGTTAAAAATTTTATAGGTTACAATACAAAAACTTTTTCGAAAAATTTACAAAAATTATTTAAAAAAAAATTTTTTTTTAAATAAACCATAGAAAATGAGCGAATTATATTTAAGCCCAAATTTCGAATTTTGGAAGAAGGAATCAAGTAAGTTTAATAAATACATATATGAAATTCAATTACTATTGAGGAGATAAATTTTTTAAAAATTACTCGTGCGATTTTTACAAAACTTGGCAGTCTGGCATAATTTCAATCGCAGAATCGAAATATGAAAAAAAAAAAAAAAAAAAAAAAAAAA
>KK115148.1:188848-202815 GCA_000611955.2 Stegodyphus mimosarum
AAAAAGGCATATTTCAGAAAAAAAACGACGTTGTGTCTAAATACCTATATCAGAACACTGCTATATATAAATCTAATACTTACCCTTAGTCGCGCTTTCGAGACATAAAAAACCCAAGTTGAATTTCGTCAATCGGGCCAGTAGAACAGAAGATATAGAACTGTCCGATTTATTATTATTATTTTTTTTTTCCCGCAGTGTACGTAAGCAGGATATCAAATAAGCCTTTGAAAACTTGATTAAGAACTTTCTCTGGTACAAGATAACAAAGGAATGCTAGTTGCGGTAATAAGCCATAAAGATAAGCGAATTGTTACAAGATATACTCTGTTCCGTTGACACTGAGCGGAGTTTCTCTCCATACTAAGTCCCAACGACCCTCCAAAAGACAGAAATGGTGAGCATTACCCAGGAAATCAGATGTCTTAGAACCCAATAAATGCCACGTTTATTTCGTAAATACGATTATTAAATGTTATTTATTACAGTGTGTAACTACCACTAATTCAGACCTGAATAAATAATGAAATAATAAAAGCATTTCATCAATAAATTTTTTGCATCTTCTATATTGGACATTTTCAGCAGTCCTCATCTTTTTTGACAATAGTTCTGAACTAGAAAATCATCTTCCTATTTATAATTACGGACTTACGTTTGAATATTATCTTAAAATACAGTATCTGTAAACTAGAGACCCACGACCGCATGGGGTATCGGGAGTTCTGGAAATTTCTCGAAACGCCGGTGGCCATAACGCCGCCTCGTCACCTGATGTGGATGGTTTTAACAGATGAAATATTTATTATAATTATAGGATTTATGCCTGAAAAAATAATAAACTTATTGGAAGAAAAATATTTAATGCCCTCCTCCCCCCCCCCTAATGTACTAATGGTAAATGTACTAAACTCATCATCTTAACCTCGTCGTTGTTAGCTCATCGAAAAGTATAACAGATGAACCAAATTCTTTATTTCATAGCAAAAGAAGTAGAGTATTCTCAAGCCCCCTTCCCAACACTCTAGCGATTTTATAACGATACCGGCATCTTTATGAAAGTCAGTAACTTTCGCTAGGCAAAAAGATATCTTCACATGAGCGTCATAGTATCTTGGTGAAAGTTGCATTCTTCGTAATATAAACCGAACTTCATACGTGTGCCAAGTACCTTTATGATTTTGGGCTGATACACTCTTCTCTCACGCCGGACAACGGTCAGTTGGCAAAAAGGTGCCAGCACTTTTTTTTTTCAGAATTGACCAGACCCATACGCCCCTTAGAGGCACATGTAAAAAGGATTCAATCCATGAAAGTGCATTCATCGCTGTGGGCACAGTATGTAATATGCATGGATATACAGATCTAAATCCTTTGGAAAGAGTCTTCTCGTACATACGTTAAGGCCGATGATGTTAATACAAAAAAAAAGTCGCTTCAACAAAAACTTTCACACGAATTCCCCACTCCCTGGGGAGAAAAATAAACAAAAGAGCAAGGGAAAAAGTACAAGAGAAAAATTGTTGGAGGGAGGGTTGGGCAAAGGTTCATCCTCTTCCGGGTGCAGCCTACGTAATTGTTTCTTACTTCCGCGATGTCCCTAAACAAACCAAACCCTCCTTCACACAATCACAACAAAACAGAATTACTGACCCTACATCACAAAGTCAACAATGGCTTTACGACGTTCTTTGTTCGGAGTTGTTTTTTATTGGACATTTGGCGATAGAAGGAAGGAAGTGGTCCACACCCATCACAGTGATTCAGTGTGGCATTGCCCACACCCCGCAACAACACGTTCACTAATTCCCCCCCCCCAGCAATACTCCTGTAGCACAGTAGCTGAAGACGATATATCACATCCAACCCCCACTACTGGCCTCCCACTGATCCTTATAGATACAGATTAATTGTTCTAGGCTTAGTGGTCTTCAAACTGGGTTTCGCGGAGCTTTGGGGTTGCAGATAATTTCTCTAGGATTTCCGCAAGCCAGAATTAAAATTCGGAAGAATTTTTTAATTCTACGGACATCGCAAAACTAAAAATCTAAGCCAGAGCCCACCGGAGTTCTTCTCCGGACTTCTTATTTTTTGAGTGAAATAATAAATCAAATAGACACTAAAGATAAATTCCAACATTTTTATTTACTATTTCACTGTTTATCATTAACTAAATAAATTGATTAGTTTTTAGCTCTTTATTAGTTTTAATTGAGCTTTATTTATTATTTAGCGGTAGTACCCGATGCCAGTCAAGATAGATTGAGAGTAATGTATCCAACAACAGAGAGAACGATACCGCTGTAATCCTTCTCTAATAACGATGCAAAAAATACGATTCATAGTCATATATTGTTCACTCTGATGCGATATGGAACCCACATAAAAAATTTTGATAGAAAAATAAACTAGTTTTCTCTAATTATATCAGCAACAATGGCATGCAGTTTTTAATGATTTTCGTCTTTCTAAAAAAATGGTCGTAAAAGCTCGACTTCCATCCAATATTTCGCCTATATTCAATTTCAGTCGGTTAAATGTGGCAAAAAATTGATCAGAAATCAATAACGCGAGCAAACAAACAAACACACAAACATGCATTCTTCTTGTTATATATATAGGGAGAGAGGGATTTTGAAAAACTTACAGATTTTTAATTTACTACTCTACGATTTGAAAGCGAGATGCAATTTTCAAAATAAAGTATTTTTATCTCCGACGCTCAACACTGTTGCCACTCGGAAAAATGAGAGCGAAAATTAGTGTTTTCAGAGATTTTAATTAATATTTCGGCTGCTTAAAGTCGTACGAAGATGGGAACAGTCGAAATGGCTTCCCACGAATTTTTGGATTCGGGGATAATGTATTTAATGTTTGGCAATGCTATTTTAATTTCATCGTAAAACTTAGAAATTTTTTATTAACAAACTCTACAATTTGAGAGCGAGCAGTGGCAACAATTCTTGAAATAAAACAGATTTTTATCTCTAGCCTGCGAGACTGTTGCCACTGGGAAAAATGAAAAAATTAATTAAAAACGCTGAAAATTTGCATTTTCAGCGTTTTTAATTAATATCCCTGATTTTAGCTTTTTTCCCCCACCCCCCTTTGGAAAAAAAAGTGGACGTCGACCTTTTCCAGGACGCAGAAAGTTTCGTGACGATAGCTGTAGTAGTGACTCAGTTAATCGCGAACAAACAATTCTTTTTTAAATATTTAGATTTAACTTTTCTGATAGCCTTCCTTGACACTTCTAAAATTTTGAAATTAAGTTCTGTGTAAAAATAATTAGTCGAATAGTATTTTTATTTCTATTGTTATTGTTACATAAAATAATTCGCAGTAAATTTTGTAAATATGAATAAAACTGTGAATAAATAATGAGTGTCTTTTCAGCTTCCACATAAAATTACACAATCTTGGTATATTTTCAAAATTTTTTAATATTTACTTTTATGCAGATAACAGGGGTTCCACCTGTCAACGTTTTACGAGTTCTGCAAAAGCAATTATTAGTTTAGGAGTTTCACAAAAGAACACTGTAGTTTTAATATTCCACTATAATTTTAGGGGTTCCGCGAAAAGAATATTATAGCTTTAGAGGTTGCAAAAAACTGCAGTTTTAAGCATATCGCAAAAGAATGCTACAGTTTTAGTGACTTTACAAAAGAAAATTTAAGAAGTTCACAAAAGAATATTAGTTTTAAAAGCTCGCAAAAGAATATTAGTTTTTAAAGTTCACAAAAGAATATTAGTTTTAAAAGTTCGCAAAAGAATAATATAGTATTTCCACAAAAAATTAATTTTTGCCCCCACCCGAGTCGATGTAATTTTAAAACTAAGTTATTCTAGCTATACTTAGCTTTTTTCCTTCTTTTTAAATGCTCTTAGTTGTAATCCACGGCTTTCATTTAGTATTAAGTGTGAACTACTTTACATACATAGCAAAGTTTACTATAATGTAAAGCACAAGTTTCATAAAATATACACAAATTAGAGAAAATTAGTTGAGCTTAATTTGCTTTAATGGATTTACTCACAATCCATTATTGAAAGTCATTATAGTAAGTGATGCAAATTAACACTGCCTCCAGATGTTCTTAAATAAGATTAATTTGATGCATTTATGTACAGTCGTACTCCCACGTCTACTGATTCGGTATCAGTTCTTCCAGAAATACCTGCTATTTAAATAAAATTAAATAATAATAATAAAACAAAATGCATTTAAATTTTGAAATAAAATCCAAATGAAGATGAGTAGTAAAGAGCAGGAACTCAAACCTGCCCAGAATCTCTTCTAATGGTAATAAAATCATGTATCCGAACTTCGGACTGATTGATGTATTCACGGAAAAAGAAAGGGGGTGTAAAAATCTTCTATGCGAAATTTTATGCCTTTTAAGATTAAAAGTTATCCCTAAAAAGAATTTTCTTCACTGACACTGTCGATGGAGTTAAAATGCGGTGACAGTGTCGGTCTCATTTTGTTTGTTTGTTATGTTTTGCTTCCCTAGCTCATGTGGTGAGAAATGAATGAATTTTATTATATATCATTCAATAAATTCTTACATTATATTGAACAATACCGAAACACGAAGTTTTTTATTGTTCTGCCACCTTCTGAGAATTTGGCTAATCATTGTTACGTTACATAGTGTTACTTTAAAATAAGAACTTCAGGGGTTATTTTCCGTCACTCCGCTTGCCTCACAACCATGGAAACATGGTTCGTGCCATTTAATTCTCCCCACCACCCATTTTATTTCCGTTTAGCGTGTTTTGCTTCATAAAAAGCGCCCGAATGCAGGCTGACTTGAACTACACTCTGATATCAGGTGGAGAAAATAAGTATCATAACAACAATATAAATGTGAAAAAGAGGCTAAGTTCGGGAGAAACGACGTTCTGTGTAATCTGCATCACCGACAAAAGAGTTGAGATTTAACGGATGGCAGGTTCCATAGCAGCTTCTTTAATCATAGCTGTAGGAATGTACAACGTTCTTCAGTCCATTTAAAAAATAATTTATTACCTTTGATAACAGATTTCAAGAACGCGCTCGGGAGTATACAATGATTCCTTATAATCCTTCGCTTTTGTTTCTGATGCAGACGATAGCGTACTAGACTTAAACAAAAACTCTACATCTAAAATATCTAATTCATGGCCGCAGGAAATGCCGTTATTAATTATACGAAAGAAATGTTAATAGAACTCATTACCATCTAAAGACGCAAAAATTACTCACTTTATTACATTAATATGGAATACATTGTTATAATTACAAATATAAATGAAACATCTTGCTATTGCGAAAATTGATAACAACTTCTGATTCTGGCTGAATCGGATTTTCTTTGTTTTTTGTTGTCTGGTTTATGAATAGTTGCCATTCATAGAAGAATAGTTGCCAGAGTCTCAAGGAGGTTGGACTTCTATTTCCACCCCAATTTTAGGGAGAGCAACCCGGGAGAAGGGGGAGTCCGAGTGTCTCCCACCCCTCTCCCCTTCCACCAAGCCCCATGAGAGGATTTTCTGCTCGCTATATATTTAGAGTGCCCCCATGCCGCAAAGCCACTATACATTTACAAACATCCAAGCCTTTTCCGGGATTCGAACCCGGGCCCTTCGGTACAGCAGTAGGCTCCTCTAATCACTATACCGTCTGGGCGGCAGGATTTTCTTTGACAATAGCAATACCCCTCTGAAGTCATTATAAACTTATTAAAAATTAGAACTTACACATTCGTTCGCTATAATGACTCATTGCATTCTACAGAAAAAGAACGTTATAAATAGAAGTCGGTATAATGAAAATGCACTTAATATACTCTCATCCATTCCGCGACATTTTATACCGGTCGTTTGAATGGAATGGTCATTATAAAGAATAATTGTTGCAACGAGTGCCGACGTATAAGAAAACTATTTTCGTGCGCTTATTTTAAACTTCATGTTAAAGGTATTAGTGCAAATTTTAGCATTAGATATCTCTTTGAATGAGCAGGTAGTCGAATGTTGATGATATCAATATTAGAAATTAGAATAATCTAATCCAGCGGTTCTCAACCTTTTGACTAACGCGTACCACCTAAACAAAAGTCGAAAACCTTTAGTACCACCACTACAAAGTACTATTGCCACCACCACCACTCTTGAACAAAGCTCAGATCGCATACATTTACGAGTGTTAGAGAAAAAACTGAATCTGGATGCTGGGGTTTTAATTTTTTGAATTTAATAGTTAAAAATACTTTGCTTCTTTGCGTACCACATTTTTCTCTTGCGTACCGCCGGTTGAGAACCCCTGATCTACTCAAATCCAAAAACAGTCAGCAGCTAGCGAGATTCGAATAAATTTTTTACAGGAAATGTTCCATGTCCCTTTATTGCAGACGCGACATAAAATCTGGCTCATAAATTAAGTTTGTTTTAGTTACGTATTACCAAAATCAGCACATATTATGGAAATCGCTAACTTTAAATAAATAACCCATCTTAGCTTCCTGGGGGTAGTTCAAGATTACAATTTCTGCTTGTAGGGATATAATACCGCAGTGAAAATGTTGAGATTTAACGTTGTGGAACGTGAAAGGTTTTTTTTTTAAATGCATTTTCTCACAGATTTCGAACATCAAGTAATAAAATTTAAATCACAGAGAATGATTTAAAGATAGGCTTTCAAATTTAAATTTTATTTTTTAATGTTCTGTTAAGTACCAGACAGTTCTGCTATGAAATGGTGTCTTTAAAATGCTAATAAGCTTAATTTTATTCATAGCAATAGCCATATATTTACTACATTTACGTACAGTGAACCCTCTCATGGCGACCACTTTACTAAAGCAACCATTTCCGAAAGTAATCAGTATTTTCGAAAACTAAATTATGACCACTCGCGGTTCTAAGCGATTGTGGTCTGGTATTGAGGTGATCGTATTGCAAAGGTCATGTCTAGTTATAATCTAAAAAATATTCAGATTTTCAGAGGCTCGAGAGCATTCACTGTAACGACATCGAACATTGTTGACAGTCTTGTTAGCATCAAGAATCTGACTGATTTTAATTTTTAGATTACAGCCCTCCAAATGGGAAAGTGGTTAAGGCTTAGTTCAGACTGTGGTATAAATGCATAGTGAAAGGTGTGGTATAAATGCATAGACTGAGGCATAGTGTTATAAGGCATAAAATGCGGGAGTTCCGTCCACACCAGCAAGACAGGGTCTAAGCCGTAACCAATCAGAAAAGCTAAATTTGCGCATGCGTGGATGTGTCTACAGCTTTCCTGCTCAATAGGTTTCCCACGTTCGCTCTGATTGGTCAACTCTTATACCAAGTCGGTATAAGGTTGAAAATTTCGAACTTTATACCCAAACCCCTAAACCAGTTTTTTGTGACGTAGTAATGTTTGCTACCTAGCAACGAAACTCGGCTTAAACCTTTATGACATTTATACCATTGGAACGCACCCTTACTGGCGCACTGAAGGGCCCGAGTTCGAATCCCGGGTAAGGCGTGGATGTAAACTGTCTGTCCCTTCGTAGAAGGTAACGGTGGCTGCCTGTTACGTGCCTCCATAATAAAATGACCGCCGCTTCTGGCCTTTTGGCCAAAGCCTAATATGGCTAGTGCCCACCATTAAAAAAAAGTTTTTTTGATTATCGGAGGGCGGTTGGAGAAAGATTCATGAATCTGCCATCTAACTATATTTATAAAATGTAATTCATTCATGTCAAAAATACAATGAAACTTCCATGACGATTGCCTCTCTAAGACGACCACCTTTGAAAGGGACTGGAATAGACAATACGATTTAATAATGCTCACTCCACTGAGGTTTACATAGCTAGAAAGAATAACCCAAAAAGTTTTAGTACTCCTCTATGTGAAAACGCTTTGTGGCTCCGTTATGTCTAGGCCAGTGATGGCCAACCTTTTCAGCTCGTCATGTCAAATTCGGAAAAATCCTAAATCTGGTGTCGTGTCACATATAGAATCATCCGTCTGCTAAGAACATAAGCACATGCTGCAAGAGACAAGTATTTTTGTATCATGCAAATTTTTGTCTCCGTCGACGGCTCTAAAAATTCATGATGTATGTCCTCCAAAACGGGTTCGCGTGTCATGTAGGTTCGTCATCTCTGGTTTGGGCGATTCTCTGTCTTATTCCACACGTTCGAAAGTATGAGCATGTGCAGCCCTCTCATCCTATCGCCTCCGTAATTTGAATACGCAAATTTGCAACTTAAGCCACATGCGTTGAAAATACTCTTTCCTTCGCAAACCTTCCAGAAAGAAATCTAAAGGGGGTTTAAACCCGGCGAAAGCCACAGAAATAAATCTAAAGAAATCAACTCAAGTCTTCTCCACAAACAAAATTTCCAATTCAGTTTTCAACTTTCAACTTAACAAACTTTCTAACTTTCAGTTTTCTTCAGTCCAACTATGTAAATCACCATGCAATAATGTAAATCGCATTGATTTCGGGTAAATGACTTGTTCATTGTCCTCACTCCTTGACACCCTGTATTTTAAATTACACCAATATGATAGATTATTAAATTATTAAATAATTAACTGAAGGTGACTAGCAAGGACATTGGTCACCAGTGATCTATAGGCAGATTGCTAAAAAAATAGATTATTGGGACAAAATTAAAATGCTGGCCAGTAACTTATGGATCATCAGCGGCGCCGCAGATTTAGGAAGAATCTCATAATAAAATTAAAACGAAGGACTGCCAAAGTCTGTGACCTTTAAATTTACAGACACTGATGTGGGGAAACGCAGTTTTCCATAAGCAGCATTGAATAGGTTAAAGCACACCAGATCTTTTTTGTCTGCCTATTATAGTGGCATATACAGCTCACTAGTGGCTGAGAGGTAAGATCGCTGAACTTTGGTAGTTCCGGCCTCGGTTCGAATCCAGTCGAACAGGGCTGGTTGTATGGGCATTTTCGTGGTCTTCCCCATGTTTAACGTGCATACGAGCCAGTTTCCCTTAGAAGGCCCACTCCAAAGGCATCCTTCCCCTTAGGCAGATAGCCCTAGTGTGCTGTGCTGTCATTTCAATAAACCAAACCATAGTGGAAACACTCACCAAGAATACGGCTGAAGAATGCGTAGCAGTATAACGGGAGGCTAATGTTTTGCGTCTACATTTGAAAGTTTTGTTTTACATCTAA
This sequence comes from Stegodyphus mimosarum, assembly GCA_000611955.2. Classification (NCBI taxonomy): domain Eukaryota; kingdom Metazoa; phylum Arthropoda; class Arachnida; order Araneae; family Eresidae; genus Stegodyphus; species Stegodyphus mimosarum. Next base: position 198,038 of record KK115148.1, read on the forward strand.
CGGTCAATCAGCTAACTCGGCGATTTATCACTCCGATAAAAAAAGAAAAGAACGGAATTTCACATTTACAATTTAATCAGCACTAAATTTTATTTAAGCACAACTTATGCCGTAAACCAAGACACGATTTGCAAACTAGGTATATCCTAATTTTATAATTAAGTTACTCTAAATAGTTTACAATACCAGGTCTGGACATCTGGAAACCCAAAACTAACTTCACAAACTAACTTCACTTTCATCATAAAAATGCCAATACCTTCAACCAAATCTGTCTCTGTTCTCCGAGACCAAAACTTACAAAAGGACACTTTTGGCATAAAAGAAACTAGATCATTAATTGTACATCGGTGCTTCGGATAAAGGTGTCCTCTTGAAAGTTGCTTTCTTCAATTTAAAAACTGATTTCTATAAAGGTGCGGATACCTTTTGGCTGTAACTCCTTAAAGAAGGTTTTAATCTAGGAACACAGTGGTTGACTTAGTGTCGGCATATATATGACAGCCACCGTTAAGAAGGGGATCTCTTTACCCGCAGCCATTGCGAAGAGCACTAAATGCGAACGAGCATTGAATACTTCAGTGGGAAGCTCGGAAATTGCGAAATACGCGTAGGAATCACGAACAGCGACGATCTTCTGTTCTGAAGCAGCTGATGTGAGCTACAGAAAAAGAGATAGATACAACTTAAAGCTTACCTGTCTATAGAACTTAAAAATGTTAGTTATTATTACGTAATGGAATAAATATAAATTTTTGAAAAGATTTCGTTTCAGATATTTCTAAACTTTAAAAAACCTTTTGGAATCGCATAAATAAGGGGAAAAAATTACTTTCCCTTCCTTGTGTGACTTTTTCTATGCCCTTACGCGCGTCATTACCACAAAGCATGGGAGCTGTCCGCAACTGATTGCCTCGTATTTTCTCTGTTTCCCTCTTCTTTCTTAAAAAAATAATAGAAATGAAGTTTCGATTTCATAGGCTAAGGCATAGAATCTGTATACAGCTGAAAAGGTCGCAATCGGAAAGGTTTCGAGGAGCTCCAACACCACTAACTGACTTCTTAAAAACAGTAACCATACTTTGTATCTTGAGGGCCCTCAAAACTCACATGAGGTGGGCCCCGAACTTTATAAATCCACCAATATGCATGAGTAAACACGTAGGAACTGTCAGACGTTTCCGGAACAGGAAACGTGAGAATAAACCGTATCCTCACCAGAATTCAAACCGCGAATCTTCCATACGCTAAAGACTTAACAGTAGGGTCTGGCATAGCCAACGCAATATGTTCCACAATGGCAGGCGTTATGCCAGAAGTTGATTCGCATAGGTTACTACGAGAATAGTTTTAATCCATTAAGAAGCCTGCTTCAAAATCGCAAAGAATCGTAAAAAAATTTCATAGAATATTAAAAACACATCTCCAGTGTTGGAAATATTATTTTAAAAATTTTTAAGTACAATGTATATGCGCATAATCTCGCAGTTTTCTTCTTAGTTTAGTTTGGATCTTCCTAGTCAACCACAAGTAGAAGATTCAGCTGTCCTTTACGTTTTTGAACATCTACCTTTAGACTTTTGAGTTCTCCAGGTTTCAAGAAGTTGTTAAAGTGATTTTAGAAGTTTCTAAGATGGTCTTACTCCTCTGCTCTTTAGGTATGTCACTAAGCAAATATTATCAGCTATAGTGTTCATCTCAGCTTAATCCGATAACATTGCTTGCCTGTTACATGTCCATCTTCTCATTTTTAATTAAAACTTGGAACTGTGGAATTAGTCTGTAAAGTCCTACTGTCTGTCTATTGTGTAGAATCTGGAGAAATAGTGATTGCACCGAAGAAGGGTTAAAACTTCCCTTTATTAAACTTTTTAAATTATTTACAATGAGTCAACTAGACGCTAACATACTACGCCTCTGCTTGGGCGGTAACTGAAACAGTAGAATCAAACTCAAAATTAGAGGTATCCACAAGTAGTAGAATTAAACTACAGGGCTCATAGAATCCTGTATCCTACAGCGCGCAGATGAGTCTAGTGGTAGCAAGATAATAGCTATTAAGCCACGTCTAACCAGCAATAACTACTAAGCGGAAGCTTGCATACAACCACGCACAGAGATTTTCCAGACTCTCTCTCTCTACTTTAACGTCGATATTTAAACTTTTTCTCCGTAGCACTGACAATTAGGGGGAGGAAGGCTTATAGAAAAGTAACTTGAAATTAAATTTAACTGGTTATTTAAAATAAATATAAATCCCTAGAAGTCTAATATCCAGAAGGTCCTTGACAGTTCTTGACAGCAACTACTTACATTCTTCTTTCCACCAGAAAATAGCTTCTGTTTGGACCTCCTCGTGTTCCTGATGAAAAGGGACTGGTAGTTCTTTAATGGTAAGAATAATATTAAAAGAAAAGTGCATACTAAATACTTGACTGCACGTTGTCTTTGCGTTGTCTTTGACCATGCTTTTTCATTTTTTAATTTCCGCACCATTGTGCCCCAAAATAATTCAACTCAGCGTTGAACTCTGACACTTCAACTCAGCTTTAGGTATGTGACGAAATTCACGTGGGATGAAGGACCGAATTCATTACGCGAATATTTTTTGGTTCATGCGCACTTTCGTTATGCGAGTTACTATTTATTATGCATTATAACAGCATGCAAACGGGATTGCGATAAACCCTTACAAACTGTTTATATCGATTACATTAATAACTGTATTTGGATTAATTGTTTCCTCTCCTCTCCGAAGTCTTTGCATAATTACTTCATTTTCCTATCTAGAGATAAGTTCCGAATAAAGAAAAGCTGTTAACTTACACGGAAGGAAATATTCAAGGTATATCAAAAGAGTATGAATTATACGGATTCCCATGTGGTCAAAGATATGACTTTTTAGCTCCTTTAAATTCATATTCTGCAGACTTAATTTCAACGCCAACCAGATGCTTAATGCACTCACAGACTACATTTAATCTACCCTATTATAATCCATCAAAGCGAACCGTCGGCTTGGCACTTTGTCAAGCGGGGTAAATTATACAGACAACCACCGGTAGCACGCATGGCCAGATGGTTTCACGCAGAAAGCTGATAAAATTAGCAAAGGATATGTAATCATAACCAGTCCGGAATATCAGTATATAAATTAACAGCATTTGCATTATATTAATAAAATTGCAGAAAAAGGTTGCCAGTGGTGGTAAAACAGAGCAGAAATTTCAAACATTCGGAAGTACTGTAGCAGCTTTCAGAGTGCTGGGATTTGTTTTCAATCTGTGATGATATCATTGTTTACGATTTCTTTCAAAGACGTATACAAAAGAAAGATTTATAGTCGAAAAAATTTGAATACCAACTTTAAGGCCCTCCCTCCTCTCCAACGCAAAGAAGCAGACCTTTTTAAAAATGAGCCTTTATTTTTTGTAATATGCTTCTTTAAATTTTCTTTGATAGTAGAAGAATGAATTAAAAAAGCAGAAGAGAGATTTTAAAAGTACTACAAACTCAAAAACTAAGTTCTGCATCGTTAAACAAAATAGATTTAAAAAAAATAGCAAAAAATTCTTGAATTAAGCAAATAATTTCAGATAACATTATGCTCTATCTAAGTATAGATAATACAATATATTTAATAATGCAAGATGCATTTCACGTTAATAGACTATGTTGGTTTTTATGCCCAATATACACATTTCTCAGTAATTATTTTGATCTGAAATTATCCCTATATGAGGATTGTTTACCACCAAGTATTTCTCGATCGTGAGAAAAACATAATTACTCTATTAAGAATCGCCTCAGATCAGATATATATATGTATATGTGATCTGAGGCGTAGCTATCTATCTGTCTATCTATCTATATATATGTTACTGTGAAAGACAGAAATTGGAGAATGTCGACTTTCCGGAGAATGTCAACATTCACCAAATACATCGGTGAAAGATCGAATATAACATGGCATTCTTGTACATTCGGACCCTCACCGGTGTATGTCGACAATCACAGATATGCTATGGTGTAGGTCGAAAAGAGAGGCGACTGGCCGTTTCCCATAAATGCAGTTGTGTAAAAGCGAGGGCCTCTTGTGCAATTCAAAGTCTCATAATAGTTTAAGTTGTTGCAATGAATCAGATTTGAATCACATAATTTAGTAAGTTTTTTATTACTATTATTTTATTTTCTCGTTTACTAAGTACTGTATAATTAAGTAAGTTTTTTAACTTGATGTTTTAAGTCTCGTGTGTTTTTTCGCGACTGAATGACGGAGAAGAAAATATAATATTCTCATATATTCAACATTCACCATTAGTACATGGTGAATGTCAACATTCACCGGTGTAAGTCAGAAATAAGAGTATTAGGAAAATATTTCGGACATACACCAAACGACTATGTGAATGTTGACATTCACCGGTGAATGTCGACATTCTCCAGATTTCGGTTTTTCACAGTAACATATGTATAATACTGTTAAGGCACACTAAATACTCGGGTATTAAAAACTAGCGTGCATAAGAAATATTGAAAATACAAAAAGAAGTTTTATGGGGAAGACTCTTCTTCCTCTCTAATTTTCAGATTAACTCTGTCAAAAACTAACTCTGTCAAGTATACAGAAAGAAAACATAGTTTTTACAGTCAGAAAATGTAAAGAAAAAAATGCATAAACAAAATACCCAAAAATAATTTAAAAAATAAATAAATAAATAAAATAATAAAAAAAAAGTAAAAATAAAAGAAAAATCTGAAAGAGCTTAGATTTTAAC
>KK115148.1:206820-227809 GCA_000611955.2 Stegodyphus mimosarum
AAAAAAAAAATGGTCCAAATGGATTCGAGAGCGGTCTGAATGGATATTTTCGATGAAATATGGTACCCGAAATTCTTCCTGATTACAATACTTCCTTTACTTCGTACAAGGAAGTAAAAAATCAGTGCTACCATCAAAGATTCGGATAATCGATGATAATAATAATGCCAACAACAAATCGTGTTTCATGCTCAAGAAATTCATTTACGCAAGAAAATATTATTATTTATTTAAATTAAAAAAATTTTATTTTCGAATATTAAGCATTTTATTCCGGAATTAATTTTTTCCCCTCCAACAAAATGAAAAGAAAATTGCAGTCTTTGCAATAATTGATTTTACCCCATAATAAAACATACAGCTAATGCGCTTTGACGATTCATTTTTTTAAACGAGGGATAAGTCGTAAATTCCGTAAACCGGAAGTACAATTCTTTTACATTTAGGTGCCATAATTAAGAGTAAAACTCACAAAATTGACTTCTTTTTCCCCGTTAAGATCATAAAGACCGGATAAATGGAACAAAAATCAGGAATTAAAAGGCATATGCAAGTGTGATGGAATAGGGAAGCGCAGAAATAGAGTGGATGAAGGGAAAAATTTTCGAAAATTTATTCAAGGTATTTATTTAGAAATAAATTATGAGATACCAAAGAAAAAGACGATTGGAAGATTTAAAAAATAATGCCTCAAGTTAATTAAAAATAAAAAAATGAAGGGTATTTTTTAAATATAATTTTAAAATGATAGTATGCACATGGAAAACGTGCATAGTTTTTTAAATGTTCATAATGTTCACGTATAAAACATGGATGGTTTTCAAAAGGTAGAAATCAGATAACATAATCGTAGCGGAATGAAACGTACTGCAGTTGAATGAAAACAAGTCATATGGAAATCGGAATGATAGTTAGCAATGCCGGCCAGGGACGGATAGGGCTGGTCTGACCGGTGTGGCCAACCTGCATAAAGGCGCTATTTTTCTGTAAGTCGGCCATAGTTCTCTGAGGTACAAGGGATGCACAGTACCCCTTATGAAGTTTAGTTTGCAGCGTGAAGAATGAACACCGGAAAGGCCATGTGAAAATCTAAGCGAATAGTTGCCAACTTGCATAAAGATACAAGCACCTTTTTTGCAAGTTGATCATTGTTCGCTAAGACACCCGGCACCTTCATGAAGTCATTTTTATACCATAAACAATGGAACTTTCATAAAGATGCCGGGACATCCATGTGAAGACCTAAGGAAATAGTCACCGACTTGCATAAAGATTCCGGTGCGTATGTTATTGGATATCGTTATAAAATCGTCGGGGTGGCGGGACACGAAAATTTCCCACTTCTATGTTATGAAGTAAAGGATTTAATGACTTAATTATGAGTCTGACCATGACGGAGTTAAGACGACGAGTTTAATGTGCTTTCATTAGCTCATCTTTCGAATTTTTTTTTATTTTTAATTTTTTTACTTTTCATGTCATGAAATCTTTTTCTTTCAGTGAGTTTATTACTTTTTGTTCAATGAATTCTGCAATTATGATATCAACCGTATCGATTCAGATGATGAGGCGGCCCTACGGTCACTAGAGCCTTAAGAAATTTCCCAAGTTCTCGATATCCCCATCCGTCTCCGATGCCAGCTGCTATATCGTTGAACATAAGTTCGAATCTCAACGAAGGCCATGTGCATATGTATGTAATATTTCTGAAGCACAGAAGAGGAATTAGCTTGTAGTCGTTGTGGCTTATGGTGAAGGCTTACAGATGAAGATAACAAAACATGAACTTGAAGAATTTCCAGTCTTTATTTCCGCGCATATAAAATCATCTCAGCAGATATTGCATCCAGTAGTAGAATCGAGATATTGAATCAATGGTAGAATTGATAATCATAATAAAATCTGATACGTTTCTATAATTCAATCATAATGAAACATGATAAATTTCTATGTACATTTTTTTTTATCAAGAAATGACGCAGGCATTTGACGGAAGCGAAGCGAGGAGATGTTAGCAAGGTAGAAGCTAGCAGAATAATGACGTAATTAGATCTCCAGAGGTAGAGTAGGTGCGAGTAATAATACCAGAGTAGGGGCGATTCTAGAGACAAGCTATGATTGGTTAATATTAGTTTTAGTTGCCCTTTTCCAGCAGCGTTACATAACGATAGAAAGATCTCGAATTTGGGAGAGCAGATGAATTTAGGGGCAAAGCATCAAATCTAGAATGTTAATTTTGAGATCGCCAATTACTTTTTAAAGCAGTTATCATATTTTGTTATATCTCACATACATACTGTCCTCGCGGCATGTATGCGCTTAAAACAATGTTGAACCGATAGGTCCCCATGAGAAAGCAGATAAACAGAAAGAATGGTAGGAGGTACTTGGATCCATTCCACGGGGTTTCTCCATCAAATTTGGGACAAAGTTGGACAAATTCGTACTGTCACTTTAAGATGACCTTAAGATTAATCCATGTACCTAATCTAAATATCTCGAGATTGTAAAGATAAATAACAACAATGACAACAGTATAAACAGGAAATATGCATTTTATTCCACAATCCTCTTATTTCATTGCACCAATTTGTGGAAAAAAATGTACCGTCGGAAATGCAAATTAACCCAAGATAATTTTAAAGAAGCACCATTTCAGCCAAACGCGGTAGTAAACTTAAAAACAAATTCATTGCTTCGTAGCGAGCCCTGTTATTTTCGTTAGTTAACTATCATAAAAGCAACTGACAGTCAAAGAACCTACCTAATAATCTTCCATCATTTTCTCAGCAAGCAAAAGACAGGAAGAAAAAAAAATCGAGTCTTTCCATCGGGCACCACCTGTACCATTTTAGAAACCACCCCTAGCCATATGATATTGCATACTACGGTTCATCAGCAGTCTCGATGTGTTGGCAGTTCACAAAAATAAATCATTTGTACAGAGTACTTTAACAAACAAAAAAAAAAGCAATTTGGGAAAAGACACGCGGCCAGAGAATGAAGCAGCTCAGTAAGGATATTTCATTATGGTGAGCTAATTGTGAACGCTAGAAATCAGTGGGCGATCACGAGGCATGACAAACAGAATGCGGTTAAGCGAATCATAACCGCAGGTCAAGCTCTCTTTCCAGACGAGTGAAGGATATTTGAGGGATGACGGATGGCCAGGCATAACTTGGAAAGCTCATTTTGAACCAGACTTCGTTACTTGTCCAACCCAGTGTAGCTGAATAATCCAGAGTCCAAGAATCCAAAGATGTCCTTGCGAAAAATCTATTTTAATCTTTCAGAAGCATTGAATCACTTTTTGTCACTACTGAGTCAATTTTGGTGATATAAAATCAAGAATAAGAATTGACGTAAATAGGATTACTTCAATGGGGAGGAAATTTCAAACAAATAGCAAAGTGATTTTTCTCTAAAATTGAAAGGATAACAGGGCAACTATTCGCCAAATAAAAACAATTAAAATTTTAAAAAAAGCATATTTTTTTTTAATTTGAATTATCACATAATCACATATCACATATCACGTGAAATAAGGTGAAACGTTTTTCGGGAAAAAGCTGCAGTTATTGGTAAAATCAAATTTCAAGTTGGAATTAGTTGTAAAATCAAACTGAAATTAAATTACAGTTAACAATTCGCGAACCAAAACAGTTAAGGAAATTTGTAAATTCTTTCTTAAAAGGAAGATTTCTAAATTCTTCGTACATAACTATGAAAAGTTCTTTCCATATGATAGCAAATACAAAAACCTAAAATTCCTGCTCCAAGAGGAGAGGGCAAAATCTAATTTCAGCAGCATGTCTTTAGTAACCATTAAGTGAAACACTTATACTTCTTACCAGCTTCCTTTACTGTTACATTAATAAAAATCAACAATAAACTATTGAATCATTCCATAAATAATGAGGTTTCTTCCAACTGCATGAACTTAAAAGTTGACGGTGGACTGGATAATCTACTTGCAATCAACTTGCTGTAAAAGCAGGTAGTAACTTTCTTTACCTTATTCTTATTCTTAATGCAAGTTTTCAAGAGTGCAGTTAGATTTTAACAGTTAGTGTTAAACGGAAGTGACAAAAGAGCATATTTGGCATAATTTGCTTTATGAGTTCAATTAAATATACATTAATAGGAATAGTAATGATTAACGCAGTATAATGGGATCGAACAATAAGCGTAAACCAGTGCCTGCGGTTGTTCCCGAAATTCAAAACAGCAAATTACAACCTAGACGACGAGTCTCGTCCTGGAAGATCTATTCAAAAAACTCAATGAGGACTTCTTGCAAAGCCAGAACAAATCCCATCGTAACTGTTGAGGTACTAGCAGAGGATAAAGGAGACTATATATTAGATTAAAAAAAGAGCTTGTTTTATCTTAATTTTGGAAAATAAAAGAAACATAAAAAACCGCACTATTTATAGGATGAACCAATTAAACAACGTCTTCCAGTAAATATTGTTGCGTGCGTACGGGTTCGTTATGGATTGAATGCACAAGTCGTTAAAAAGTTAACAAAAATTTATTCTTTCCACAAGAAATAAATCAAAATGCTGAAATATTTCTTCAGAGATATTCGCACAATATCACAATATCTCAAACGTTTACCAAAACTCAATTCAAAACAGATAAACTAATTCTATTTCACAGCGAAATCGCTACAATCAATAACAGCATTAAGTAAACAAACAGCAGTTCGCTTTAAACAGTAACTACAACAGCAACAACAACAACTGAGATGAGGTGTTTCAATTTGGCTTTCATAAGCTTTTTAATTATCAATAGAACAATCTCGATTTTTCTGGATGGCAACAGTAATTACGAGATATTTATTTATTAAACATTAAATGCTTGCGTTCTTTTATTTTTATTTTTCCGACGTAGCTTTCTCTTGAAAAATCGTCTGCGTTGCACGGGAAAATAAAGCAATTTTAATTACAATTCTAAATAAATATGAAATCCGTAACAATATTATGTCTACTAACGGCCGAGTAGATAAGACTGCTGACCATTAATAGTGTTACCAAAAATTCGGCGGTTGCGCCTGTATGTAAGCTTTCCGGCATAGCACTAGGGTTGCCATAAAATAGTGTATGGCAGGGTTGCCAGATTGGCGACTTTATCGTCCATTTGGCGACCAAATTGGCGATATCCCATGGTCCAATCGGGAAGCTTTTAGAATAATTTCCTGTCGAGATATTTCTCGAAACATGTGGAACTTTAAGAAAAGCTATTTAAACCCTTGCGTTTCTGAGAGCAGTTAGTTAGTTGCGAGTTAGTTGTTGCGAGTTAGTTGCGAAGTAGTTGCGAGATTGTGAAGTAGTGTGAGCGTTGTACTTACTGTGAGTTCTAAGCTACGCGAGAGTTCTGTGAACGGAAAGCAATCGAGTAGTGCTTTGCCGTGAAGCTATCTTTACAGTATAGCTGGACAGTGGATTGGTGATTGTTCCACGGTGTTTTATTAGAAGTTTAGTGTTGCCGTGAAGCTACCTGTACAGTTACAGCCTGAAGCTGTGTTGCTGATTGTTTCAGCGTATTGATTGTTTCAGCGTATTGATTGTAGATTTTCGACGATTTTAAAGATAATTTTGGAACTGTGCTGTAAATAGTGATTCTTGTAAATAAATTGTGCTTTTTATTGTTCTGCATCGTGTTTTCATCGGATACTCTCAAATCTACGAACCCGTAAAACACAACAATATGACTCGTTCCAAATACGTTGAAGAGGTTAATTATGTACGGGATTCTGCTTATTTTCTGGATGCGTAAATATGAATATGAGATGCTTTCTGGTAGGAAACCATTTATTAAGGCTTTTTGCAAAAGGTATTTAAAATTTCAGTGATAATCTGATAATAAATTTGAAACACGGGAGAAAAATTGTCGATATCCAAAATGTTGGAATTTCAGATTATTGCACAAGTTACATCAAAATGATAAATTTCATCACAGAAAAATAGTACATTTTCCTTCCAGTCAGATCCATTTTGGTAAGATCAATAGGATACGCGCATTCAGGAAAGAAGGATGCTTATACTAATATTTTTAGTGATACGTTCATTAACGTAAGAAATCCGACATTCTCTTCCATGCATTAGAAAAGATCTTATCAATGCAGAATCTTTGAATTTCAGAGGTATATGAATCAAAACGTTATCATACTAGATATTAGACTAGAGTATTTATTAGATTAATATCTAATACGCTAAAAGAGATTAGTACTTCTTCAAATACCAGTAAACATCGGAACTGCATATTACCTCCTCCATCAGGATACCAAAATCACGAAGAACCAGCTATGCTTTTCTCCTTTAGGGAAATTTCACTGCAGTTTTAACTTCCAGCTTTCAAACTAATACTACAATGACATCAGATACCTGATTAGCACGTTCTAAACCTTTACGTAATTTAAATTTGTAAATTGCTTAAGTATAATTTCGCGAGAAATTTAACATTTTTTATGCATATAAATGTTTTTTTTGTACATATATATATATATATATATTTATATGCACGTATGAAAGTATGAAATGTATGTATATGCATGTATGAAACAATAAGACTTTGCAATATTGATGGCGTAGAAACATAGATAGCATAGAACGTAGATATTAGAAATAGGCATGGCACAGACATGCATCAAAATGCGTTTTATTAGATACGCAGAAAAAAGCAATAGACATAGCACAGATTGAATCCTCGTCGACTCATTGTAATTGAAAACACTTAGAAGTATAGATGTTGTAGAAAAATTGATTTCAAGATGAAAAATATGTAAAAGATAAATTTTAATTCAAGTCAGAAATAACCCCTTAATGCTTAATTCGGTATTTTCTCTCTATTCTAAAAATAGTAATCTCTTTCTCCGCTGCGTCATTTCGAGACTAATGCATGTCATATGACTCTTACATAACAATGACAGTACAAATGGAACTAAAACAGACAATAATAATTTTACAGCAGTATTAATTATCCAATCTAAATGCACTGAAAAACAAAACTAACTCAGTCTGAATTAAGATTTCATCCTGAACACATTGCACTTGCTTTCTACACTACGGTCTAGCTGGACTGCTGCTTGCTGCTCTCTTCTTACTGCACAGATATAAAAAATATAAACGTTTCGAAACAGGTACGAGTAGTGTGCCAAATTGTTTGTGGCCAGAATATGTTTACTGATATAAAAAACGAAGATTTATTCTGCCTTGTGCGCCAGTTTCCTATTCATTACGGATTCAACATTCGACGTATCTGTGAAATCAATTTTGCTATAACATCCATACTTCTAAGACTTTGTAATAACACGTGTATTATTTATACAGCATTATTATACCGCAGTTTTTTTAAACCAAGGATTAGAAGGTGGGAAGTACCTGGAACAAACTTAAACCAGTGTAACATTTGTTTAGATTATCGAGGAAGAATTTTCCTGAATTAAATAGATATTTTTATTTTACTTTGAAATACTTTATGGATTTTACAAATATACACACACACAAAATGATAATGGGTACAAATATAGGGCGATATAAATGCATTTTTCACTTTGAGCATTTTCATAGATCCCTCCAGAAGCAACGGAGTTTTCTCACTATACGGTTCTTCTCTATACTGATAAAAACGTAGTTAGTAACTAATGTATCTTTTTTTAAGATGCTTGCAAAAAGATGACCGTCGATCGGCTGATTTCGACCCCAACCAATTCTGAAGAGTTGAATTTTCGACAGTTTGTAAGAACTTATCAAAAGAAAAGTGCTACAGAGGCTGTTCGCACATTTTTTAGACGATTTTGGTAAGCGGCAATAAAAAATCGTTTGCTGCAAAAGAGGTAATTGCAATTGTACTATGTTTTCAAAAGTCAAAATTATCGTCTGTGGCTTGAAAGTTTTGTTTTTATTCGAAATGGCGAATTTAACAAAGCAGTGGTTCGAAGGCTACATTTACGCTCTTTCCGAAGAGAAATAGGCATACTCCGTTATCCAAAAACGATGTGAGAGTCATGGTTTTGTGATATCTAAAGCGTCCATAGGTAATATCATCAACAAGAAAGGAAAAAGACGTCAAATTGGAGCCTCGAGGGAGACAAAAATTCCAAACAAGTATCCAAGGAAAAAACGGACATCTTCGACTATTGCAAAGGTACGTTGTTTAATGTTAAAAGAAAATCCCCCTAGTCAAAGGGCAATTGCAAAATCATTAAAATGCTCAGTGTCCACTGTAAACAAAATGATAAACGTTGATTTAAATCTTAAGAAAGCGAAAAAACGCAATGTGCATCGTCCTCTTCCAAAGCATATCGCTCAAAGCGGGACACGCTGCAGAATTCAATATAAGAAACACTTATCCAAAGAAAAATGGAAAACAATTGTCACAATAGATGAAGCATGGGTGTAAAAAATTCCAACAAGTATCCAAGGAAAAAACGGACATCTTCGACTATTGCAAAGGTACGTTGTTTAATGTTAAAAGAAAATCCCCCTAGTCAAAGGGCAATTGCAAAATCATTAAAATGCTCAGTGTCCACTGTAAACAAAATGATAAACGTTGATTTAAATCTTAAGAAAGCGAAAAAACGCAATGTGCATCGTCCTCTTCCAAAGCATATCGCTCAAAGCGGGACACGCTGCAGAATTCAATATAAGAAACACTTATCCAAAGAAAAATGGAAAACAATTGTCACAATAGATGAAGCATGGGTGTATTTAAATGATTGTAACAAAAAAAGAGCCATTTATTATCATAAAAGGGGAGAAAAAAATTTAAGTAGATGGTTCAAAGAATCGAAAGAAAGTTTTTCTAAGGGATTCGTGATTGTTGCTGGTTTTTCTGATAATGGCAAGTTAAAAATAAAGAGAGTGCAAAAAATGTCAAGATTAACTCCAAATACTATCAGGAACACATTTTATCGCCAATTTTTCTGAATGAAATGCCATCGCTTTACCCACAGTGCCATCTATCTGTGAGACTCCATCGGGACAAAGCTAGCAGTCACACATCAAAATCCACTGTAAATTTCCTAAAAGAAATGGAACAAAAAACTGGTATCAAGGCCATACCCTTCACTGATATCCCTACTAAATCTCCCGACGTGTCACCTAAGGATTTTTGTGCTTTCGGACTTTTAAAAACTGCATTATCCAAACGTTCTCCCAAAACTCTAACAGGACTCTGGAAAGCTGTTCGGGAGGAATGGGATAGACTTCCTCTTCTGTCACTTCAAAAGGCATTATTATCCTGGAAATTGCGGTGTCGAAAGATAGTTCAGAATAAGGGATATCAAATAGAACATTTAAAACACAAGAATTTTATGTAATTTAGTTTTGTGAATACAATATACATCGTCTAAAAAATGTGCGAACAGCCTCTGTAGAGGTCGAAATGCGCTGTCCGTAACACAGTTACGTCACTCTTCACGAATCTTACAAACAGTAAGCGTCGAATTCTTAAGAAAACATGAAAACTAGAGGAGCAAACAAAAATTTTCAGCAATTAGTTATTCTAAAAATCAGAAGGCAAGTTCCTTCACGCATTAAAACCACAAGCGTGAAATTAAACGTGTGAAAGGTAAGAGCTTCAGTTTTTAATTCCCATACAAATCACGTTCCAGCCAGACGTGTTGGGAAGATTTCCACATCAAAGATGGATCAAATGAACAATCTCCTCCATATCATTCAAATACTGTGAGATTTTCTTGTAACGGACACGCAATGTAATTAATTCCCTGATGCTGCTCTAAATCATTACCAAAAACCTACGCCAGCCATCAAGCTAGCTTTTAGAAAAATAATGGTAATTAATCAACAGTGATCCGAGACATTAAGATCTGAGGAATGGTGTCGAAACTGGATAAGTAGGTTCTTGCACCCACTCAAATAAATAAAAACTTGAAGACACTTCACAGCCTACATTTCGCATCCTATTCGCCAAGAAAAAGGAGTACTTTAATTTTTGACACGACTCTCAGAGGCTAGCATGAAACCAACTTCATTTGATTCGAAGAATGAAAAAGATCGTGTTGTAATTAAATTAAAACCTACACGCAAATTCAGATGCAAATAATATGCATCTCTGGTAATGCAGTGGTTTATTTATACACCACGTCCATAAAAGTTCTCTTGTGGCATATATTTTCGCAAAGGTTGGTTGTAGGTATACACTTTCAATTACAAAAATGTTTTAACTCATGCAAATATTCATGGCATAGTGTTTTTAAATATAAAAAAAGGTCAATTTTGAAAGAAACATGACTTTTGTAACTTATTATATGGTCCCACGGTTCTTTATAGTCATATCTACTAAAAGTTTATACTCACTCTAAAACATGAAATGGTTGTAAAAGTTTATCTAAAAAATAAGTGAAGATATTTAAACTTAAAATTTGAGCTGACGTTACCTGAAAACTC
Organism: Stegodyphus mimosarum; assembly: GCA_000611955.2. Taxonomy (NCBI): domain Eukaryota; kingdom Metazoa; phylum Arthropoda; class Arachnida; order Araneae; family Eresidae; genus Stegodyphus; species Stegodyphus mimosarum. The sequence continues at coordinate 217,236 of KK115148.1, forward strand.
AGGGGTCATATACAAATTGTTGAGAGAGACACTTAAATTTGTTCTTAACTAAAAAAAAAATCAGTTTAGAAAAATGTTTCTGACGTTAACAGATTGAGTGACGAGCTTTTTATGTAAACATAAAAGTTTTGGTCATTTCGGATATCCAACTCTCTGTCAAGATACAACCGACCTTTAAGGTCTTGTAGACCAATCAGATTTAAAGTTTGGACCTGAAAAATTCTGATTAATACAAATTTTTCAAAAATATCTTATTCACAGAATCTTATAGAATTCATGTTTTAGGTGTACGCTTCAGTACTGGCACACAACCAAGTCATAACATTATTTGCATAAATTAAAAATAAAAAAATATTTATTAGTCCAATAATTTTTATTTCCTTGTACGAAGTAAAGGAAGTATTGTAAACGCGGAAAATTTGTGGTATCATGTTTCAACGAAAATATCCATTTTGACTGCTCTCGAATCTACTTAAACAATATTTTTGCGCGACATCTGCACGTACGGACTCTTTTCTCCAAAACGGATTGCCAAATGGATTTAAAAATGTATTGAGAAGACATTTTTTTTCATGACGTCAGTACGTACGGTATGTATATATCTCGCATAACTCAAAAACGAGTAGCCTCAGAACGTTGAAATTTTGTGTATGGGATTGCTATAACACGTAGTTGTGCACCTCCCTGTTTGGTTGCAATCGGCCACACCAACAGTATAGATATATATATACTCTCTTACTCGGCTCGGTGAGCTCAGTTTTTTTTTAGTCTTATATGTTGGTAAATTATGCATTATTTGCTTTAAAAGTGATTGAACTAAGTTGTTCTTATCTCTCGGTTAAGGTTTTTATGTCTTTAGTAAATCTGCATGCAATAGTTGTAGAATTATCAACAATTTAAAAGTTGTTCAAGTGCGACTAAGCCTAATGAAGCAGGCATTTGCTAACATTTGAAACTTAGCAGAATAGTTAATTATGCCACTTTCTGCACATTCAGTGTCTTTTTGCCGAGTGGAACCAAAAGTAAACTTTCAGTTTTGTGCACCGAAAAATTTACCTTATCGCCTGCTGGTTTTGCGTAGAAACTCTAATTTGAACTGTAATTTTTTCTAACTGTTTTAAATGTATATGGTGTTACACGTTTTTTCCATATTTTTAAATTTTTAATGAAGATGTGTTATGTTTTTATGTAATTTTACTTCGTTGCGAAGTGTATTAATTGAATGAGAAATATATCTTTAATGAAATTCGAGGAAATAAGTTTAAATGAACCGCAGCAAAAAGTATGTATAACTTAATAGGCCGTACAAGGAAGTCACGTGGTGTCCACATCAGACTTGTTTGTATGATTATTAGATTATGATTTAAAAAAAAACTGCACCTGAATATTAACGTATTTTCAGCATTAGAAATTTATAAATTATAAATTAAAGAATGTTACAGACTTATAAATCACATAGTCAAAACCTTTTTAGTAGTCATCAATTTTTTACTAAATATAGCTTAGGTATCAAAAGCCTGTCAAAAAGCCAAATTTCGTAATTTTCAGAAAATTGAATTCTTTTTTAAATTTAAAGATATCATAATGTGGACATTTGTCTTACTTGAGACATTTTTGCAGTTGGAACTATCGACAGCGAAAACAAAGGCCATGTAAGGAATTTTAATGACACCGTATACATCACTACATGGAAGGAAAATAATAATAAAATTACTTACATTAAAATGTGATGACGCTTTTTATAATGAGTTTTTATTTCTTAGAAGTATTATTCCTCTCCCCCCAAAAAGGCAACAAATTTATATTTTGGTTGTAACCGAAATAAATGAATAAACAAGATCTTAAGCTAGGAATCCCGATTCTTTAGTCACGAAACTGAGGCTAAGTCATATATTTTTATATCTCTCTCCTTAAAGCTTGCTTTGCGGCAAATTTTCCAATAACTGAAATTCGCCGTCTATATTTAACACACACAACATCAGATTTCAATAAAACTACTTAACATTGTAAACATTCTATAAGCCTTTTGTTAACTTTTTCCTAAAAGGTCTCAAAATGAAGCTCTATATCACTTAGAATTCACTTAGAGAACAGAAATTAATACGCAGGTGTCAAATCTGGAGGATGAGCTGAGTACATACAAAATGATTATACTTCTCTTCGTCGTAAACCATTTAATGAGATTTGTCTTGTATCAAGAAAATTTTTTGCAGACAATTTACTTTCTCCCCCCCAAAAAAAGTTACATTACTTTTGGAGAAAGGCGGAAGATACACAGTTTTGCTAATTTTGATTGTATATATAAGTTAGAATAATCTATTAAAACATTTGATACTTACGTATTATCCCGTCGACCGATGGCGAAAATTTCCACAAAAGGTCGCCAATCGCGCTTAATCGTACAGAGTTCTACAGGACATGGTCTCCCATAATTGGAGCTAAATCGCACTACTAGGCCGGTTGACTGGATAATACATAAGTACCAAAACTTTTTAGAACATCAGTTACGTACAGTATAAAATAAACCTTTACTTTTAAATGGCACGAAAAACCATTTGCTGCTAGTTATTTTTTATGATAATGTAAAGTTGATAGCGATCCAATGATCTGATGCAAATTTAAACAAATCGACTTAATCTATATTTATCATTTGAGGAAGAAAAATACTAACTATTAAAAGATTAAACCTCATTAAATAATTTAAGTTATCTGTATCAACATTACGCAATATTTAAACTGCGTGAATTTTTGCTGCATTTCTATAAAATAATACGCTGTTGAAGACTGTCTTTCTGTTGTGCAGAATATTGAGAAATAGTGATTGCACAGAAGAAGGGTTAAAATTGCCCTTTATTAAACTCTTTAAATTATTTACAATGAGTCAACTTGACGTTAACATACTACGCCTCAACTTGGGCGGTAACTGAAACAGTAGAAGCAAACTTAAAACTGAAGATATTTACACGTAGTAGAATTACACTACAGGGCTCAGACAATCCTGCATCCTACAGCGCGTAGATGAGTCTAGAGGCAGCAAGATAATAGCGATTAAGCCACGTCTAACCAGCAGTAACTGCTAAACGGAAGTTTGTGTAGAACAGTGCTCCGCAACCTTTTCTCACCTGCGACGCACAAAAAATCTTTCTGGAATTTCGTGGCACACCAAAAGCTAATGTATATATGTATTGATTTATACACAAAATTTACAATAAATTTTTGTTTTTAATTTGAAAAATATACAATTATAAAACCATAACATATTTATTTATATGCAATCATAATAATTATCATAATAATCGAAATTTTTTTAAAAAAATTAAAAAACAAAAATTCTTCAATTTGATTGGTTTATTTCAAATTTAAAAAAAAAACAGTTTTAGAGCTATTATTTTTAATTAAAATGGTCTGAAACCAATATATTTCGTTTAAATTTATGTTTAACAAAAGTTATATATTTTTTAGTTCCGAGTTATCAAGGAAGTGCCGAAAAAATTCAAATGCTGACACACTTACAATCACACACACAACCACACAACAGTGAAATATATAAAAACATTTAAAATAGACATTATTAAGGAAAAAAAATTGTCATTGTGTATTAAATACACGATAAAAAATTGCAAAATGTCAAATACATGTATTTGATTGCGGCACACCTATATCCTACTCATGGCACACCAGTGTGCCGCGGTACACCGGTTGCGGAGCACTGGTGTAGAAGCACGTACAGAAATTTCCCGAACTCTCTCTCTCTCTACTGGAACGTCGATATTTAACTTATTCTCCCATTGGTAAAATTTGCATTTCTTTCGCGCGCTACCAAATTTAAATATTCTGGCACTGACAATTAGGGGAATGAAGGCTTACAGGAAAGAAACTTAAAATTAAATTTAATTGGTTATTTAAAATAAATATAAATCCCTATAAGACTTTTGACTTTGTTGTATGTTAATTGGCCTTACACAAATTTCCAATAGTTTAAATGTAAGATATTGAAATATTTTGTTAACAGTTAACGCTAGAACCTGAGTATTTGTCATCAGGGAGGCGGGAATATTAATATCTGACATCTTCTCTAAAAAAAGTTACAAACAGAAAAGTAATAGGGTTTTATCTGAGTACCTGTTTCTTGATTCGATATTTAAAAGTAATAATGATAAACATACGATTAAAAATTCTTAATTTGTGTTTGCCTTTCAGAACGAGAATCGTCCACCCACTGATAAGCTTCGACAACAAACTGAATTAAAAATTTGGAAATAGTGGAAAGATTCTCGTTCTGTGTGGATGAACAAGCAGGCAATGAACTTTCGAACAGCAGAAAACAGAAATGTGGGAAAATATTCTAGAGTGCACACGAACATACCGTAAGTATAAGAGAAAGGAAGAAACAAATGTAAAAGAACAAATAAGAAGCCTTTAACGACTTTAAGTTAATACGAAAAAGAAAAAAGGATAATTTTGAAAAGACATGTAAAGTTTGGTATGTTCACAATCATCAGTTACCGTCCAAACTCTTAAACATTAAGCGAATTGTCGCTAAGTCTAAAATAATAACTGAGGCTTGAGGAGGGTGTAAAAGACACTCTGTTTAAAACTAAGGGAGAACAAAAGGCACACTTGGTGCTTACAAGCTCAGCCAACACTTACGGCGAGATAATTTAACGTAATAGTCCAATGTAAAAATTTAAGTTCAAGTAAACTAGCAGCCGAAGGCTACACAAATCAGTTTAATGCGAAGTTGACTCACAAACCTAACCGGAGTAGATATTCAATATCGAGAAATATAATACAAGATCGAAGACAACAAATCTTATCTGAGCTAGCAGCAACTTAGTAACGTGCCTCGAGAGGCAGAACACGCTCTGTCTTACAACCTAAAAACCTCATATTCATGCGAACTAATTTGCATTCTGGCGTGCAAAAGAACGAAGAAGTGACAGTAAATCATAAAATACCTGGTTAATTAACATAAAGGAACTTTACAGACAGAAGCCAAACTATGATTACACTTGCCTAGAATTTCTTAAATTATTATAAAACTCTTAAGAACTCATAGTAAAGTTTAACTAAATTATTATAAATAAATTAAAATTATTATCTGAAATTATTGTAAATGCTTAAGAAATTATAGTAAGATTAATGTTAACTTAGAACTGGTAGTTTCTGAAATGTGAGTTTTCAGTTCGCTGATGAACAAGAACCAACGGTTCTACGCAAAGGAAATTTAAAAATTAAAATGCAGCTGCCAACGCTCGATTCTGTCATGCATCAGCGTTTGCTTTTTGGCTGTTATCGTATAATTTAGAACCCATCAATGGGCAAGAGATAAAATTTTTTATCTAGTAACTTCATCCCCGCTTCTACAGGAAAAAGAGACTGTCATTTTATTTTTAGAATGAAATGGTTTACGTAATTCATACATAACCAAACGTTAAACTAGAAACTCTTCTTTTAAGAAAATCATCTTTTGGACTAAAATGTCGTAAAAATAGGCACTTTTATTTCTAATAATATTAAAAAAATGATGTCACCTTCGAGAAAGAAACCATCATGTTTTTAGAAGCTTGAGTTTTTCTGTCGAAAGAAAGTTCAGTTAATTTTTTATGAACGTTATATAAAACTGCTTTTAGTACATTTACCATTTTTATGGGTGGCTTGTATTTCATAATTTATAGTCCAAATGTACTTCATTACAAAAATTTAATTCATATTCATACAATATTAGATCTAATAGCCCTTTCTCCCATTGGCAAAAATTAACAATTATGGCGACCTATTATAGTTGTGTTGAAATTTTTGCCAAACGATTCATTCACATCACGTGATCCGCGCATGCGCATCATCTCGAAACAGAGCTTTAATAGAACTAGCAATGTTACAATGCAATGAAAAAGATGTAATCCGTAACTTTTCTTTTGTGTATTATGCATACAATTAGTTAATAATGTGTTGTGTATTAAAATATGTTACCCTTATAGAAGTGCCTTTTTTGTGACGAGTAGAATGTCTTTAATTAATAAAAAAATCCCGATTTCCTTTTGGATTATATGAAGAAAAAAGAACTTCTGAAAGGTAAGATTTTTGCTGATTTATTTCTGAAATGGTATTTCTTAGAAATATGAGCTATTGACAATGTTCTTTCTTGATATTTTCATCAACAGTTAGGTTAAGTGAATATGTTGAAGCTCACGAGGGTAACCTGCCTAAGGGTAGGGATACTTCAGTGGAGAACTTTTTAAGGAAAACTAGCTCGCATTCACGTTGTACAAGGAGAAAATCAAGAAAGCCAACGATGCCTTAGGAACAAGGGTCGGTATCCCAGTATTTATCAGATTTAACGAATCGACCAATGGTAGGAGCCCATCACCACGGCTAAAATGTCTAATTAGCTAAGAGATAAAAGGTTTATCACGAAAAAATTACACACAGCTTATTAAATAACACAAAAAAATAATCTAGAATTCGAAATCATTTCGGTCGTTTGTACATAGGCAACCTTTTTCATTTGGAATTCACTAAAGCATCCGGCCAAATATCAAATACCTTAATGTTGTAGAATGCAACAACTTTTCGAAAATAATATTCTACTTTGACTTCACAAAACTAATGAATTCTGCATTTACATACTGCGGCTACAAAGTTTTAGAAAGCATTAAAATAAATAAAATAAAATAAAATAGAAAGAAAAAAAATTAAAAAACCATATTAAAAAAAATCTGAAATCTTTCAGATTTTACATTACGCCCAAAGCGGCGTTTTTTTAACGTTTTGTGGGTTACCTTTAATTATTAAATATCATGTTCTTCGCACTTAAACCATAAAATTCAGTTCAACAGCAATATCGCAAACGTACCTTATTCAAAATTGGATGGTTCTAGGTACCGTTGTTTTATCACAATGCGAGAAATACACAAACATTTATTGAGATCTTCATTATTTAATTTCTTTAAATATAACATAGGGCTCTCATATTTGGTGGCAACAATCTGAAACGTGAACCGACATTTATAGCGAACCACCGCAAAATACCAAAACGAAATTAGTAGCCCTTCAGGCCAAATTGTCTCTTTGGACTAAAAACTCGAGATTTGACTATTTTTCCGTATGTGTATTCCTCCTAATATTACTAATTTTTTGGCATGTTCACGGTTACCAAATGCGTTCGTAAAACTCGACTGTTTCAATGTTCTTCCAGTCTCTCTCTCTATGTCTTTTCGACCATCTGGAATGATCTTGAAATGGTGCGATTAAACCCATGGGGATTCGAAATCTAACGACGAGTAAAGGAGATGATTAAGAACAGTCGCGCATTTCCTGGCAGCAAGCCATTGAGATGATAGTTAGAAGTGAGCGAAGACAATAATATTCCTTTTCATTATCCAATCTTTGAATCTCAAATGGTAGACACCCACTGAATAATTTCAGGGAGTAAAATAAATGAAAATAACATTGCTGTCTACATACAGAACTTCAGAATTTTGTAAAATTTGAAGCCAGAAAAGAAATACGGTCACAGACTTTAAAAATATATGGTTATTTATACTTCCGTAGATCATTTTAAAAATTCGTAATAAGTAAACTATGCAACCAATACGAAATTTTGTTACAGTGTAACACCCCGACCTTTACTAGACCGACTTACGCGAACTTGAAAACCACGCGCTTTCTTATTCTGTTTTAAACATTTATTCTTGTAATTAATTTCCACTTGAAACTGTCAGTAATTCAGAAAATGCTGATAAATAAAACATTATTCTGCCTGTATATTGGAACTACCTTTAACACTTGACTGTCGTGTCACCCGTTACTGACACCCGTTGCTGCGTACGTACGTACATATGTATGTACGTACGTACGTACAGATGCAACGAAAAAATCTCTTCTGAATCCATTTTAAATCACTTTTATAATTCGTTTCGGGAAAAAGAGCCCTTTTTGTCACGAAAAAACATCGTTAAATTGCATTCGATAGCGGTCAAAATGGATATTTTCATTGAAATATGGTACCCGGAATTTTTCGTGATTACAATACTTCCTTTACTTCGTACAAGAAGTTAAAATGATTGTTGAAAGAAGAAAACGAAAATGATGGTTGCCAACAGTTAAATTCATTCCATTTACTAAACTGAATTGTGCTTTCTTCTGCATCTGCTTTCCTTCCTTCCTAAACAACCAATTGTTGTAAAATATAATTCACATTTTACGCCACATACAAGGGATTAAATAATTCTCTTTAGAAATATATACACTCATTTACATCTACAAATGCATATCACGAACAACAAAAGCTTGCAGTGTTTTTTGATAAAATCATAAAGATAATGAATTTATACTTTTGACAGCGCAATTCAATTATTAGATTTCGTTATTTAGGCTCGTTACGCTTTTATTATTCGTGATACAAAATTGTAGATAAATTTTGTAAAGAGAAATATTTTATCTCTAGCTTTTCATAAAATTATATCATAAATTATTTTTCTTCTTTTTATTCATTAATTCTTTTACCAGTTTTAAATAAGTGCTTATTTTATAAAAACTTATTTTTAGTCTGAATCAAATTATTCTTTATTATCAAAAAATTATCAATCAAATTATTCTTTTTATGTTTCAATGGTAAGTTGCCAATTAAACAATCGACTCTCAGTCGGAAAAATGAATCTAAGTCAAACTTCAGGGGGGAAAAGATATTCCTTACAAGCACTGTATTGTCGTTCAAAACTGAGTGTATGTGCAAAATTTGAGTTGGACAAGTTATCAGGATGTGGTTTAAAAAACGGTCATAAACCTTTGACCATAGCGACAGACACCAGTAAAGAGCTAAATAAAAGCATATAAAAAATTAGCTGCGCTTCTGCAAGAAGTTTTGCTTTGGGCTTCCAATTTTTTAAAATTAATTTCTGACTTAACAAAGATTTTAACCTATCCATGTATTGAGAAACTTACACTTGAAGATTCTTACATAACCTCCCAAATTCCTTTTAACATTCGAAGAGCAGGAAAATTCTTTGCTTGACTGTTTACGACTATAATTATTATTATTATTTTGAATCATTGCCAATTTTACACAATAAAACAGCGGACGTCACCTCTTTGGGCGCGACTCGAAAAGCGAGGTAGCATCTACGAAACAGGCGATCGCGGGGGAGGCAGGTAAGGAGCCACGGGCGTTCTCTCGGCAGTTAGCTGAAGACGGCTGCAAGATTCTGAAATTAGTTCCTTCGTTAAAAGACGTGGCGGGAAAGTAGGTGAAGGAAACCAAATGGAAGCTGTTTTATAATTTATGCGGTCAAGGTCGAAAATGGAAGCAAGTTCATGGTTTGCGGAAAATTCGTTTGGGATTTCAGAGATTTCAACTATTATTTCTCGATAATCATTAAAACAGCAGTAGCTCATGTAGAAGGAGCTATTAATCTAAGTTTGAACACTTCTTGAATATCATACGCACCATACTTCTAACAATTATTTCGGAAAAAGCGGCATAGAAGGAAAACCCCATTTTCAGCCTCAATCTTACTTGATCAGATGCACGTTTTAAACTAACAATCCTAACTCCCATATTTTAAGCATTAGTTAGTTATGAATTTTATTGATGCCGCAATTTAGTTGCATCCTTGAAACTGGATCTCGAAATTTCCTTTCCTTCTTCGACATTCTTGATCGCACGAATTTCAGCAAGGAATATTTTTTGTTTTAGTCCTTATCCCTAAGCTAATTTTTGCCATTTTACTAAATAAGTTCTTTATATTCTAAAATTTCTCGCGAGCTTCATGTTAGTTCATAATCAGCTTTTGCGCAGGAATTCAACTAAGTGAGAGTTGTGTCATTGACAGAATATCTGCTTTTGTTACAGTTTGCTAACATTTAGAAATAGATGCTAAGAAAACGTTTGCTAACAGTTAGAAAATCTGTTTTTAAAATAAACATATTACATTTCTATTATCTCGTTGTTCTTTCTTCAGGGTTGCCACTCAAACAGGATACTGAAATTCCCTGACTTTTCCAGGTTTTAAAGGTGTGTTTTAAGAAAATTCCAGTCCATCTGCATAATGCACTTTGGCTGTGCGAAGCGGTAAATTAATTATGGTACCACTTGAAAACATAAAAATTTACCAATTGACTTATAATCCCCAAAGCATTTCTATTTTTACAATAATAGTTGTTTTCTTCACTGAAGGATTGAGATTACTCTGTCCAATCTGGATTGAAAAATGCCTTTTTTTGCAGACATTTTGCAGCTAAACGAAAGAAAGAAATCTATTTAATGATATTTTTAAAATAAATTTAGGTATTTTACATTTATTTAGCAGCATACATAAGCAAAAAATATAAGCATTAAATTTCGTGATGTTATGTCATCAATCATACTGCTAGAATTAGCTTCAGGATTATGTTAGAGAAGAAATTTGAAAATATTATTTACTAATAATTAATAAATTTAGAGGGAAAAAGGAACAGTAAATGATATGAATAACATTAAGATAATTAAAAACTGAATTACAATAATCAACGATATTTTGGCGAATATAATTACATTAAATGGTTAGCCTAGATGACTGATTACTATTTTTTTT